>JARHVA010001067.1:312500-880000 GCA_037957365.1 Torreya grandis
AAGGGAATTCAATCCTTCTTTAGATAAAGTAATTTCATAAGGATGTTTGTGTCCAATTTTACAAAGATTAATTTAACTATTACTTACATGTTGAAGAAGGACCAAACCATCTAGTGGGGGGAGAAGGTCATTCAAGCATTCGATGAAATAAAAGGAGCTTTAAAGTCTGCCCTTATTTTGGCTAGCCCTAATTACACTAATCCATTTTAGATATTCTCTTTTACATCATATAATACTATTGTTATTTTTATTTTGAAAGAGAATGAAGATGGTCATGAAAAACCAATATATTTATTTAGAAAAGTTATGCAAGGTGTTGAATTGAATTACACCATCATGGAAAAATAAGCCTTCACTCTCTTAAAGGTTTTTTAAATGTTTAGACCTTATGTTCTGAGCTCAAGAATTATGGTTTATGTACTACATACCATGGGGACATCATGAATCAGACTAAAGTATCCAAAGAAAGATGTAAATGGGTTAACAAGTTAAAAGAGTATGACATGGATATTTAGACCACCAAGTTAGTTTGAGGGATAGGTCTAGTTAAACTCATATATGAGACCAATTTTCAATCCATTGAGGTAAAAGGTGATATTTTTAATATTGATGATTCTTTGAGTTAATTTCACCTATCTCCATGGTATAAGGATATTGTCAATTAATTTCAAAATTGATTTTCTCCCCTAACTTGTTCAAGAATCAAATAAGGACTCTTAATCTTGTTTCCCAAAAACAACTCTTGACTCAAAATGGAATTACATGGAAGAATTCAGATGGGGTTATCCTAAGATGCATGATAGAAGAGAAAACTACTGACCTGGTTGAAGACTTCCATAGTGGAGTATGTAGTGGACATTTTGCACCTAATGTTATATCTCATAAAATTTTGAGAGATTGTTATTGGTGGACATCATTGTTTAAATATTATTCTTAAAAAGCCATATAATGTAAAAAATTCTAGTGCTTTGCTCAGAGGATGAAAACTTTAGGTTCTCTTCCCTTGTAGCTTGTGACAATCGAAGGCCTATTCAGATAATGGGAAATATATTTCATTGGATAAATTTTTGATTCATAAAGTGATAGACATAAATGGATACTAGTGAAAACTGACTACTTCACAAAATAGGTTGATGTGATCCCTACAAAGAAATAAACATACTAGGTATATATGAATTTTTTGCCAAATCAAATTACTTGTAGATTTGGTGTGCCTATAAAAGTTATTACTAATAATGCCATGATTTTTAAAGCTAAAAACTTAGTGGCATTGTGAAAGAGTATGAGATTGAATTGACCTATGTTTTCAATTACAACTCTCAAGGGAATAGCCAAGTAAAATCTAGTAACAAGAACTTCCTCAAAATCATTAGGTGAACATTGGAAGAAAATAAGAAGTGGGTTTAATAGCTGAAATTTAATTTTTGGGTTGATAGGATCATGCCTAAAAGATCTACATGCAAAATCCCTTTTGAGCTTATCTATGGAGCTCAAATAGTATTGCCTATAAATTTACAGTTACCAACCTATCAGCTAATGTAGTAATTAGAAGATGATGAACAAATTAATCACTATGAAATTAGGATGAACTATATTATTGATATTGATGAAATTTGAAGACAAAATCATGAAAGACACCTCAAGTTCAAGGAAAATTTGAAGAAGATATTTAATATAAAGGTCACTCCAAGAACCTTCCAAGTAGGTGATCTGGTTCTACTTTGGGATAAAAACATGAAGAGAAAGGTAATCATGGAAAATTTGATGCTTGTGGCTTGTGGATTGGTCCCTATTCCATTGACTGCTAGATTAAGGAACACAAAATTTTTCTAAGAGACTTGCATTATGAAATACTAGAGATGCTAATTAATGGTAGACATTTAAAGTATTTCCTGAATTGAGTTCATCTATAATTATGTACATATTGTATAATGTTTTGTTGCTTTTTACTTCTATTGCTTTGTCACCCCTTTGCCTTGGGCCTTGTTTGTATAATTATTTTTATCTTGTGATCATTTTTATATCTTCCTAATTTATTTTTTTCAAGATGACTTGTTTTGTAGAACCTTCATGAGTATTGATGATAAATTATTAAGTCTTGACTCTGTGACCCAATGGATTGGCACTTGGTCTTACATTTTCAGGTTCTTTGCACACCCACAAGGGGTGTATATCCCCAAAAGAAAGCTAGTGTTAGTGCCCAAAATTGTATTGAAGAAATTGAGCCCTTGTCAAGTATGAATACTTGAGTTTCTAGCCCAATTCCAATTTTTGAGTGTCATAAAAGGTCAAATGTCCTATTAATTTGGTCTTTGTTATCCTTTGGTCTATCAAAATGTAAGTCGAGTTCACATCTGAGCATTTTGAAATCCTTGTTCCAATTTCCCTAGTTAAGACCTATTGACTTACATTCAAAATTAGTGGGAAAAAATCTAAGTGGGAACATTTTAAATATGCTAAGGATTTTATTTTATTTTTATATTAAGGCTTGGTCATGTTAATTAACATGACCAAACCTTAATATAAAAATTCATATTATGTCCCCTTTTATATCCCATAGCCTAGTCCCTTTTATTTACTTACATGGTTTGGTTAATTCCTATGGTCCATTTTATTCATTATGATGGCCCAAGTAATGTTTGGTCCTTTTGTTGTATGCCAAGCTCAAATTCATGGGTCCCCTTCATATTTATAAACACTCCAAAACCTTCATCTAAGTATTTGATCCTAATTCTTTATGTCCCAAGCCTTAACTTAGTAATTGACCTAATCAATCTCAATCCAAACGTAACTGGACTTGTGAATCATGATCAGATGGTACATATCGATGTGGAGCTAAATGATCAAATAGAGAATGATCGAGGCTGACCTTTCAAATAGATCCTAGGATAAGTATGAAGGTGAAAGGTGTCACCATTGTAGAAATCCTATCATAAATCAAATGGAACATAGAGTAAAGGACTAGGCCCTATGCATAAGAGATCAATGGTCCATGCTTGATCCATGAAAATAAGATCAATGGTGTGATCTAAATGAAATACTTTTCAACATAGCTCAAGGCAAATGTAGAAATGGACTGGTTAATATACTTACACATTTTTTTAGTTTGTCTAAAATACATCTCATGGTCAGTGGATCATATAGAATTAATATTTTGGTGCCTTCATGATTTTTCTATCCCAAGATGTAAAATTTCAAAAGTTGAATAAGCAGTGTGATGGAGGTATGGACATCATTGACAGTCATGTAAATGTCAAAATTAAGCTCATCCATGATCCATTAGGGCTTAAATTTGATAGTTGAATGGACATCAATGATGATCATGTGAACATTAAGTGATGGGTACATGAATATAAAATTTAAGACATAATTATTATCTATTAGGGCTTAAATTTGATGACTGCACACTTGTCAAAGATGTTCATGTGAACATCAACTGATGGTCATGCTAATGACAAATTTAAGCCACAGTAATTATCCATTGAGTCTTAAATTTGATGGTTGGCCACCAATTAAAGATGTTCACATGGATGTCAAATGATGGGTGTGTAAATGTCAAATTTAAATCATAGTAGACATTTAATAGTGTTTGATGCTTCAAATCTAGATCGATGGTATGCATTCCATCAAGCTTCAATATTGATGGCATGAGTGAGAGCTAATTTTTCAAATGATTCATATTGAACAAGGAGCTACCACATGGTGAAAGGGAGCTAACCTGATATATATT
Organism: Torreya grandis; assembly: GCA_037957365.1. Taxonomy (NCBI): domain Eukaryota; kingdom Viridiplantae; phylum Streptophyta; class Pinopsida; order Cupressales; family Taxaceae; genus Torreya; species Torreya grandis. The sequence goes on from JARHVA010001067.1 coordinate 316,231, forward strand.
GACTATGTAAGGTATAATAATGCCCAAATATTATCGAAGTGGCATGATTGTAGTGGGTCTTGATATAAATCTAATGGATTGTAATTAAATCTAATTCTAAATATGTGTTGAGAACCTATAGAGATTCTAATTAGCACACTCATGATAATCATGGAAAGGATCTATATTTAAATTTAATGAATAGAGTGACATGGCGATGACACATAGTCATGCATGACATATTCAAGGACCCTGTGTAATGTAGTTAGCAAAGATTCCACCACTAAAATCAGCTTGGTAATTTACAAATTACAAATTTGTAAAAGGGTGATATAATCTCATCTAAAGATCAAAAGGTGAAAATAATTCACTTTTAAATTAAAATATATATATGAAGGAAATATTAAAATGCCAAGGACAAAAAGGCAAAGGTGCTAAAATTTAAAAATGCAATTTGGAGCCCAAGAAGTAAAAGTTAAAAATAACCTATGTTTTTTGCATTTTTTATTGTTGTGCTTATCCAAGCTCCTCTATGGAAGGAAATTGTAGGTTTGAAAATCCAAAGTTCATACCTAAAGAAGATCATTTGAATACCCATGGATCTAGAATATTCCTAGGAAACCATTATAAAAGTAGGTTGTTTTATAACATGCATAAAATGAAGGGCAACTGTCTAGGAGGTTCTAGATGTGCAAGAAAGTGGTCTAGGGCATATTTAGGAAGTCACACATGAGGAAAAATTTTGTTTGGCATCCCCCATGAATATTCTCCATCAATATCATTTTAAAGCATTTAAATCTAAGAAATCAAGGGGTGTGTTGCAAATATCCATCATTCCTTATAGAGGTAGTTGTAACAATCATTTTCCTTAAAAATACATGAAGATTCCAAGCATGGAAAATGATTTATCTAGATAAGAGCATCTTGGTAGGAATTTTTAAATTGTACATTTTAAATGTGTAAATAAATGGTTTCTACTCTATTCAAGGGGTTGGTTGGCCATTATGTTGGTCATTGTATTGGTTATTGTTGGTCTTTATTTTTCTCCAAGTCCAGGCTCTTTAAATTTTTAGGATCACTATTATGTGTGATTTGTCTCTCTTAGTAAGGTGGTTGTAGTTTTATAGCCATTAACAAGATTTTAGAGCATGTTTATGTCTCCCTTATCAAAAGATAAAACTCTCCATGCTTGTCCCCTTCGTAGTATTTTGAAAAGCTGATGTATCTAAGGTTTATTTATAAGTTAATGAAAATGCCTATAGTTTTCTACTATTTATCATTGATGAAGTGTAGTAATATGTTTTATAAGTTTTGATGCTTGGATATTTGGGTTTGTGTTCATTATTAGTTGTCATTTTGAGCATGGATCTAGGTTATAAATCACTTTCTATAGTTTAACTTAGAATTATGTTGTTGAATAACTTGTTAGGGCACCTAAGGTTTATGGAGTTAATAGGGAAAAGATATGAAATATTAGTTTTAGTATATGTTATAATATTTCAAGGATTATTTGGAATTTGTTTCATCTTGTATTTGATTTTTCCTTATATCTTTTCTAAGGATAATTCCATAAATGTTGAAAGAATCCTTGATGTTTTAAAAACTACCAGCACACCACCACAACCTTCATGTTTATTATTATCAAACTATCTTACCCTATCCTACCCTACATATAATACCCCTTATTGCATATCATAAGTGTTATTTTCCCTACATATGCATAAAATATTACCTATATAACATGTGTTTATAGCTTGTACTTTAAAGACCCAACACTATAGTTTTTTATACATCCCATGTTATTGAAAGTTCTTTAGAATGAAATTTGTAGTCATATACCCATCTATCCTTATTATCTTGTATGTGGCATAGTTCAGTTGTTCATTCTATGTGATAACCCATTTTGGTTGGAGTGAGCAAGTTTGGTTGCGCCCTAGTCACATTTGTGCCTCTTATGCTAAAAACCCCATGGAGGTTAAATTATAGAATCACTCCATGTGAACAAGATAACCCGTAGGTCCTCTCACCTTGGTTTAGGTAGATCCATAAGTAGTAGGGAGTTGATCATACCCTTTTCAGGTGCCTCTTAGCCATTTTATTTATTTGGTCTATTCTTGGTGTCAAACCTTCCATTGGATATAATGACATACCATCATGTTTTTCATCTTTTCTTGCCATTTTATCCATGTGTGCAAGGCCGAGTGAAAGAGGTGTAGAACTAGGAATCAACACACTTCTTAGGCATTAGCTTCCCATCTTAGACTAGACAATTTTTACCCTAATTGCCACCTCATATGCATCTAGCAATGTGTTCCCTCCCATAGACTGGATCATCAATGTAATGTCACTATTAATGGATTTCAAATAGTAGAGGAATTCAAAATTAGGGGTAGGTGTAATAGAGACTAGGATTCTATCCCATGTTTTTTGTAACCTTGTATTGAAGTCTTGCATGACTTCATGAGGGGTTCTTTTTATTGTTGTTAAATACTCTACAAGTGACAAATGATCACTTTTATCTTCAAATTATTTTAAAAAATCCTCTCCTAATTAGTCCTATGTGGTAATGGAATTAGTATTAAGGATTCTATACCAATATTAGGATTTACCTTTAAAATATATGGATAATAACCTAATTGCTACATTGTCCTCATTGATATCATGAATGTTGCAGAAGTTAGCTATATCGATGAGGTGTTCATAAGGTGTTGTAGCTTGGTCTCTAGTAAAATAAGGGACACTTTTGAGAGTTTCTACTGAGATAGGATCATAATGGGGGAGACCCAAAGTACTTTGGCCATTAAAATCCATAAAATCTCTAGGGACTACCATGGTAGTAAAAGGGGCTGATAAGGATCTTCTAGTAGGGGTAGACCTTGGACTTGATCAAGGAATAAAGTTTCCTTTATATGGGTTAGCATTAGAAAACCTTAATATCTTTAATGAATTTAAAGTTAGTTCAACAAATTAAAAAGGAATACCTATAGAATTTGATGTTGTATTCACCTTTGGCATGAAAGATAGTTATTGTCCTGTACTAGAGTGTTGATTGTTCTTTTGGGGTTACCAAATACTATTGTGTGAAGCTATGATTGATGAAAAATAATAAAATCAACATCAAACTTGATTAATATTTTCTTCAAATTGGGTCCTATGAAGCATGATAGAAACTATTATAGCATCAATCTACACCTTTGGAGAGGGTTCTTCAAGCCCTTTCCAATTGAGCTATAATATTGGGATAACCCTAGGCTGTGGGTAACCTATGGTGGGTTTAAACCTTTGGATAATTCCTTATTCATCTTGATGATCAACTAAATGAATTCTTGTATAGGTAAAAGGGTTAAAAGGGGCTCCTAAAAAGGTTAAAAGGTGATGCACCAAAAATATGGACACTCATATGGGATTGAACCCATACTAAATCAACATAAGACAACTATAGCTCACACAACCCATAATCTTGATAATTTCATAAGTGTTTCATAGAATATGTTCATATAACACACTAATATAGACCTAAAATAACTTGAAAACACCTTAAAAGAGGCAATCATAAGAATAATCAACTAGGAAGGTTTTCCTTCATGAATTCATCATGCACAAGCATACTAAGCACTAATTAAAGGCACTAAATAAGTAAAGAGTTAATATTAATGCTTCAAGAGGTAGTTCTTAAAATATTTTGATAGGGTTTAGACTTATCAAATGAGCAACCTTTTTCTAGAGTCTCAATGACTATCCTTGTTTCTTAGGAAGATGAAAATTCTAAAAATTGAGAATCCTTATAATGGAGAAAAGAGTGGGATATATAGGAGGAGGGAGAGAAAGAGGAACACATTAACCAAGATTTTTAAATGATATATTAAATTTAAAAATATGCTCTACCAAATTTTGGTTCAATTAGGATGAATATATCATAGACTAGATAGCCTTCATTTGATCCAATAGTCTTTAAGATCTTTTCATTGGCTGAGAAATGCACTAAAAGACAAAGGTCTATTTTTTAGCTAATGAGTCATGATCCTTGATAAGAGGGAAAATCCTCAAGGATTCTAAGTAGAATTAAATTCTCCATTGTGATAGTCTAATCCCTATATATCTTATTTATGATCTTGTATGCCATCTCCAATTTCTTCATTATGAGGGAAAGGTCCTTATATCCATGTACCTAATAGAGCCATGCCCAAGTCTACTTTTTGTGACTATTTATTAGAGATAAGGACATATTTTAAATATGAGACACTCCTCCATAGTCATATATCTACTCTAATTCCATATATAAACATAGTTCCTTTTCTATAGTTATAAAACCAATCTCATTTTTTGGTTTTCTTATAGCTATTAATATCGATAGATGAAGCTTGTCATGTGATTTGGTCTCATTCAAACAATAAGTTGTAAACCCTTGATTTATATAAGGTATAAAGACATATTTTATCTCCATATAGATATAATAGTGATGTTTGGTCTTGGGGTGCCCATTCTGGTTCAACCTAGATCTTATTTATTCTTGGTTCCTTTGTATTTACTTTGGTTCAAAAACTGCTTCACTAACCCTCATCAAAAATCTCCTAGGCTTGCCTTTGTTTATTGGCATTGATTATTGACTCAGCTTATTAAAATTTTAACCCATCTTGCACCATTTATTATTTTCTATACAATCAAATGCTTTTCATTTTATTTTCTTTAGGGACACTTTTTGACTCATTTACCTACTCACATGCCATAGATCTTTGATGTACGATTGAATACGATGCCTTTATCTTGTTGGGACCCAATATTTAAAATCAAATGGATAATTAACAAGGTAAAATTTTGATATTTGTGTTCTTGTATTTGATTTCAACATACCCACCATAGGAATTTTTTAACCGTAATGGTTATTTCCTATGGATTAAATTTGACATTTGTGCACCCATCATTTGACATTCATGAGCCTATCATTGATGTCAGTGATCCCATCATAATTTAAACCCTAGTGATTTAATTTTTGAGATTTATTTGGACATCTACATGACCATTAATTATGTCATCACAAACATTTAAGGATTTTTAAATCTAAATGGTTATTTGTTGTGGCTTAAATTTGATTTCCACATGAACATTTCATTTTGTAAGCTAAACTTTGAAGACTTATATCTTGAGATAAAAAACTCATCAAGACATGAAATTTGTAGAGTAAGATCTTGGAATCAAGAGCATAGATTCTATGTTATTATTTAGTCCCATGAGTCTTTATGAGCATACTTATAAAATGCACAAATGAGCTGACTAATTCATTTTTGCATGATGTCTTAATCATGATCTAGTTCATTTAGAATTGTGCTATGAGATTTTATTTGATCCTTGAAAACTCAAATGATTTTTTGAGGCCCATTAAAACTTTTTCCATGATTTTGAATGCTCAAACACCATGAAACCTGCTTGGATCCTTCTATTTACAATTTTAGACCCATTTTTTAAGGATTAATCAAATTACATTTTAAGCTAACTTAAAAAGTTTCAAAAGATTTACAAGTAATGCAATATTATTATCCATAATGGATCCTTAATTATAAAGTAACTCTACTCAAAAAATAGTTTTCTTAGCATCCTCTTGCCATGGACCCCTCTAGACAAAGTTTTATATGTAGGCCAAAACTTAGCCAACAGTTTGCAAATTTAGAGTCTCTATGTCTATTCCATATTCCACACCCCTAATAGACATATTGTTTCCATTTCACCCAAATCTTCCAATTTTATAGTTTCCATAGAAACATCAATTGACATTAGAGAAACACAAGTGCTTGGTTTGAATGTATATATTCAAATAAATGATGGTAATGAAATCTTGCAGGCATCTCCTAAGCGATCAGTGGTAATATCTACTCAAGATTATACAACTATCACAATGTCTACTTGTGAAATAACATTAGATACTAATTCTTAGGTGATGGTATCCACATAAGTAGATGTTACCCATATTTGGCTAGCATGATCAACAGGAATGAAGTGGAAGAAAATGATTTCCCCTAGCACACTAGACTTTGGCCTATCAGAGGTAGAGAAGAAGTTCAAGTCTACTCCATAGACCTTCTCCTTAATACATAGTGATGATAAATGGGAATTATATGTTGAAATTATAGTACCCCCACTATAAAAATTAAAATAAAAGCTTTTGGTGGGAGATTATTAGATTTCAAAGATCCACCTTGGATTGCCAATAAGAGTAGCATTAAAACATGATGTCCAATCTCGCATTAACTCCCTCTATGAAATAATTGATCATGATAAGACCACAAAGGATGAACTAAAGAATAAAGTTGATCAACTTACGTATGCATTAAATAAGTTCATATAGCCTATTGGATCATTAGAATAACAAGAGTAAGTATAATTAGTCAGCTAAATTTTGGATTAAGTAATAATTATTGTGGTGACTAAGATTGATAGTATGGGAAGGGAAACCAAAGAATGGTTATAAGAACTCATTTCTGAGGTAAATAAGGTTATTTCTATAATAATGGACCATAATGAAGTTATCAGATATAGAAAGAATGTCTTAAGAAAATAAATTAGTGAATATGAGGGAGAGATATAAACATTGAATCTATATTATCCCAAGTTCATAGTTTTGGATTCTATTGACATGGATATCTTCCTTGCTGAGAAGATACTAAATAATGATGTAGATCAAGAGGAGTTGTATAGAGAAGCTCAATTTCATATAAGGATACTCATAGAAGCTACTCACAAAGTCAAGGTGGCACATGACAAAGTTATTGATATGTTGTATGGTATTGAAAGAATGATGAATATGATGTCATGTTAGTTAGTAGATGATATAGATAACCTCTTTTAGGTAGATGATGTTTAGATAAAGTTTAAATAAGTGGTTTAAAAATAATATTCAAAGACTACAATGTTTACCCTAAGTTTTATCCATCACTTTATCAGGTATGAGAATGAACTAGATAAGATGAGAATAAAAATGCAACAAAGAAAGAATTTCAGGAAATAATTGTTTGAAATAGTAGAAGATGGCAGAACCTCTAACCTTTACTCCTTTGATATCTCATTGCATAAATATATGAACAAAAAAATTCCAACCAACTTTTTTTTCTCTTGTTTTAATTTAAGAAAGCATTAAGACCCACTAAAATATTTGATGCAATCACCATTTTAGTTTCACAAATTTCATTTTAAATTCTTTTAAATGACTAATTATATCTTCTTGTTCATCTTGAAAACCAAGATTAGGTTGAAAAATAAGAATTATATTTTCATGTGTAAGCATCATTATTGCCTCATATTAAGGTGAATAATATTTTAATAAAGATTTAAATTTTGATCCCCAGTGGAGTCACAAAAAAGTGTTGGCTAACATATTTGTCCTTATCTAAAAATGTTTTATTTTGACTCCATACCCTTCTTTCAAGATCAAATAAGTTAAACAACAAATGGGTGAACTATTAAGACTAGTTCCCCTCTGAATTAAGGTACAACTCCTTTTAAGATTTTTAATGAATTCAAATATCTAGATACACTTTTAACCAGACAGTGTTTAAAGGTAAACTAACATCCATACATCATCATGCTATGAATGTGAGATTTTATAATAGTAATGGATAATAGAATACACAGAATCTATCTTTAATAACAATCAAATAGATAAACATTTCTATGGTTGAACCAGTAAAGGATAAAACACATACAATGAATTGTCTAATGGAAGAGTAATTACTATATGAAAGAAGAATTCACATAGAAAACCTAATTTCAATTACTCAAATGCATAGATATAAGTATGCACCAATTGATTCTCCTCTTCATTCATAAATGAAATTTTTTTAAGACAAATATCACATATATTGTCTATAATAGTGATCTAGTTCTGAAATTTCTTAACTCCTTTTCTTTTATATCTCTCCCCATCTCTATATTTTTCAAATATATATAGTTTTCCTCTTTAATAAATATTTCAAACTAAACTAGATTTAAAGTAACTCTGACCCATACAGGATTTAGTTTCTTTACAAATTCACTTAAAAATCAAGTTTTGAATAGAAAAGTAACTGAATAACTAAATAAAAGAAACTATGTAAGTAAAATCATTACTGAAGTGACAGATTAGGATCTCCAAATTTATTGTGTTTAGTTGGATAGACACGTTAAGCTTTCCACTCCTAAAATGCTGTAACAAAATCCTAGATTTTTAAGAGATTGGGAATATTGATGTGCTTTATTCTTACCTTTTAGATGTTTTATTCCCTCTAAAATTTTCCCATCTTATCTACATGCTCTGGGAGTGTGTCGATGCAATGGCAAAGAAGTGACTCTACCTTTGAAATCTAAGAGAAATTTTTAGTTAATAAATTTTTACTTTATTTAATGATGTTGATCTTTTCCTTAAAGGATTGAATCACAATATTGATGTCCTTTTTTTGTTTCTCATCATCTTTTATGTATTTGACATCAATACTCTATAGATCATGTTGTAATGACTAAATGAATTCAGTTATTTTCTTGATCATTTTTGTGATTTTGATTCACCCTTATTGAGATACTAAATTCCTCCATTCAATGTTTTTCTTACATATAATACAACTTCATCCAGTCCTATCAAATTCTTTTCTATTTTTTTTTTATTATTCTATACTATTGTACATCATCAATCTGGTTCATCACACTCATCCATTTTCCTTCATAGTTTATCCACAAAGCATTTTGAGTCTTCAAATATTCAATAGTAATTTTGGTTAGATCATATACATTTTTCAATTTATAAATGTATTATGTACATTTCTGGATGATGGCATCCAACCAATTATAAAATACCCTGGTAACCATTTTTCTTCTATATAGTTGGTCTAACATCCTTTGATTGATAGGCAATTTTGGGTCAAAAGATAGGGGCAGTTAGGTAATTAGTTGTGGATATAGACTATGAATGGCATCAATGTAGTCTACCATTGATTGTACAGCCTATTTTAACTCCCTTTTATCTTTTTCATCCTTTTAAGTTCTGATTACTATCCTTTTGGTGGACACATTGAGGTGATACACATCTGTGGCATGTGATGTAATCACAAGATCTATCTTTCCAAGTGTAAAATCTTGAACTGTAGGATCTTGAACTTCCTCATTGGTTCTTGGTTGGGCTATTTTTGCATTCCAATTCCTTGTATCAGGGTCAACATCTACCTTGGATATTGTTTTTAACTTTTTGGATTTAGGAGTTTTCCTTAAACATTTACTCACCATATCCTCCAAGGGCAAAGAAAATGGTACTATTTTAATTTTTTTGTTGATTGATCTTTCTAGCCACTTGGGTACAGAGGTCTAGACTTTTCTTTATAGATTTGGCTGATCATAAGGTTTAGTTGAAACAATCATCAATTTGGTAGAATTAGAAAGAATCACTGTCAGTTGATCCGCACTAACCTCATATACTATTGGTAAATTAGATTCTTTATCACCTTTGGCTTCTCCTGATTCTTCTTTAGAATTCCAATCCATAATTAATTTTCTATAAATCTAAATCTTTCATTTGATTTGGGTCCTTGATTTGGTGGCATGAGGAGGTAGATTAGTTATAAGGGCCTTCTCAGATTCTTTGAAGATAGGATCCCTTATAATTTTTGAATTGGAAATATCTGCATCATAGATAGCAATAATCTGGTTAGAGGAGCTTATTGGGGATGATGATTCAATTATTGATGTACATTGTTGGGAAGCTATGTTTTGAGCTCCCCCTAGTTTTTGCTCTCTCAACCATTTCTCAGTTCTCCTTATCACTGGGAGGCTATTAACCTCAATTCTATCTTTTCATTTTTCTCCCAGTCAATTTCTGGAATAGGTAATTATTTTATCTATTCAAATTGTGGATTAGTCACATATTATTCATTATCAAAGATTCCAAAAATTTCCATATTTAAATTAATAGTAATTATTTGTCCTAAGGAGAACATAGACCATAGTCTTCTTCTGACCTCAAATTCATCTGAACAATCCTCCCAATAATCCTCTAATTGAGGAATATGTGAAAACCTTATTCCAGGATCCAAGTTATCCCTAGCAAAACCTTTTCTATAAAATTGGGATCTAACCATGAAGTACTTAAAATTGAAAATTTTAAGATCTAATTCTAAATTCAAAGCATCAGATGTTGACTTGCATCAATAAAATCCAAGTTTGATAGGAAATGATATAACTGATTTCTTTTTCATTAGGAATTTTTTATCTACATGTGCTAATTATCTGTAGACTTCTATTAACATAAATTGGTAAAAAACATACCTAGGTAACATCAAAGGTTCACTGTTAAAACCCCCAACTCTAATATAAGTGAACTTGGAAAACTGAATGAAGAAACTACCATAAATATTGATCAGCTTCATAGCTTCATCAGACAACCTTTTATTGACATTGTTTGATAATTCAAAATTCATTTTACCAGTAAAAACATCATTAACCCTCTTTTAATCCTTATAGTAATTATGCATTTGTAATTGTGAGTAGTAATCATAAATTTTGTTGTCTTCAGCCAAGGGCGCATGAGGTAATCCTACCCATTATCTTGTAGATGCTAGGTAATAGAAGAGGTATGAAGACATATAAAACTCTTTATTTCTCAAATAATTACTTAAACTTAGATACAAACATTAATCTACAATTTCTACCCAATCCAAATATTACTCTCCTTAGAGGATCACCTATATGAAAAAGTACATCCAGTCTTCCCAATAATATGTATGAGCATTACCCTTTAGCCTATGTAGTAATACTATAACATCTTATACTTTTGGAATCATGTGATTTCTTGTTAATGGTCTGGGCAGTCTTGAACCCCCTTTTTAGAATTTCAAAAGCCAATTCCTTGCAATCATTCTCTTTTAAATTGTTTTCTTTAATGAAAAATAATCATAGGAAGAAGTATTACTAAGCTTAGAATATGGTTCCTTCAGAGGAATTCTCATCACAGACATTATGGTTTGTTTGTTGATATGCAGTAAAACATTACCATCTATAGTCATGATGTACCTATTCTAGGGTTCATATCTATTCATGCATTCAAGAACTAATTTAGGGCATTGTATAGCCATGGGAAAGGTTATAGCTTCAACCAAACTACTTTCTACTATCTTCTACATCATAAGATTTAACACAAGATTTCTAGCCCTTTCCTTAAAATATTCCAAGTCATATTGGACTTGAGAGGTGTCTCCAATTTTAGGAGGAGAACATATGAGACTAGGACCATGCTCATAATTAAGACATGTAGATTTTATGGCTATAGGTTGGAGGATATAATGAAAAGAAAAAGTTTTGAACTTCTTAAATAATACCGAAAACTTAAAAGAATTATTCTTTCCAACCAAGTAGTGGAAATAGCTTATAGTAAGAGTAAAAATCACCTTAAATTTATCTAAAATCACTATGAATTTGAGGAACAAATATCTTATACCACCTGTGATATTATCCTTTGTATCATCTAGTATGCTTGTTTGATAAACTTTATTTGTTCTCTCTTGATATAGATATTAACAAGATCAAATAATTAAACTAAAATAATAAGTGTTAAACATGTTTGATAAGACACACACTCTGACATATGCATTAATGGCAAGAATTTTTTATGCATGATTTTAATGAGTAATGATTATCTGTAACCTTATGAAAATTCAAAATTTTCTAGTTTATAATGAGTTTTAGATATATTCTCCTCTAATTCTTTCACTAATTTTAACTTAGAGAAAGCCTTGAGGCAAGATGAGTGTATAGTCATTGAACCATTGAACCATTAAAATTTTGAAAATGTGGTTCAACTTCGAGGTTCAATGATACAAGATGAACTACAGAGACTGATCAATATTCATATGATCTTTCTAGAAACTTTGGACTTTGAAACATTAAACTTTTGAACTTTTGAACTTTGCTATGTAGGTTCAAACATTAGGTTCAAGTGGTAGGTTAAAATGGTAGGTTCAATGATACATTAGTTTATACAAGGTAACGAAGTGAACACAACTCTTTACAAGATATCGAGTATTGACCTTTTGAACTGTTAAACGTTTGAACTACAAAATAGGGTTCAAGTTCAACCGAAAGATTCAAAGTCATAATTGAAATACACAAAGGGACAAATAGTTTGATTTGAGAAACTTTGAACCATTTAACCTATTGAACCATTGAACTCTCGAACTCTAAGAAACATTCAAGTTTAAAGGTTCAATTATTTTTAAAAACTCACACATAAAAGGCAATAAGTGGGTGAACTTATTTTATGGCAAAATTCATCAAAAATTGAATAAGGGTGACTCAAAAGGTAACATTGGCTCTGACTGCAAACTACATTTTATGACAAAATGTAGAGAACTCAGAAACTATGGTTACATATAAACTGAGACACAGAGATGGAAGGAAAGGAGGAAGACAAACAAAAAAAAGGAAAGGAAAAGACAAAACTTGACAACAAAGGAAAGGCTATGTATAAAATAAGAGACACCTATTTCATAGTCAATACAACTTAAGATCCTATCCATTATATGATAGGGATAAAATACCTCCATCCAGATATTTCAATTTAAAATAATTAGGACCAAGTACCTGATGAATTTTGAAAGGTCCTTTCCAAAGTGAAACAAATTTTCCATGTGATCCTTTAGGTTCTCTCCTTCTATCCCATAGCAATAATTCATCTCCTTCGATGAACTTTCTAGGTCTAATTTTTTGATCAAAAATATATTTAACACTATTTTTATGAGTAGTAATTCAATCAACCAGTTCAATCCTTGCCTCCTCAATTTTAGTTAAGTACATAACTCTTTTCTCTAAAGAATATTGAAAGTACTGATCTTTAATAACATTTTGTAATTTAGATGCAAATAATTATAGAGGTAATGATAACTTTGCTCCTATCCCATAAATAAGCTCAAAAGGTGCCATTCCTATTTCTCTTTTTAGGGTTACCCTATCAAACCAAAGTGCTTCGTATAGTTTCTTATGCCAATCTCTGGGTCTATCACTCACCAATTTCTTCATGATGGATATCAAATTTTTATTACTGGACTCTGCTTGTCCATTCCCTTGAGGGTAATAATCTGATGAGTGAGAAAGAGAGATACTATGTTTATAGCAGAATAAAGTAAGTTTCATTGAAGAAAAAATAGTAGCGTTATCTTCCACAATCTTCTGGGGAACACCAAAACATACCAGTATATTTTCTTTGAGAAAATTACATACCACTTCTGAAGTGGTTCTCTTCACAGGAGCTGCTTCAACCCATTTCATAAAATAATCAGTTGCTTTTAAAATGTGCATATGATTGAAACTTTAAGGAGGTGAAAGAGGCCTAATGAAGTCTAATCCCCATTATTTGAAAGGTTCTTCAATAATTATAGGCCTCAAAGGTAATGTTGCAAGTTGTGGTCTTCCTAAAAACAATTTGCATTTTTCATAGTTATCCACCCATTTATATGCATCTTTGAACATGCCTAGCCAATAATAACAATTTATAAGGATTTTGAAGGTTGTGATTGAAGAAGAGAAATCTCCACCATAGGATTCATTATGAAAAACTTCCAATAGTTTAGATTGTTGTTCCTTGACTACACACCTTAGAAAGGTTCCATCTAATCCCTTTTTGTATAGGACATCACCCCAAATCACATATTTTGCTAATTTTAACTTCATATTTTTTTTCTCCTTCAAGGATAAGTGACTGAGAAAGTCTCCATAACTAAGATAGTGTGCCACATTTAGGAACTATGGATCTTGTAATCTCACTAATAGGATAGTAGGAAGTTCTTTTTCTTCTATACTTTTAGCTATCAATTTACACAAACCTTGACCTTTAACTAATTTGGTTGGCTTAATCTCTAGGTCATATTCTTGAATTTTATAAACCCATGTTGCTCTATTATTCATCCCAACCTCTTGCTAAGTCAGAATGCTTTTCATAGCTGAACTAGGAATAAATACAACTGAATGAGAATGAAGTATATAATATCTTAATTGTTTAACAACCTTTACTATAGCAAAAGCTTGTTTCTCAACCAAAGAATATTTAAGTTCATGCTTCTTGAGAGGAACACTCATAAATCCTATTGGGATTCTACATTTACTTCATTTTTCTGAAACAAGATACAAAATATGGTATGTTCTAAAGCATAACAGTAAATAACAAAATATTTTTAGAAATTAGGATTTACCAAAGTAGGTGTTTATGTAATCACCTCTTTAATATCTTCAAATTCTTTCTTAGTAGCTTCATTCCATTTGAATGATTGTTTTTCACTCATCATTCCCCTAATATGTTTTGTAATCTTAGCAAAATTAGGAATGAACCTTCTAAGAAAATTAATCTAGCCAAAGAAAGACTTAACTCCAGTCTTATTAGAAGGAAGGCTTAGTTATTGTATTTCTCTAACTCTTTCTAGGTCAATTTTGATTCTACTTTTTGAAACTAGGTCCCAATAACTTCCCTTCTATAACATAAAAAATTGAATTCTTAGGGTTAAGAGAAAATAGTCTCCAAATCCTTCAGATGATCCTCTCTTTTTCTTGAGAAAATAGTCAAATCATCAAAATAAATGACAATAATTATATCTTTCAAATCTTTAAAGGATGAATCCATCACCCGTTGAAAAGCTACACCAACATTAATCAAACCAAAGGGCATACGATTATAAGCAAAAGTTCAAGGTGTAGTGAAAACAGTTTTATGTTGGTCAACTATAGCCACACTTATCTAATTATAACTTGAGAACCCATCTAACATGGAAATCATTTCTAACCTAGCAACATTTTTTAAGATGTGATCCATCATAGGTAAGGGATAATTATCTTTTAAACTGACATGGTTCAAATTATTGAAGTCAACACAGATTCTTATTTCTCCATTCTTTCTGCATACTAGAAAAATATTCGCCACCCAGGTGGAGTGATGAATTGGATAAATAATCCTAGACTTTAACATCTTGTCAATCTCCTTAAAGATAACCTCATCAACTTTTAAGTTGTAATTTATTAGCTTCTATCTAAATGGAATTGTATTTGATTTCAAAGGAATATAATGCTAAAACTGTCCATGTCTAAAACATTTAAGGTCATCATAGCACCAAGCAAAGACATCCTTATACTTTAATAGATTAATTAATTAATTTTTCTCCTCTGGTGAACAACACCTACCAATGGAGATCTATTTAGGGTTGGTCTCACTTCCAATATTGATTTTCTTATAATCTTCCATTTTATTAGGATTCTGGACAAGTTTGCCTTTAGTATATTTATCTTGTCTAGTGAACAAATGTTCTAGAGAGACCAATCTTTTAGGGATTTTATTTCTTTTTAATTGAATTACATCATCTTTTGGATTAATCCCTAGATTAGGATTGAATTCTTTAAATTTTATTTCAGAACCTTCAAAATAAGTCCTTAGGAACATATCAACATTCTCCAAAAAATTTATGATCTATTTATTACTCTAAAAAACTTGCCAATTTTCAGCATTATCCGAGACATTAGGATGATAGACTAGTTCTATTATATATGAATCCCTTTTGAAATTAGGGTGTGGGAGAAGAAGAGAAGTTGATACTGCTAGAGAATCTGTCTGAGTGTGCTAGTCTCTAGGAATTGCTTCAATAGAAAAGGCATCAAAACATTCTATCTCATCCTAAACTTTATTTTTGTAATGTCTTAATCTATCATTTTTAACTACAAAAATGCTTCTCACTTATTTGACAATTAATTTAGCATCTCCTCTTGCCTTGAGCATTTTTACACCCTTTCCTTTAGCTTCATTTAACCCAAGAAATAAAGCTTCATATTTTGTAGTGTTATTAGTGTTTTGAAATTCTAGTTTGAAAGAGTAAGGAAAAGTTTCACCTTCAGGTGAGATCAACACAACTCCTGCTCCTGAACCAGGGATAACACAACTTCCATCAAATTCCATGGTTTATAGATCATCTAAATGAATAGACTTTGGGATAGATTCTATCTTTAAATCTTCAGAGAAGAGAAAATAATTACTAGATTCATATTCTTCAAATAGAATCTGAGACTTAGGATCATCAGAAGGATATACTATAAACATGCATTTAGGTTTAGGTTCTAGCTTAACTTTCTACTTTCCCACTAGAATTTTAGCTTTTGACCAATCCAATTTAATCTGCCCTCCATAATCTTTGTAAAAAATTCTTCTCAATAACATCCCACAACTAGCAAGGATATCTGCTACCAAAATAGTCAATTTCACCTTTTTATCAGGATAGATTGCAAGAGCAACTCGTGTATCTTTAATTTGTTTGAGCAAAGAAATATATTCGACATCCATGTAATAACATCTATGAAATGTTTTTTTAAGGGATAAGCCTAAGGCTTTGGCTACATAAGAAGGCATTATATTATCAGAAGAACCTAAGTTTATGATATAATTGCTAAGTTTATGACCATTTATGAACAAAGAAACATAAAATGGGTTAGGCTTCATATCAGCTGTATAAGGAGTATCATCAGATGAATTAAGGGTCATTATAGAAGTATGAGTGGGTGATTCAGGTGTAAAAGTAAATAATTGGGCAATGGGAGACTTAGTGTTAACGTTTAATTAACTTTCAGGTTCAACTTATGTAGGACCATTTTTGACATATTTAACCAATTTATCAAGTTCTTTGGGTTTCAACCTAAGGTATTCAGCATGGGAAATTTGAATTTTTAAAGACTTAAAAAATTCTAAAATATCAAAATAAGTCTCACAATAATTTATATGTAAAAATCTACTTTGTTGTGTCTTAGCATTAGAAGTTTTAGTAAAAGGTTCCTTACCTTTAACGAGCACTTCTTGAGTATTATAAAACTTCATATTCTTTTGACTTCTGATAAGCATAACACATGAAGGATCTTTGAGAGTAACCAATATTTCACCTCCTTTTTATAAATCTAAAACATATTATAGGAAGTGTATTTTAGAGTCACCAGGTCCCTCAAAGATCCTTTTTTCTTCAGTAATCTCCCCTAAGACATCTTGAGTAGTAGTCATTTGAGTATATCTAAGCATCTCTGGACAAGAATTTTTATCATGATCATTAGTCAAATGAAAGACACACATGTTATTTCTTCTAGGAGGGGCTTAAATAGTCAATCTTGGTTGTGTTGATGCAAGTGGTAATGTCTTACTAGTTTTTGCTTGTTGATTTGTCCTGCCAATATCTTGATATGGTTGTTGGAATGAAGTACTAGTCTTTGGTAATTGTCTTTTAAAGGCAATCATATCATTGACTATCCTTTGAACCATAAGATTTGTAAAGGATGAGGGATGAGCATTAGGTACTTGGACTTCTTTATCCCATTTTATGGACATAATAAGATCATCCTCTAACTCAACTGTCAATGATTATGCATTTGTTAAATTGACAATTGCACCTCTTCTAAGATGAAAAATTATATCAAGAGGCATATTATTAATAAAGAAACATTTTTGATTCCCAGTAGTCTATCTTTTATTAGTAGGAATCTTGTGCATAATTCTATTGAATTTGGCTATAAATTCCCTCATGGGTTCATGTATCTCCTTCTTGAGCTGAGTCAATTGAGCAAGAAGGGAATGATCATCTTATACACTTTTGAACCTATTTTCAAATTTAGTTTTCATATCATTATAGTTTTTGATTGAGGAATTAGTTAGATGATAAAACCATTGTATTAAAATATTAGTTATAGTTTGCACAAAAAGCCTTATAGCTACATCTTGATGTTGCATACCTAACACACCACATGCTATTATAAAGGAACTCAGATGTTCCTATGGTGATTATCTTCCATCTCCATTAAATTTGGGTAAATTTTCCCTTGCATTTTTAGACAAAGGATTCAGGTTGGCCCCTAAATTTAGAGGTTCTATGGCTGCACCCCAAGGTTGGGCCATTGGAAGAAAACTTATGATAGAAGGAAAGATAGTACCAAAAAGAGTTAAGGCTTGAAAGATAGAGGATGTAGAGGGTTTATGAGGTCTAGGAGGTCTACTTCTATCTTTTCTAATGCAAGTAGAAATATAAGGAAAATTTAAGCTTTACAATGTTTAAAAAGTGGAATCCTCAATTCCTTCTCTTTTCAAAGACCTTGTATATCTTTTGGAATCTAACTTATGATATTATAATTATTAACTTTTCACTTTAGGGGGGTTTAATTCCTTGCTACATTTTCGATTTGCTTTCTTCTTTGCTTGAGTAACAATCTCATATTATCAGCTAATTCTTCTTCTTTTGTTTCATATTTTTCTTGTTATCCTATAATCATAAATATTTCAATGAGAATGCCAAGAAAGATTATTTAACTGACTAATTATATCTTCCTATTCAGCTTGAAAACCAAGCTTATGTTGAAAAATAAGAATTATATTTTCATATGGAAGCACCATTGTTGCCTCATATTAAGGTGACTAATCTTTTAGTAAAGATTTCAATTTAGATCCCCAACAGAGTCACCAAAAATAGTTGGCTAACATATTTGTCCTTATCCGAAAAAAATTATTTTGACTCCATACCCTTCTTCTTTCAAGAACAAATAAGTTAAAAAATAAATGGGTGAACTATTAAGACTAGTTCCCCTCTAAATTAAGGTACAACTCCCTTTAATATTTTCAATGAATTCAAATATTTGGATACACTTTTAACCAAAAAGATTTTAAAGGTAAAATAACATCCATACATCATCATGCTATGAATTCAATATTTTATAATAGCAATAGATAATAAAATACATATATTATATCTTTAATAACAATCAAATAGATAAACATTTATATGGTTGAACCAATAAAGGATAAAACACATACAATGTATTGTCTAATGGAATAGTAATTACTATATGAAAGAAGATTTCACATAGAAAACCTAATTTCAAATACTCAAACACACAGATCTAATATGCAATAATTGATTCTCCTTTTCATTCATAGATGAAAAATATTTTTGACAAACATCACATATATTATCAACAACAGTGATCCAGTTCTAAAATTTCTTAACTCCTTTTTCTTTTCTATCTCTCCCTATCTCCATATTTTCCAAATATATATAGTTTCCCTCTTTAATCAATCTTTAAAACTAAACCAGAGTTAAATTAACTTTGACCCATATGGGATTTAGTTTTTTTACAAATTCACTTAAAGATCAAGTTTTGAATATCAAAGTAACTGAATAAAAGAAACTATGTAAGTAAAATCATTGCTAAAGTGATGGATTAGGATCTCCAGATTTGTTGTGTTCGGTTGGATAGACATGTTGAGATTTCTACTCCTAAAATGCTATAACAAACTCATAGATTTTTGAGAGATTGGGAATACTAATGTAATTTATTCTTGCCTTCCAGATGTTTTCTTCCCTCTAAATTTTTTTCATCTTCTCTGCGTGCTCCGGGAGTGTGTCAATGCAATGACAAAGAAGTGAGTCTACCTTTGAAATTTGTCAAAATTTTTTATTTAATAAATTGTCACTTGATTTAATGATGTTGATATTTTTCTTCAAGGATTGAATCATAATATTGATGTCCTTTTCTAGTTTTCCATCATCTTTTATGTATTTGACATCAATACTCTGTAGATCATGCTATAATGACTAAATGAATTCAGTTATTTCCTTGATCATTTTTGTGATTTTGATTCACCCTTGTCAGGATACTGAATTCCTCCATTTAATGTTTTTATTACATATAATACATCTTCATCTAGTCCTGTCGAATTCTTTTCTAACAAAAACTTTGTTATTCCATAATTTTGTGTTAAGCATGGGATACAGTGAGAGGGGGGGTGAATCAATATATCATATATCTTATAAAACTTTCCCTTAATGAAATTCAACTTAATCAAAAATTCAATATATGCAATAAAAATTAAACAATAAACACCACACAAGATAGAGAGAGACACCAGATATAAGGTGGAAACCCAATGTGGGAAAAACCACGGAGAACAATCTCAAGTATATGAATGAGCACTAACCCAAACAATATTTTCTAGCACCAACTTGCAGGAGCACCAACCCATAGGAACACCAACCCCTTTTGCTGAGCACCAACCCAAAAACAATTCATGAGCACCAACCCACAAGAACACCAACCCATTTGCCGAGTACCAACCCAACAACAATTCATGAGAACCAACCCACAAGAGCACTAACCCCTTTGTCGAGCACTAACCCAGCAATAATTTGTGAGCACCAACCCCTTTGCTAAGCACCAACCCAGTAATAATTCATGAGCACCAACCCACAAGAGCACCAACCCCTTTGCCGAGCACCAACCCATCAATAATTTATGAGCACCAACCCATAGGAGCACCAACCCCTTTGTGTATATGACACACCTATCTATCAATGTTGCTATCTCAACAAATGATAGTTCAATACAACATCTCTTTCCTCTCTCTCACCTTTGATCTTCTAAGCTAGATATAACAAATACAAATCATATTCATCTCTCACAATCGATCTTCTAAGCTATATATTACAATATAAAATCAACCTCTATCTTCCATATTACAAATGGCTTCTCAAGCCTTTATTTATAGCTTTCCAAATGACCTTTGGCCTTCCCCCTTTGTGAACCTTCATTCATCATGGAAAATGGTGCCAAACTTGTATGACCCTTCATATCCTTGGCTTTGAAAATTCATGTGGTCACCCTTCATGATTAAAAACATCCTTCCCTCTTTTGTCCTTATCTTGGTGACTTTTCATATTCCTCAAAGTGTCCCTTCATGAGAAATTGCACCCTTCCTCTTTTGTCTTCACTTGGTGACTCTTGGAATTCCCCAAGATGACTCTTCATGGGAAAATGCATCCCATCCTTATTTTGTCTTTACCCTATGGCTCTTTGACTTCTCCATGGGCCCTTCTTTTGTCTCATATGCAACCAAAAATATATTCGTTAATATTAAATAAATATCCACTCATATTAGCCAAGATATATCTATTACAAAAATCAGTAAATGCAATGAGGCCTTTATCACCAAAAATGCTAGACCTTTGATATCAATGACAATATTTCTAATAATCTCCCCCTTTGTAATTGATGGCAACCTCTATCCTAAAACTACCAGATCCTATCACCTGCACATACTGTCATCTGAAAACATACAGTAACTCCCCCTTACTATATCAACCTATACCTATTCCTTGTACCTATTTTTGTACCTATACCTATACTTGTTATTCTCCCCCTTTGACATCAATGGCAAAGGGCCTACCTAGAGCTAACACTTAGCTCTCCCTCAACTAATGCTGAACATCAATGGTAGGAAGTAATAGAAATTAATTCCAACTCCTCTTGTAGATCTTTGAATGTATCCTTTGATCGTGCCTTTGAGAAGATATCTTTTTTGGCTATCCTGGTAGTGGTTTTATCATTGAATCTCACTATACCACCATTGATATTCTTTAGAGTTATGAAATTAATTTTATCTCCTATCATATGCCTCAAACATCTGCTATCAATTAACCATGGTTAATCATTACCTCTTATATGCAGAGCTGTCTGAACCATCATAGAATCTTCAGGTTGTTTCTTCTGCCATGAACATGTCTAAACCTTATTCTTGATGAATGGAGCTTTAAAACTTTGATCCTTCTTGACTTACTTGAACATGCTTCTACAATACTGAGCTATGTTTCTTAAGTTGTTGCACTTATAACATACTATGGTCTCTTCATCAAAGCTTGATAGAGGAACAAAAGAGTTGTGGCTTCTACTTGACTCTACTTGACTTTCCTTCTCCTTATTTCTAAAATTGTTAGATCTTTTTCTACATTCTAATTTATTGTGACCATATCCATTACAATAGAAATAATATCCATAAAAATAAGACATGTCTGTATATCTCTGACTTGATTGTCTTTTGTAGCTTTGTTCTCTCCAGCCTTCTCTGTTTGAAATGTCTTCTGTATTTTTCACTTCTCCCCTTTTTGTTTCCTATTTTGTAAGAGCTTTAGCATAGCTCTTTTTTTTAAAAAAATTGATCCCTATCTTATCTAAATTTTATTTTTTACTTTCTAATATCTTATTCAGCATGTTAGTGTTATCCTTAAATTTTGAATCACTAACTACTTTATCATTTACTGCTTTCTCAATATCTTATTTTAAAGAGGAATTTTCAATAGCATACCTTTGACATTATTTTCTTGCTATTTCCAACTGTGCTATGAGATCTTCTTCATTTTTATTGGCTTCTTCAAAGTGTGCTTGTAGATCTTCAATCATTTCCTTTGACTCTTGTTCATTTTTCTTGATCTGGCGCTTTAATCTTCAATTCTTCTTTTGAACATCTTCTAACTCTTCAAGGGCACAAATGAGTTCTCCTTCCATATTCACTTCAACTTATTCCTCTTCTTCTTCTTAATCATATTCATGTATGGCCATGAATAGAATCTCTTCTTCTTTTGAATCGCTGACTCCACTATCTTTGACTAAGCTAGGATCCTTAGAATACAGGCTCTTCTTCTCAAATACCTTCTTAGATTTGCCTTTGAAATTCTTCTTGTATGTAGGCTTTTCTTTTTCATCATCATTACCCTTATTTGGGCATCTAGCTGAAAATTGTCAAATCTTTCCACAATTAAAACATTTAAATGGTAATTTTCCTTGATATTTACCTATTCCTCTTTTTAGCTTGTGAATGAAAAGTGCTCTATTGTCATCTTCATCATCATTGGAACTATCACTTGATTCTTGAATCTTAGCTTTCTCTTTCTTTGATGTCTTGAAAGTGCTTCTCTCTTTGAGGGTTTATCATGTTTTATCCACATCTCATATGTCATGAGTATACCATGAAACTCATCCATCTTTATCTTGGATAAATTCTTCATCTCCTCAATTGCCAAAACCTTTGCATCATTTCTCATTGGTAGATATCTCAAAACCTTTTGCACCACCATTGACTCTTCCAATGTTTCCCCAAGACCTTGAATCTGATTTACTATTTGATCAACTCACAAAAGATAACTTGCTATATCTTCTTCTTCTTCCATCTTCAAACTTTCAAACTACCTTATAAAAGTCTAAAGCTTAGTTTGATGAAAATTTCCATCAACTTTGTAAATATTCTCAAGTTTTACACAAGTTTAATGAGTAGATTTACATTGCATAACTTTAAAAAATTTAGATTCACATAAACCACATAAAATAACATTTAAAGCTTTAGCATTACATTCACTTGCCTTCTTTTCTATTAGAGTAATTGCAGATGTATGTGGCTCTTCATATTCCTCCACCACTTCTTTCCATTTGTCTAATCCAAGGGCCACCAAATAAACCTTCATTCTCATGCTCCAAAAAGCATAATTCATCCCATCAAACAAAGGTGCCTTATTTGTATAAAATCCTTCTTGTGACCCAGCCATCGTGCTTTCTCGATCTACCATCAAGATGTAAAATGTTTTTAAAGAAACCTGCTCTAATACCAATTTTTAAGCATATGATATACTGAGAGGGGGGTGAATCAATATATCATATATCTTATAAAACTTTCCCTTAACCAAATTACATTTAATCAAATATTTAAGATATGCAATAAAACTCAAACAATAAACACCACACAAGATAGAGAGAGACACCAGATATAATGTGGAAACCCAATGTGAGAAAAACCATAGAAAATAATCTCAAGTATATGAATGAGTACCAACCCAAACAATATTCACAAGCACCAACTTGCAGGAGCACCAACCCCTTTATTGAGCACCAACCTATAGGAGCACCAACCCCTTTTACTGAGCACCAACCCAACAACAATTCATGAGCACCAACCCACAAGAGCACCAACCCCTTTGCCAAGCACCAACCCAACAACAATTCATGAGCACCAACCCACAGGAGCACCAACCCCTTTGTCGAGCACCAACCCAGTAACAATTCATGAGCACCAACCCACAAGAGCACAAACTCCTTTGCCGAGCACCAACCCAGCAATAATTCATGAGCACCAACCCACAAGAGCACCAACCCCTTTGCCGAGCACCAACCCAGCAGCAATTCATGAGCACCAACCCACAGGAGCACCAACCCCTTTGTGTATACCACACACCTATCTCTCAATGTTGCTATCTCAACAAATGATAGTTTAATACAACATCTCTTTCCTCTCCCTCACCTTTACTCTTCTAAGCTAGATATAACAAATACAAATCATATTCATATCTCACAATTGCTCTTTTAAGATAGATATTAAAATATCAAATCAACCTCTATATTCCATATTAAAAATGGCTTCTCAAGCCTCTATTTATAGCTTTCTAAATGACCTTTGGCCTTCGCCCTTTATGACCCTTCCATCCTCATGGAAAATGGTGCCAAACTTGTATGACCCTTCATATCCTTTCCTTTGAAAAGTCATGTGGTTACCCTTCATGATCAAAAATATCTTTCCCTCTTTTATCCTTATTTTGGTGACTTTTCATATTCCTCAAAGTGTCCCTTCATGAGAAATTGCACCCTTCCTCTTTTGTCTTCACTTGGTGACTCTTGGAATTCCCCAAGATGACTCTTCATGGGAAAATGCATCCCATCCTTCTTTTGTCTTTACCCCGTGGCTCTTTGACTTCTCCATGGGCCCTTTTTTTATCTCATATGCAACTAAAAATATATTCATTAATATTAAATAAATATCCACTCATATTAGCCAAGATATATCTATTACAAACATCATTAAATGTAATGGGGCCTTTATCACCAAAAATGCTAAACCTTTGACATCAATGACAATATTTCCAACATTTTGTACCTCATCAATTTGGTTCATCACACTCATCCATTTCCCTTCATTTTTTATCCACAAAGAATTTTGAATCTTCAAATAGTCAATAGTAGTTGTGGTTATATCATATATGTTCTTCAATTTATATATGTATTTCATACCTTTTTAGATGATGGCATCCAACCAATTATCAAATACCCTGGTAACCATTTTTATTCTATGTATTTTTTCTAACATCCTTTGAATGATAGGTGATTTTTGGTCAAAATATAGGGGAAATTGGATAATTGGTTGTGGATCTAGACTATGAATGGCATTGATGTACTCTACCATTGACTCCACAATCTATTTTAACTCCCTTTTATCTTTTTCATCCTTCCAAGTTCTACTGACTATCCTTTTGGTGGATTCTTTGAGGTGATGCACATACGTGACATGTGATGAAGTCCCAAGTTCTATATTTTCAATTTTAAAATCTTAAATTGTAAGATCTTGAAAGATAGGGGTAGTTGGATAATTGGTTGTGGATCTAGACTATGAATGACATCAATGTACTCTGCCATTGACCACACAATCTATTTTAACTCCCTTTTATCTTTTTCACCCTTCCAAGTTTTACTGACTACCCTTTTGGTGGATTCTTTGAGGTGATGTACATATGTGACAGGTGATGAAGTCCCAAGATCTATCTTCTCAATTATAAAATCTTGAATTGTAGGATCTTGAACTTCCTCATTGGTTCTTGGTTAGTCTATTTTTGCATTCCAATTCCCTGTATCAGGGTCGACATCTACCCTAGATATTATTTTTAACTTTTTAGATTTAAGATTTTTCCCTAAATATTTACTCACCATATCCTCCAAGGGAAAATAAAATGGTACTATTTTCCTTTTGTTGTTGATTGCACTTTCCATCCACTTGATTACAAAGGATGAGACTTCTTTATCAAGATTTGGTTAATTAGAAGGTACATTTGAAACAATCATCAGTTTGGTAGAATCAGAAGGAATCACTATTTTTTAATCTACACTAACCTCTTCTACCATTGGTGAATCAGATTCTTTATCACCTTTGGCTTCTC
Source organism: Torreya grandis (assembly GCA_037957365.1). Taxonomy (NCBI): domain Eukaryota; kingdom Viridiplantae; phylum Streptophyta; class Pinopsida; order Cupressales; family Taxaceae; genus Torreya; species Torreya grandis. The sequence continues at coordinate 342,018 of JARHVA010001067.1, forward strand.
CTAAATCTTCTTTAGAATTCAAATCCATAATTACTTTTTCAGATATATGACTCTTTCTCTTGCTATGGGTCCTTGATGTAGTGGCACGAGGAGGTAGATTAGTTATAAGGGCCTTCTTAGATTCTTTGATGACACGATCCCTTCTAGTTTTTGACTTGGAAGTACCTGCATCATAGATAGCAATAAGTTGGTTAAAGGAGCTTATTGGGGATGGTGATTCAATTATTGATGTACATTGTTGGGAAGCTATGTTTTGAGCTTCCCCTAGTTTTTTCTCCGTCATCCATTTCTCAGTTCTCCTTATCACTGGGAGGGTCTTAACCTCAATTTATCTTCTTCATTTTTCTCTCAGTTAATTTCTAGAATAGGTGATTATTTTATCTTTTCAAATTGTAGATCAGTCACCTATTCTTCATTATCAAAGATTATATAAATTTCCATATTTAAATTAAGATTAATTATTTTTACTAAGGAGAACTTGCACCACAGTCTTCTCTTAACCTTGAATTCATCTAAATAATCCTCCCAATAATCTTTCAATTGAGGAATATGTGAAAACCCTGTTCCAAGATCCAAGTTATCCCTGGCAAAACCTTTACTATCAAATTGGGATCTAACCATGAAGTACTAAAAATTGATTTTTTAAAGATCTAATTCTAAATTCAAAGCATCAGATGTTGACTTGCATGAATAACATCCAATTTTGATAGGAAAAGATATACTAGATTTCTTTTTCATTAGGAATTTTTTTAATTTACATGTGCTAATTGTCTACAGACTTTTATTAACACAAATTGGTCAAAAACATACCTAGGTAACCTCAAAGGTTCACCATTAAAATACCCAAATCTAATATAGGTGAACTTAAAAAAATGAATAAAGAAACTACCATAAATGTTGATTAGCTACATAGCTTCATCTAAAAACCTTTTATTGATGTTTTTTGATAATTCAAAAGTCATTTTCCCAGTAAAAACATCATTAACCCTATTTTAATCCTTATAGCAATTATGCATTTGTAACTATGAGTAATAATCATAAATTTTGTTGTCTTCAGCCAAGGGCACATGAGGTAATCCTACCCATTGTCTTGTAGACGTTAGGTAATAGAAAATGTATGAAAACATATAAAACTCTTTATTTACCAAACAATTACTTAAACCTAGATGTAAACATTCAGCTACAATTTTTGCCCAATCCAAATATTGTTCTCCTTGGAGGATCACCTATATGAAAAAGCACATCTAGTCTTCCCAATAACATGCATGAGCATTTCTCTTTAGCTTGTGTAGTAATACTATAATATCTTGTACTTCTGGAATCATGTGATTTATTTTTAATGGTCTGGGTAGTCTTGAACCTCCTTTTTGGAATTTTAAAAGCTAATTCCTTACTATCACACTCTTGTAAATTGCTTTCTTTAATGAAAAATAACCATGGGAAGAAGTAATACTGAGGTTAGAATATGGTTCCTTGGGAAGAATTCGTATCATAGAAATTAAGGTTTGTTTATTAATACACATTAGAACATTATCATCTACAGTCCTGATGCACCTATTTTGAGGTTTATATCTATTCATGCATTCAAGAACTAATTTACGGAATTGTATAGCCATGGGAAAGGCCACAACTTCAACCAAATCACTTTATACTATCTTCTGCATCATAGGATTTGACACAAGAATTCTAGCCCTTTCCTTAAAATCTTCCAAGTCATATTGGACTAGAGAGGTGTCCCCAATTTTATGAGGAGAAAATATGGGACTAGGACCATGCCCATAATCAAGACATACAAATATCATGGCTACATGTTAGAGGATATAATGAAAATAAAAAGTTTTGAACTTCTTAAATAATGTTGTAAACTCAAAAGAATTCTTCTTTCCAACCAAGTAGTGGAAACAACTTATAGTAAGAGTAAAACTCACCTTAAATTTCTCTAAAATCACTATGAGTTTGACAAAAAATATCTTATACCGCCTGTGTTATTCTCCTTTATATCATCTAGTATGCTTGTTTACTAAACCTTAATTGTTATTTCTTGATATAGATATTAACCAAATCAAATAATTAAACCAAAATAATATGTGCTAAACATGCTCGATAAGACATTCACTCTAACATATGCATTAATGGCAAACATTTTTTACATGTGATTTTGATGAGTAATGATTATCTATAACCTTATAAAAATTCAAAATGTTCCTCTTTATAATGATTTTTGGATATATTCTCCTCTAAATCTCCCACTAATTTTAACTTAGAGAAATCCTCGAGGTGAGATGAGAGTATAGTCATTGAACCATTAAACCATTGAACTTTTGAAAATATGGTTCAACTTTAGTGTTCAATGATATGAGATGAACTACAGAGACTGAGAAATAGTCATATGATCTTTCCAGAAACTTTAGACTTTGAAGCATTGAATCGTTGAACTTTTGAACTCTATTATGTAGGTTCAAATGTTAGGTTCAAGTGGTAGGTTAAAATGGTAGGTTCAATGATACATTAATTTATACAAGGCAACTAAGTGAGCATGACTCTTTACAAAACATTAAGTATTGAAATTTTGAACCATTGAAATTTTGAACTTTGATAAAGGGTTTAAGTTCAATCGAAAGGTTAAATGTCATAATTGAAATACAAAAAGGGAAAAAAACCACTTTGAAAAACTTTGAATCATTGAACCTATTGAACCATTGAAATTATTGAACTCTTGAACTTTGAGAAAGGTTTGAATTTAAAGGTTCAATTCTTGTTAAAAATTCACACACAAAAAGCGATAAGTGGGTGAAATTCTTTTATGGAAAAATTCATGAAAATTTGAATAAAGGTGACTCAAAAGGTAAAAACTATGTGCTCAATTTTATGATAAGAGTTACCACCTTTCCCTAGTTGAATAATTGATTGCCATTCAATAGGATCCTCATTATCTCATTATTGATTTAAATTTCTATTTCTAGAAGACATGGAATAGAATTATAACACTAGTCAAGCCAACTCCAAATAGTGGTTTCCTATATTATTTAAGAACCTTTAATAGTGATATATTTTTTATGATTTATTCAATGAGAAACACAACACTTCCTAATGCTTATGAGATTATAATAAGGGTAGATACTTTTTTAATTCAAGCTAGAAAAACTACCCCAAGCCAACCAATATCCCTAATTCTAGAAATAGATCCTACATGTTAAATGTACAATCACTAAGATGGGGTGGTGAATTAGTGAGCCTAGATAATAAAAATTCAATTTCAATCTTTATGAACACTTAACTAGTTACCAAAGGCATTCATGAAGAATACACAACATTCATAGCAATGAGTAAGAGAGAGAATACAAGATAAATCACATAACACATGACATATGTGGGAAACCATCTTGGGGAGAAAAACAACTAGAAACTATAATTGGAATACTATATAATAATAATAAGAACCAATTTAAACTAGCTTCAACTGATCAAGGAACTATAATCCCTATTTAGTGAAACTAAAATCCCATAAGGTGTGACAACACATGTCTAGCTAAGTTACAATAACAACTAGACTTTTAGCAAGTTTCACCTTGAAAAGAGGCTAAAACCCCCTTAGATGTTGAGATGACACAAAAACACCTATGAACATATCCACCTATGAACTCATGTCTTCAACACCTAATGATGGATCTTTGATTATCACTCTCTACCTTTGCACATACTTAATCTATAAGAGCACTAATCTGCTAATAGAATTATGACCTACAAGTCATAAAAATATTCCTCAATATATTTTTATCTTTAAATAATCTACAAGACACTCTACCCCTCCTTCATTTCATAATTCACACACCCAAGCCTCTCTCAAATATCTCCCAAGTTTCTCGCTCACAAGTCTTACAAGTCTAGAAATCACCATACTTGATTTCATTATTTATAGAGTAATCATGATAACCACCATATTTTTCAGCCATTAAGCATGCTTTAACCCTTAACTCAAATAATTATCAAGACATATCTCAATAAAATCTTCATAGGTTATCCATAACATTTATGGGTCACCCTTAAGGAACTACACCTTTTAATAAGGCCATTGTAGCACTTATGGGTCTCATGCAAACCATTTAGCACTTCATCAAATAAAAAAAGAACACAAAACCATTACCAAAACCATGGACCAATTCCATATTATCTATAGGTCCCCCTTAAGTTCTAAAAACTAATATAGAACCCTTATACTTAAGCATAATTTACTTAAACAACATTACGCACACATAATCATTATGAACAAACACATAATTAACTTATAAACCATTGTTCATATTGATGCAGTGGATTGCACACAGGGGCAGGAGGCTGAGCTCCTACCTTTTCCACATGCAACAATGGAAACTCCCCTCTCACCTGTGGGACCGGTGAAGCTAGAGGGGAGAGTCTCTAGATGAGGGCTAGCTCCCTTTGATGTATCTTTTAGGCCCTAATTTCTCCTACTGGTAATAAATAAAATGAAAAGGGGGGGATGAAAAGAGAGAGAGATGCTGAAAATAGAACCTAACCTAAACAATGAAAAGGTGATACACCAGAAAAGGTTGATCTACTTTGCTCAAACATACACATTACACTGAGAACCAGCTCCCATACACTTCATCTGACATGAGAAAACCTTCTGCATCTATGGTTCAGGGGTTCATGGAGATACAGGGAGGAAATAACTACTAGAGGTGTTCTGAAACACACTATAACAACCTATCCACTTCACCTATACTCCTTTAGGGATACTCCTGACAAACCTGTAAAAGGAAAACTCAAAAATGCACTAGACATACTAAAATCATTTTGTGAAAGCATTAAGAAAATGAATTAACATAGAATCAAGGCATAGACACATACTAAAGATGCAAAACTCATAATGGAGGTAAAAATGCTATGTTTTGATTCAAGGTAAAATTTTGGAAGCTCTGCCTTACAAGGCCAAGAGATTTTTGGGTAGAGTTTTGCCTTAAGGCTGAGAGTCAATCATTTCTCAAAAGAGAAGTTTATAATATATAGGAAGAGGAAGAAAACTTGGCACCTCCTGGGAAATATTTTGGCACTCATTTTTGCTAGTGGCCCATGTGTGTTCTGAACCTTGGGAAGAGGAAAGCCACTATTACTGATGTCATTCTTCAGAAGATGCCTGTTGGAACCATGCTATATAATCACCCAAAATTGACTTTGGAATTCAAGAATTAATGTAAGAACATAGACATGCCTCTTTTCTTTAAAGAGACTATAGTTTGTCCCATCATCAATGCCAACTGGAGAAAATAGGTCACGCTGCTCATTTGGCAATAACTCACCTCCTGCTTTGTCTTTTTCTGCTTCTTGTCTTCTTCTTGCTCTTTTCACCCTTAGGGGTTATTTTTTGGTGGGTTGCTACATTCCTTGAGCTCTTTCCATGGTAGGTGCTCAGGCAGTTTAAAACAAATGACTACTTCACTACCTTAAAATTGACATTTGCATGGCCATCACCCAATAGCTAGTTCATCTCCTTGAAAATGACGGATTTTGAGACATCACCATCCTTGGCAAAATGTCATCAGGTCTTTTTTGTAGGCTTCTATGCTTTAGGATTTTCCTCGTAGACAAAAAGTCTATGGGAATTGGCTGCTTTGTCTTTTTTGTTAGGTGGCGGTCTTCCTCCGAATTCCTTCAGGCTTTTTGTCTGAAGCAATTCCTTCAGATAAAAGCCTAAAAGAATTTAGCCTTTAAGTATTCTTCGCACCTTTTGAAATTCTTTTAGCTATCTTTGAAATACCCCTTACCCTCCACAAGGGCTTTTGGATCTTGAACAGCCTTCTGCAAGGGCTTTTGGACCTTTAGCTGTCAGACACTTTGTTAAATCAACCCATTGAACCAAAATTGGTTCAATGGTTCAATGGTTCAACGCTGCGCACCGAGTCGATTGAACCATTTGCTTTGAACTTCTCCTGAATTCCTTCTGTTGAACCTAACATTGAACCAATGCCTTAAACCACTCATTAAACTAGTTTAATAATTCAATGATATGCATCAAGCCCCTTGAACCATTCAATGAACTAAATGCCACTTGAACAAAAAAGCCACTGAACTAACTAAATTGACTCGAGGCTGATGAACCTTGCATTGAACTAAGGCATTTGAAATGAAATAGTTGCACCAAGCCATTGAACCAATCCATTGAACCAATTTAATGATTCAAATCTATGTGCCAATGAACTCGCTAATTGCACTCAGGTTGATTGAACTAGGCATTGAACCAAATGCGTTGAACCAATGCCAAAGCATTGAACTTGAGCAATGAACCAAAGCTCGATAGACTGTAAGTGGTTAAACCAAATGTTGATTGAACCAGTGAAGTATTGAACCAGTTCATGAACCAAGGCCAATGAACTTATGTAACCTAGAAATGATTGGCTTTAAAAAGCAAGGGAAGAAGGGGACCAATTTTTGCCCTATTGGGCAAAAATGGTCAACAGATTAGTGACTCCCAGGGGAAGCATGCCTGCTATGCTTAAAGACTAGTTATCTTGTAATCCATTGGGCACAGAGACAGAATGTAGCTATGAAGAAAAGTTAGCAATAACCCCAAAGATCCAAGAATCAAACATGAAGCTTTTTACCCCACACACAAAGGGAAACACACAAGGCTAAAACACTAACTGTGCAAACTGCACTTAGGGAAAGTAGGAAAAGAAACTAAAAAAAACTACTATATATAGCTAACTAGGAATATTTGCCTCCCTCTTGGATCGAAAGGAAAATTTCTTAATTCCCCTTCCTGGTAAGAATACTTATGGTGGTAGGCAAGTAGCTGAAAGAAAAGGAGATTTGGTGACCTGCTCCTCTTGCCTATCACCTTACTTGGCTTGTTTCCGAGTGGATCAAAATCAAACATGCTTTTGACATATATGTATTCTGCTTGTCCTTGGAAGCTTGTTGAATGTTGGTCCCTCATATTGGTGCTCTTCACTAAGAAATCAATGGTTGTTGGCTCATCACCATAAGCCCTTTGATGTGTATAGCTCCCTTGGAGTGCATCACGGTTTGACCCATTTCCTTCTACTTCATTTAAAACCCTGTTAGACTCATCCTTTGCTTCCTCTTAGACTTCTTGAAGAAGGGTGACTATGGTGATGTCTAAAATGGAATCACAAAATGATTACTCATCCCATAGAACATCACCTCTCTGTTCAAAACTTTCTTCTTCAAGGCCTTCCTCAAAGAAGACCGACCTCTCCTTTTTTTCCTCAAAGATCAGGATTTCTAGATGTTCAAAGATATCCTCCTGATCCTCCTTCAACTCTATCTCCTCAGCATAGTCATCCTCCTCATCAAAGAAATAAGTTCATCAAATAGAGGAGGAGAGAGCTTACCATGCTTATGTTCCTCTTCATATTGTTGGAACATCTGCATGTATGTAAGACCTACATCTTCTCCATTGCTGATGGTGTCTTCAAAAGGAGCCTCCATGATGATTCCACCTTCATTATTGCTCATGATAGCCACTTGAAGAACTAAAAATTGGATCTTCTGCTCCTCACTCACCTCCTACAGAATAGGTTCCTCCTTGAGAAAGGGTGAAGTGGGAAAACCATGTGGAAGAGGAGGTAGTCCTTGATCTAGAATCGAATGATTCTCCTCTTTCCACTTGGCTAGCACTTCATCAATATCAAGTGTGACAAAATAGCTCTCTTGGGATGTGTAGATGGGGTGTGTTCAGACATAGAATGTGCCATTGGGTCTAAACCATCCATCACACATTGGCTGAGGAATCTCTCTCTAGATTCCAACTCTACAATTCTTCTAGCCATATCCTCTTGGAAGAGCCTTTCCTAAAAGTCACCAGCATCATCATGAGTAGGGGCAACCTCATCTTCTTCAAGGTTTTGAGAAAAACCTTGCTTCTCCTCCTTCTCACCCCATGATTCTACTATTTTTCCCCAGTTTAAGATCTCAGAATTGGAATTTTGCTCCTGCAAATAGGCAACAACTTTGTTTTCTCTAAGGTCTTAGGGCTCCTCCATAAGGTCTAGAAGTTTCAACTCTCTTTCACAAAGCAGACTCATCCTAGTCTCTAAATATTCAATTTGTTTAGCTAGATTATCTTTAAAGACTCTTTCTTGGAGGTCACTAGCATCATCCTCTTCAAGGCTTTGGGCTGGTTCCTAGCATTCCTTCCTCCAACTCAAAATCTGCACATCATGTTGAAAAACTTGGGGAGGTTGAGGCATGCTAAGAGGAGACTATTGATGCACCGGAAGAGTCTCTAGAAGGGGAATGTGTTGGTTCATGGTATTCCCCCCAATGGAAGATTCACAATACAAGGAATTGAGAAGATTGATCTTGATGGGGGGTTACTCTGATGCCCTTTGATGTTGGAAAGCTAGGTGCATGGTATTGAGGGTAGATGCATCAGATGAGCTGGAGCGAACAAGTGCTATCTGATAAAAAGGATTTGGTGCACAAGAGGGGGCTTTATTTAGGATAAGAGGGGGAGTGCAAGGCTGACTACCTTGAATGAATGGATTCCTAAATTGTAAGACCTGAGCTTTCCTGAACAAGCATGCCTCTTTGTACATTAGCTCATAATGATAATTATACTGCTCATCTAGTATATCGATTTCCATTACCTACTTTTCAAACTCAAGGGCCACTTCCATTATCATTTCAAGGCAACTAGGAAAGCTGCTTGAGGTGATTGCATGAAAATTCTGAGTCTAATCGAAGTCATATGAAGGAATACAAGGTCCATGATTTTGTGCAAAGGAATTATACAGACAAAATGTGATTTTTTATGGCACCAAGCTACTTAACCAGCTGATTCAACTCAGACTCACCATTGGTCTTGATGCAAAAGCCTCCAAAGGCTGGTTTTTTAAAGAACACACCAAAATTTCTTTAACTCTTTGGACAAAACCTATCCTAGTTGGTTCCACTGGGTGTGCTAAAAACTATTGACACAGTGGATTACACCTGGGGGCAAGAGGCTGAGCTCCTACCTTTTCCACACGTAACAATGGAAACTCCCCTCTCACCTATGGGATCGATGAAGATGGAGGGGAGAGTCTCTAGATGAGGGCAAGCTCCCTCTGGTGTAAATTTTAGGCCCTAGTTTCTCCTACTACTAACAAATAAAATGAAAAGGGGGGGATGAAAAGGGAGAGAGAGATGCTAAAAATAGAAGCTAACCTAAAAAATGAAAAGGTGATACACCAAAAAAGGTCGATCTACTCCACCTAAAAATACACTTTCCACTGAGAACCAGCTCCCATACACTTCATCTAACATGAGAAAACCTTCTGCATCAGTGGGTTAGGTGTTTGTGGAGATACAAGGAGGAAATAACTACTAGAGGCATTCTGAGACACACTGTAACAACCTATACTCCTCTAGGGACACTCCTAACAGGCTTGTAAAATGAAAACTCAAAAATGCACCAAACATGCTAAAATCATTCTACAAAAGCATTAAGAAAATGAATTAACATAGAATCAAGGCATAAACACATACTAAAGATGCAAAACTCAGATTGGAGGTAAAATTGCTATATTTCAATTCAAGGTAAAATTTTGGCAGCTCTGCCTTACAAGCCTGAGAGATTTTTGGGCAGAGTTTTGCCTTAAGGCTGAGAGTCAATCCTTTCTAAAAAGAGAAGTTTACAATATATAGGAAGAGAAAGAAAACTTGGCACCTCTTGGGAAAGATTTTGGCACCCTTTTCTACCAGTGGCCCATGTGTGTTCTAAACCTTGCAAAGAGGAAAGCCACTATTACTGATGTCATTCTTCAGAAGAGGCCTATTGGAACCATGATGTACAATCACCCAAAATTGACTTTGGAGTTCAAGCATTAATGTAAGAACATGGCCATGCCTCTTTTCTACAAATAGACTGCAGTTTGTCCCCTCATCAATGCCAGCTGGAGAAAATAGGTTGCGTCACTCATCTGGTAATAACTCACCTCCTGCTTTGTCTTTTTTTGCTTCTTATCTTCTTCTTACTCTTTTAGCCCATAAGGGAAATTTTATAGTGGGTTGCTACATTCCTTGAGCTCTTTCCATGGTTGATACTCAGGTAGTTTAAAACAAACAGCTACTTCACTACCTTAAAATTGACGTTCATGTGGCCGTCACCCAATGACTACTTCATCTCCTTGAAAATGATGGCTTTCAGGACATCACCATCCTTGGAAAAATGTCATCAGGTCTTTTCTATAGGCTTATATGCTTCGAGCTTTTCCCCATAGACAAAAAGCCTGTAGGAATTGGCCGCTTTGTCTTTTTTGTCAGGTGGTGGTCTTCCTTCGAATTCTTTCAGACTTTTTGTTTAAAGGAATTCCTTTAGACAAAAGTCTAAAAGAATTCAGCCATTAAGTCTTCTTCGTACCTTTTGAAATTATTTTGGCTATATTTTAAATGCCCCTTACCCTATAAAAGGGATTTTGGATCTTAAACTACCCTCTGCAAGGGGTTTTGGACCTTTGAATGTCAGATGCTTCGTTGAACCAACCCATTGAACCAAAATTGGTTCAATGGTTCAACGGTTTAATGCTACGCACTAAGTTGATTGAATTGTTTGCTTTAAACTTCTCCCAAATTCCTTCCATTGAACTTAACATTGAACTAATGCCTTGAACCACTCATTGAACTGGTTTAATGGTTCAACGCTACATGTCAAGCCCCTTAAACCATTCGATGAACCGAATGCCGCTTGACCAAAAAACCACTGAACCAACTAAATTTACCTAAGGCCAATGAGCCTTGCATTGAACTAAGGAATTTGAACTAAAGTGGTTGAACCAAGCCATTGAACCAATTTGTTGAACTAATTCAACGGTTCAAAGCTGCACGTTGATGAACCTGCCAATTGCACTCAGGCCGATTGAACTAGGCATTAAACCAAATTCATTTAACCAACACCAAAGCATTGAACTTGAGTGATGAACCAAATATCGATAGACTACAAGTGGTTGAACCATGTGCCAATTGAACTAGTGAAGCATTGAACTAGTTCATGAACCAAGGCTGATGAACTTATGCAACCTGAAAATGACTAGCTCTGAAAAGCAAGGGAAGAAGGGGACCAATTTTTGCCCTATTGGGAAAAAATGGTCAAAAATTCATAATTAACACACATCATAATAATAGATTCTAAAACAATTCCCAATATCTAATTCATCATGAAACATCAAAACAACATCTACATAAACTCAAATACTCTTCTCGAGTTCCAGAAAAATAAGTACAAACACATAGTCAAATTTAAACCTTAATATATTTGAATTTTCACACTTTTATATCTTTAAATTTAGTTAATTATATGCACCATGGAATCATTTTCATTTTTTATTATTACAGTATGATAAAATTCATCCTTGATCAAAGGATATGGCTAAAAAACCAGACACTAGTCTTTCCTTTGTTAAATTCAAATATTTGAATTCAAACAATGAAAGTTAAACTTCAGAAAATAATCTCACATATCATGTACTATAAGCCTAGATAAATAATGAAATATTTTATATTGTTATATATTTAACTCCATTAAATGACTTTCACTTTTACTAATTTGACTCCACTCATGTCGTTACATCAATCTATACTAATACACACGAACTGTTCCATTCTTATCATTTACTTTTGCTCAACATAAAACATAATGTAACTATACTCATCTAACTAATTCATACTATATTTGATAAAATTCACTCCATCTATCTCCTTTATAATTTTTTGATCTTTACCTCTTGAAAAGTTTACTATGGCGACCTTTGTAATTTGTCTGAGAAGCCAACTTTGAGCCTTAATAAATTTTTATGTGCTCAATGTATTATCTCAAATTTAGACCATATTATCTTTCTACATAGGATAATCCATCCATATAAAAATATAACCTTGGAACTCATGCACGTGTGAGATATTACATCATCAACATGCTCATTCAAAATTTTCTTCCATAGAGCCAACTATGCCTAGAACTACCTAGAAGGCCAACTTTGAACATGTATATATTTTGATGCACTTCAGCACATGAATTTAAATTTATCAAAATAAACTAGGCTTAAAAATTAACAAAACCATATTATTAACTTCTCCTAAAACATACACATGTGTGAGATATGCTATAATCAAAATTCTTGCTTGCCTTTTCTTACCACATTGCAAATTTGGCTAAGTATGGGAAAACATTGCCAAAATGCCTATGAGCTGAAATTTACACTTGAATATATTTTGATGTGATTAGGTGCACGAAATAAGATTTATCACATAATAAATATGGATTAATTTTATCACATCCATATGACCAAATCCCCTTGACTCATCCATATGTGGCAATGGTGAGATTATCAAACTACCTACTCATATTTTTTGTCACTAGACTAAAAGTGTTTAGATGAAAACTATGGACAACTAGATGAATTCCAATTATGCACACAAGCAATAAAATAATATAAAACATATTAATGACCTCTTTAATATCCTCAAATCACCATACTCACTCCTAAACATCTCTAACCATGCCAAAATAGAAGATCAACCAAGCCAATTTCAAGCACATTAGGATAAGCACATTGCATGCTTTATCATTGTGACATAGACTATTAAGGCTCTTCATCCACTCACCAGGACACCTCCATGACATCACCATGAGATTTTTGACAATTCTCCAACAATATCCCCCTTTGTCATTGATGTCATCAATTCATCATATAGAAATATACATCTCACCTTCCTTCTCTCTTTTCAATCACTCTCATAACAAGAAAGTTCACCCCCTTTAACACAATGACAAAGTGGCTAAAATATACTCCTCAGGACCTAAAAATACCACCAATAGGAGAGTACCACCTTATAAATATGATAAAAACTCCCCCTTATCTTCATCCTACTTTTGCTTGCCTTGACAACTTCCTCTTGCTCCATGCCAACACTTTCTTTAACAAAACACTCTAACCAATGAAGAAATAACACAAAAAAAATTAATAAAATCTGATGGAACTCGAAAATAAACATATGAGAGGGATTCCCCCTAAGATATTTGATCCATTTTTCCTTTTTATCATCTATAGATCTCTATACACCATGAAGAATCAACATACATGCTTACTAACCTTCTCTATCAAACCACCTCAAGGACTACCAACAAAACCTCATGCTACTCACAAACTAGGAAACATGATATGAACCAACCTAATAACTCTCCATGAAACAAACATACCTTTATCTTTTGGAGAAACGGAGAAAAAATCACTCTTTTTTATACTAGGCCTATCTACTCTCCTTGTAGCCCTATTTTGAACTTGCAGAGTCCACAATTTTTAGTAGACACATCTTCAAGACCTATAACATTGTACTTGTAGCACTATTATATACCCCCTCAATCACACCAATTTTAATCACCTAGCTTATCATCTGTAACATACTTCTTTCATAAACCTACTAGTTAATTAGGTCTCCATCTTGATAAAAATATGAATAGTTTGAAAACCACAAACCTTCAAATCTCTATGAAGCTTATTTTGACAACCTGTTAGGCCCATTGAAATTATTAATAAGCTTTAGACCTCAATTCATAAGGCAAACCACTTTTCTATCATAGCCCAAAGCCCTAAAATCTCAAAATAAACAAGGTCAACAAACCTCCTTTTGGTCAATGCATACTTCTAAAACTTCTTACACACCTAGAGACACCCATCACACATCCAAACCAAAAATTTATCCTTCACACCTATGGGATCCTTGACTTCTTATAATCCATTTTAGGCTTGCTTGCCCTTAAGCCTAAAACTAAGAAAAGCAAGAGCACTAAAAAATCTTCAATTTGGCTTCAACATACCTTTAGAACACAAAAAACACATGGAACACATCATAAATAATTGCACAGACCTTTTTAAGAACCCAAATATTCTTGACATTCTATCAAACACATTAGGCCACCTAGAAACACTCATTTTGACCCTATATTATAGATCCTTCACAAATCTTTGAAACAAGTTCATGAACTTGTTTCTCCCCCTTAGCCAAAAAAATTATCTAATTGTAATTATCATCTTTATCACACAAAATTTCTTCTCCACAAGAAAATATGTCCCTTAAGAAGCATAGGTAGAGACACCCTACTTCACAATGTCCTATAATAATGTGAAACTAGGAGTTTCCCACAACTCCTCATATTCCTTCTCCTCCTTGGTCATTTGATACTTTTAGATCTTATTATTATTGGTAATTAGAGAAGCTACATTCTCACTTGATATAACATTCTCCTTATTTCATAGGATTGGATTGACAATACATGGAGATAACATAGATTCATGGCATACCTTTTCTTCTAAAAAATCTACCTTATAGTTTGAAACCTCATCACTATTCATAAACAATTGATGTTATTTACATGAAACATGTTTTTTATTAATATAATGTTCACTTGGATCCATACAGACCTTATAACTAGCCTTAATCAACACCTTGGTCTTCTCCTTGAGCTCGGTCTCTTCATTCTCAAAATGAGCAGATAACAGGAGCCCTTGGAACTCTTCAACATCTAAAGCATTCTCCACCATATAAAATAGATTACTTCAACCTATAGTCTCATCATGACTCACACTTTTCACCTTTGGCTTCAATGTGTTAACTTGCCTTCTTCCTTACACTCTAGGAGCCTAATTAAATATATTATGTCTTGTAGGCCTTTGCTTGTAGAATTTAGCAATGTGAACTCTCTATTGATAATTGAAGCACACTATACCTTTTGCAAGAAATGTATATTACCATACCTTGTTTGGAAAAAACTTGCAATGTGTCCTATGTTATGATAGATGAAACACCCTCCTATTTTTGAAGAGGACTCACCTTTTGACTAAAGACCTCCATCATAGTTCCTTTCAAACTCATTTCTAATAGGTATCTTCCATTATCTATCCCTATGACCAAATTGATAACATGTGTAACAATAACCATTGAATCTTATATACCTCATGGAATTTGGTTGTCTAATCTAATTTGTTTTTACTCTACCATCACCTTCATTCCTTGTCTAATGATTTGTCTTCAAAGTATGATTATTCTAGTTCACATTAGTCTTCATCTTGTCTTGAGTTACATTCTTTTATTCTTCTTCATATCTAAGACCATTTATATCACTAGCATGCTTTTGACCACTCAGAATATTGTCTTGATCACTTGAGATCTTTTCAAATCTCTAAATTTCTTCACCTTACTAGATGTCTTTTCTAACTCATATTTCAAAGACTCATTTTTAGAAACATACCTTGAACATTCATCATCTTTAGCTTTTAGGCTTGTAGACAAAATTTTCTATTGATAATTGAGATGCTTAATCATATCTTCCTGCCACTTAGTGTCTTCATTAGTTCTTTTCTTATACACACTGAATTTATCCTCATAATCCTTAAGTTTAGATTTCATCTTGTTACTGATCTTCTTCTCAGTCTTCAGTTCTTCAAGATCATTCATCAATATAGTCTCATATTCCACCTCATCTTCATCATCATCTGAATCACTCCAAGTAGACACCTTCTAATGCAAGAAAAATTATTCCCCAATCATGAATAGAGTTTCATCTTAAACAGGACCATCATCTTCATGATTATATTCTGAGTCACTATCTTCACTCTCATCGGACAAGCTACAATCTTCTTTAGTGTAGAGACTCTTCTTATTTTTTAAGAAATTATTCTTATTGATATACTTTATGAATCTTTTCTTCATGTATGTCTTCTTTTCTTCATCTTGGTCATCATCATTATCTTAATTATCATTCTTCTCATGTATATGAGGACACTTACAAGCAAAATGTCCTATCTTTCCATAATTAAAAATTTTTGAAGGGTAGTTTACCCTTATACTTTCTTGAGTCTATATTCAATTTCCTAGTAATCAAAGTAATTAGTTCATCCTCATCAATGTTAGATATGTCATCCTCTTTGGGTTTATTACCTTGGAATTTATTCTTATGATTCATCTCTACCTTGAATGTACCTTCCTTCTTTGGTGGTATATAATCATTTACTCTCATCTCATGTGTCGTAAGGGTGCCATGTAATTGATCCATCTTTAACTAAGTAAGATCATGACTCTCTTCTATAGCATATAATTTTGGATCAAACTTAAGAGATAGATACCTTAACACCTTTTGGAGTACAATAGCCTCTTTGAGGTTCTCTCAAAGACATTTTATGATGTTGAAAATCTCATCAAATATCTATAGAAAGGATGCCATAAAATCTTCTTCCTTAATATTGAGACTTTCAAATTGCCTTCTATGAGTTTGCAACTTAACAAGCTTAACCTTTCAATCTTCTTCATAAATTATTTTCATTATGACCTTATCTCTATAATATATTTACAATGGAATACTTTGGTGAAATTAGTCTCTATAAGCCCACAAGTGATGGCATTCACTTATTTAGAATTATTCTCAAACATCTTCTTGTCTATAACACTAGACAGAGGAGTAGTAAGAGAAACATAACCATCTAGAACATATTTCCATACATCAAACCCTAAGGACATAATGTATGTCCTCATCTTTGCACTCTAAAAAGCATAATTAGATACATAAAACATTAGAGCTTGATTAATAGATAAACCTCCTTGATGACTACCCATATTGTACCTTGGATCACTTTCAAATTGTTAATCCTTTACCAAAGGACCTACTTTGATACAAATTATTAAAGTCATAATCAATGAGAGGGGTGGGGGTGAACTAGTGAGCCCAAATAATCCAAGTTCAATTTCAATCTTTACAAACACTTAACTAGTTACCATTAACATTCATGAAGCATACACAACATTCATAGAAATGAGCAAGAGAGACAATGCAAGATCAATCACATAACACATGACATATGTGGGAAACCCTCTTGGGGGAGAAAACCCACTGGAAAATACAATTGGACTACTATATTATAATAAAAATAACCATTTTAGATCAACTGTAACTAATCAAAGAACTACAATCCCTATTTAGTGAGACTATAATCCTACAAGGTGTTATAACACCTATCTAGTTAAGTTGAAATAACAAAGAGACTTTTAGAAAGTATTACCTTGTAAGGAGGCTACAAACCCCTTAGATGTTGAGCTACCTATTGATGCCTCTAAATGAACCATAGGTTCTCTCTAGTGTTTAAATAACACTTCTCATTTTATAATCCCAAGATTCAAAGCATGATTTGTAGGTATTTGATAACTGAGATGCATGTGGTGGAAATAGTGATAGAGCAACATGAACTATTCCACAATATTTATAAATTTCCATGGTAGGGGGCCATCTTAGTACATTTATTTAAAATTTTGGATAAACTATCCTAGATCTAGACCACTGACTAAACTAAAATGGTTATGAACAATGTATTTAAGCTAATGTGATTTATTTAAAAAGGAGTAAAAGAGAAGGTAGGGTAAGAAAGGAATAGTGATTGTTGATCTATATTATGAACATATTGATAAGAATTCAATCTTTATTGAGTATGATCTTAACTATAATGTCATGTAATGCAACCTAAACTCATGTTTCACCACACACCAGACCTAATTCAAAAGGAAGAACAATAATATGAGTAAAATTAAATTTTATTTTAATGTTTTACACTATATTTAGTTAGCTGAAGCACATCTATGTTGTAGAGTAAATGAAATGAAGTAAATTCAATTCTTTCAACTAACTGAGCATGCATAAGTTAGAAACCTTGTAATTAATAATCTATCTTGATATTTATTGATATCATTCATATTCAAAATAGACAAAACAATTGAGAAACTTAACAATTCAAACAAACAAAACTACATAACTCATGTAGTATTCTTTGATCTCCTATATTAATCACTTAAATTGTACATATATATCAAAGTCTCTCCCCTTACAATTGGAAATACATGCCCTTTTATAGGAAGCTAAGAAGTATACCAGTCAATTTTACAACTACATATATACAAGATATAGTTATCTTTGTTACAACTATAATACAAGTATCTTGTACAATCCTACTAACATAGAGGAAATCATGATAACAAACTAGCATGTGCCTTTACAAAATCAATGGGTTACCTTGTTGGTAATCCATAACTAAGATGCTAGAGTTGGGTCCCTTCAATAATGCATGATGATTATGGCCTTTGTGTTTTGTTCATCCACTAGGATTAAATCCATGGCTAGCCTAGTGATGCACTCCTTTTCTTGGTTATCGAGCTAATCAAAATCTTTATCATTCTTGGCCAAGGCATCTTTGATGCTCCTATCTTCATTAATTCTCTCCCTTCCATTGAAGATCATGTTAAAAACTTTGTTTTTATCCCTTCGTGATTTTCCTTAACTCTTTCCTTTGATTTCTCAAATTAGTAAAGTGGCCCTATGTTGGAATTATTTATCAGTTATAATCCCTAGGGTGGTAGTCTTTGTAGGATCCTAGAGCATGGTGCCAAGGATCTTTTAAATTCTACCAATGAGCTCATTTTATTATTATATAAGATCCTCAAATATAACATTCCAAGAATATAAATCCTAAATTTTGTCTCCAATAATCCCCAATATGGTACTTAAATGCCCTATACTGATAGTCTTGAAGTTTGGGATTTGCTTCTTAATCTAGATATCAAGAAGCTAAGTAATTTTTTCTTTAGGGTCTTGACATTGAGTATCTAGTTCCCTCTCTAAGGTAGGTTGATATTGATGGGACTTCTACCTTGAATTCATGGAATTCAATGCCCTAAACATGTCATAAAATGACCCATCTAGCATATTGACCATGGAGTCTAGGATTGAGAGAACAACTTGAGTTTGTAAATTCTCCTTTTCTTCCTTCAAGTTCTTAATTCTTTGTTCCAATCCTTGGACACTATATTTATCCTATTGATATTGAGCCTCAATTAAACTTACCACATCCTCCTCATGGATGCAAACTTCATGAAGTTATTATCCTCTGATAGGGTTTAACCTTGTGAATGGCTCCACCTTCTAAAATGTGAACTCTTCCTAGCCCACCATGGCTACCCTCATTATGGTCCTGTCCAAGGTTTTAATGTCTAGGTTAAATTACACCTTAACCTTTGGTTCCTTGATTTTTGGAGGCTCAAGCACCTCCACACCTTTACTTCCAAATGTTCTTGAGGTGCCAATTCTCTATTTTTTTAATATGTTGCATTTGTATTATTCTCTCTTTTTATTTTTCCATGATGTCTTTGATCCATGGCTTGATGTTGTCATCTTAATTCAAGCCAATCTACATCATGGCCCAATAAGGAAATAGGGATGAGATATTTTTTATCTCCCATAGATAAACTACTAAGGGATAGCTAGTACATAAATTGTATTCTCATCACTAAAAAGGTGGATTTCACTCGTGGGATGAGTGATGGTCAACCTAGGCCTTTTTCTTGGAGCCACAGGTATGAAGTCCAATTTTTTTTTTCTCTTCTCCCTATCAAGTGGGACAAATTATTTACCTATTTGATCATAGGGGCCTTCCTCTCTACCATAACCTTATGCAACTACTATATGAATAAGGGCACCTTCCAAGGTTTCCCCTACTTCAAGGGCAACCATGCCAATGAATTATAATAGAAAAGAAGGTCCCTATGGGAGTGATAAAGGTGGAGGGCCTTTTCTAGACCTATACTCTATCTTTAGTTCTTCAACCAAAGCTTATCCTTTTACTTTGATATCCCTAGGCTACTCAACCTAGGATTGTCTTATTGGCTCTACTTCTTGAGGCTCAGATGACTATCCTTCAATAGGTGGATTTTGATGAGCAATCCTAGATGGACTTGGCAACAAGTGATAGTGTAAAGATGTAGTTGCCATCTTTATCCTAAGGACTTGTTGTCCTTGACCAACCTGTGCTCTAATTGGATATTATGATCTCTGATTATGAAAAGTACTTCTTAAAAATTCTTAGCTCTGATGTAGATGTCATCACCTACACCTATCTAATGTCCATATTAAATATTTAGGTACTTCCTATCCTAGATGTGGTTGATTACCTTGTTCTTAGGGTCCCACATTTTTAGGTCATCTAATTGAAAATCAAAGGAATTCATATGTACCACCATGACCTCCAATTTCTTCTAATATATGATTATGACTTTTCCAATGTCTAATGAGAAGGGATGGAATTTAGCTTTCTTATTTTATTTACATGTCCTATCCACACCTTGAATAATCTGAGATGAACTATCCTATTCTATAAGCTTATTATGGACATGAATTGGTAATCTATAGGCTAAGTTAGGATCCCCTTTATCCTTATCATAGTGAAATATAGGTAGTACCACACATTCCCCATGGTTTCCATTTGTTTATTGATGAGAGGATGTAGTATTGGCATATTGATGCCTATGATTGCCTCATAAATGGTTAGGAAAACACCATCACAAATTAATTGCATATGGTTCCTGTACTTGAATATATGCAATTTAGAGTAGTGGTGGGAGATTGTGGTCTTGTTATTATTGGACCGGTTTCTTATGCCAAGGAAGGTTACAGATACTAGGAGAGAATCCAAGAGATAATACATCATATATATTTGGTTGGATGTCCTTATTTTAATGGCTATGAATTTCTTGGCCAAGAAAAAGTTTATCAACTCTCCCATAGGAGGTGTCAATTTCTCTCCTAACATAAAGTAGACATAAGATACCTAGACTTTGTTCACATAAGTAGTGGAAGGGGCACCAAGGACTCTATTTATCAGGGTCATGGGTAAAATAACACCCTACCTAAATTTAAAAATATGATTTTTTCCATTAGGGGACCTGAAAAAATGAGATTTTTGGATTAACTAGCTGTAAGGAATGAATTGAAGTCCTAGGTTTTAGTCAAATATCACATGGATGGGAGCACAAGATGAGGTAAGGGAAGTTTGTAACAAGTCTCAAAGCCCATGGAGGTGATACATGGAACCCTTTTGGTTTTTCCCTCTTGAATAATCCACTCCCCATTTATTTTACAATCTATGAAAATAAGAGCAAGGACATCATTATAATGAATTACCTCTAGTTTTATTGTTGCATGGTGTAGGCCTACCAACTAAATTACAACTATGTCATTGCATCTTTGATGTGTAGTGGGATTTATGTTATCCTCCTAAGGGATGGGTTATAATTATTTCATAAGGAAGAATAATTCTGACCAGTTCCTAAATCCATGGATATTTAGGGCCGCCAAGTCTAGCTCTGTATCCTTGAAAACTCTCCCATCATGGTCAAAGATGAGATATAACTCAATCTCCATCTTCAATTGTTGTCTACCTACTACCATTGATGATATAAAATTTTACCCATAGGATTGCTACGGATTTCACTAAGGTACTTACTCTTAGGGGCACAATTACACTATTTTGATTGAAATATAACCAATTGAGTTAATTTGGGTCCTCTTTATATAAGGATTAGGGTTTTTAGATTTAATGGTGGAAATATCTAGGTCTTAACTTTATGTTAAGCATAGGATATATTAAGAGGATGGGGTGAATCAGTATATCATATGTCTTATAAATATTTTATTTAATCAAACTCCACTTAACCATACATTCAAGATCTGAAATTAAACTAAAATAATAAAATGCACCACATAAGAGAGAGAGAAAGACACTAGGTTTTTATGTGGAAACCCAATGTGGGAAAAACCACAGAGAATAATCTCAAGTATATATATGAGCACCAACTCAAATTATAAATTTTGCAAGCACCAACTTGCAAGAGCACCAACCCCTTTATTGAGCACCAACAAAATAACTATTTGTGAGCACCAACCCATAGGAGCACCAACCCCTCTTGTGTATTAAACACAACTATCTCTCAATGTTGCTTTCTCAACAAATGATATAAATCTACAATATCTCTTTCTATTCTCTCCTCCTTTCTTATATAAAATAATTATAAACCACACAATCTCTTGCATAATACAAATGGCTTCTCAAGCATTTATTTATAGATTTACAAATTACCTTTGGCATTCACCCTTTTTGACTCTTCAATCCTCATGGAAAATGGCACCAAACTTGCATGACCCTTCGAATCCTTGTATTTGAAAAGTCACATGGTGACCCTTCATTATCAAATGCATTATTTCCTCTTTTTTCTTTACCTTGGTGGCCTTTCAAATTCCTTAAGGTGACTATTCATGGAAAAATATGCCATACCCTCTTTTGTCTTCACTTGGTGACTCTTAGAATTCCTCAAGATGACTCTTCATGGGAAAATGCATCCCATTCCTCTTTTGTCTTTACCCCATGACTCTTTTACTTCTCCATGGAACCTCTTTTGAAATTTATGCAACCAAAAATATATTCATTAATATTAAATAAATATTAACACATTTTATCCAAAACATGAACATTAAAAAAACTTTAGACAATAAATACTATGGAGCCTTTATCACCAATTCTAGACCTTTGACATCAATGAAAATATTTCCAACAATATCACCCTTTATCATTAATGAAAACCTCAAAATAAAATTGCCACATCCTAAAACCTATGCTACACATGCCAACTTTCACATACTACCATCTGAAAAACATACAATAACTCCCACTTACTGTAACATCCTATACCTATTCCTTGTACTTATTTCTACACTTGTTTATGCACCTATTCCTTCTACCTATTCATATACCTAATTTTTTTTATCCCCATTTGACATCAATGGAAAAGGGATTATCCTAGAGCTAATACTTATCTCCCCCTTAATTGATGTTGATCTTCAATGGTAGGAAGTAAAATAAATTACTCCTAAATTCTCCCATAGATACTCAAATGTGTCTTTTGGTAGTGCCTTTGTGAAAATATATGTAATGTATTTTGTAGTACTGATATATTCTATCTTAACCTTCTGATCTACAACTTGCTCTTTGAAGAAGTGATATCTGATCGAAATATGTTGTTTTTTGGAATGCATCACTAGATTCTTAGAAATATTAATAACACTTGTGTTGTCACAAAAAATAGAAATAGTTTCATCATATTTTACCTTGATATCTTCCAAATTTTGCTTCATCCAAAGCACTTAATTACAACACAATACTACTACAATATATTCTACTTCAGCTATAGAAAGTGATACTAAATTTTGATTTTTGGTTAGCCATGATATTAAGCTATCATTGAGGAAGAAATCTCCTCCACTTGTACTCTTTCTATCATCCAAGAAACCTACCCAATCTGAATCTGTATAAGCAACGAAAGTGAAATGTCTACCTATGGGATACCATAATCCATAATCTAATGTCCCCTTGACATATCTAAATATTCTCTTCACCAACTGAACATGACTCTCCTTTGGGGTTACTTGATATCTCATAACCTTGCCTACTACATGCATGATGTTTGGCCTTGATACTGTCAAATATAAAATACTAACAATCATAGATATATACAAATATTGATCTATAATAGGTGAATCTTCATCCTTACTCACCTTATTCCATGTACCCATTGGTGTGCCAACAGGTGCACAATCCTCAAAACTATTTTTTTTCAACATTTCCTTAGCATATTTACTTTGAGATAAGAAAATTACTTTATCTAACTAAAATATTTTCAACCCTAATAAAAATGACAATTCTCCAAACATAGACATCTCAAATTATTTTTGCATATTATCCAAAAATTCTTTTGTCATCTTTTCAATTTTTCCTCCAAAAATTATGTCATCAACATATACCACAACAATCAATTAATTCTCCCCTTCTATTTTTATGTAGAGATTACTATTAGCAAAACCTCTCTTTAAACCTTGATTTTGTAGGTACTTATCAAGTATTACATAGCAATCTCTAGGAGCTTGTTTCAATCTATACAGTGCTTTCTTCAATTTGCATATGTGGCTACTATCATTTGAGAGTATAAATACCTTAGCCTGCTCAATGTAGACCTCTTATTCTAAATTCCCATTTAGTAAGGTAGACTTGACATCCATCTAAAACACTTTGAAAATTCTAAACACTACATATGCAAGAAACATTCTAATAGCCTCTAACCTTGCCACTGGTGCAAAAGTTTCTTCAAAATGTATATCCTTTAAACTAAGCATATCCTTTACACACTAACCTTTCTTTATTCCTAGTAACTTCATCATCTTCACTTAACTTATTTTTGTATAGCCATTTTGTTCCTATCACATTTTGATCTTTTGGTCTAGGCACTAATTCCCAAGTATCATTCTTTTCTATCTAATTTAATTCTTCATCCATTGCCTTAACCCAATGATCATTATGTCTAACTTTCAAAAAAGAATTCTAGGCTAAATTTTGGATAACAAAAAAAAATTAACTTGCTCAGATTCACTTACCATCATCCTTATGGTGATAACTCCTTCATTTATGTTCCTGATGATGTCAATCTTATTATGATTTCTATGAACATATTTGGATGGGGTCTTGGTGTCCTTTTACTCCTCATCCTCATCTGATTCTTCAAAATAATTTTCTTCAATGATTTTATGAGTGTCCACTAGATCACTGGCTCTTTGTGCTACATCTTCATCTATCTTGACACTTACATTTTTAACAATCTTCTTGATTATTTTGTTATAACATTTACAAGATTTATTTTTTCTAGAATATCCAAAAAATATAACTTCATCTATTCTAGATTCAAACTTACCCAATTTTTCATTGATTTTATTTATGAAGCATCTATTACTAAAAACTCTAAAATAATCAACTATAGTTGGTTTGTCTTTCTATAGCTCATAGGGAGTATTTTCATTGTTGACTCTTAACAATGCTCTATTTTGGATGTGTACTACTATTCTTACTACCTCTCTCCAATATTTATCTGGTATCTAGGATTCATTTAGCATTGTCCTCACCATCTCTTGAACTATTCTATTTTTCCAATCAACTACTCCATTTTACTATGGAGTTTTGGCTATTGAATAATGTCTCTTTATCCCATGGTCTTCATAATACTCAATAAACTCATCTGACATGAATTATCCTCGTCGATCTTATCTTAGGAACTTAATCTTCAAATCTAATTCATTTTCAACAAAATCCTTGAATTCTTTGAAGTAGCTAAAAGCTTATAATTTTTTCTTAAAAAACATCACCCAAGTCATACATGTAAAATCATCAATGAAAAACATGAAATATTTCTCACTTTGAGTACTTTGATTTATCATAGATCCACATAAATCAATGTAAACAAGCTCTAACATCTAAGTGGTTAAGTATTCTTTTTTTTAAATGTCTTCTGACCTACTTCCCATGTTGACATGGTTTACAAATTATGTTGCAAGGCTTTGTAATCTTTGTAAGGTATCTAACTACTTTATTCTTGTTGATATTGACAAGACTATTAAAATTTATGTGTCTCATTCTCTTGTGTTATAGCCAACTTTGCTCAACCTAACTCATACAACATTTTTGACCTTTGATATCTGATAACATATACAAGTAATCACCTATCCTCTAAGCATCTACAATCAACACATCTAAATCTTTACTCCTAATTTCACAACCTTCTACATAAAAATTTTGTGTGTGTCCCTGATCACACATTTGACTTACATTCAATAGATTATGTTTAAGACCTTATACATATAGAACATTTTTAGTCTTAGTTCTATCATTATCCAAACTTAATGTACCTTTTCTAACTATTTTGGTAGTAGTATTTGCTCTAAATTTCACTATGCCACCATTTATCTTCTTTAGAGTTATGAAATTTATCTTATCTCTTATCATGTGCCTCAAACATCCACTATCAATGAACCATGGATTTTCTTCATTTCTTTCATGCAAATATATCTAGACCAACATAGACTTTTCAGGTTGTTTCTTCTACCATGAACCTATCTAAACTTTCTTCTTGATGAATGGAGACTTAAAACTCTGGTCCTTCTTAATTGACTCAAACACACTTATACCATACTAAGCTATGTGTCTAAAGTTATTACACTTGTAACATATTATGGCCTCTTAATTAAAGCTTGATAGAGGAGCAAAAGAGTTGTGGCTTCTATTTGACTTTGCATGAGTTTTCTTCTCCTTATTTCTAAAATTGTTAGCCCTTTTCTGACATTATATTTTCTTATGACCATATCTATTACAATAAAAATTGTAACCATAAAAATATAACCTGTTTGTGTATCTCTAACTTGATTTCCTTTTATAGATCTATTCCTTCCAACCTTCTTTGTTTGATATGTCCTCTGTATTGTTAACTTTTTCCTTTTTCATTTCCTCTTTTGTAAGAGCTTCAACATAACTCTTTTCTTTTTCTATGTTAACCTTATTTGTGAAAGTAGTGGCCTCCCCTTTCTCTTTTTCAAAACTAATACCTATCTTATCTAACATTTATCTTTGACTTTATAATATCTTATTCAACATAGTAGTGTTATTCTCAAATTTTGAATCATTAGTTGCTCTATCATTGACTGCTTTATTTGTTTTCTCAAGATCTACTTTTAAAGAGGTGATTTCAACAACATACCTTTAACATTCTTCACTTACTTATTGTAACTGAGATGTTAGATCTTCTTCAATATTTTTGGATTTTTCAATGTGTGCTTGTAAATCTTTAATTATTTATTTTGACTTCTTTTCATTTTTCTCAATTTGGTGCTTCAATATATTATTCTTCTTCTCAAGAGATTGTAATTTTGCTAAGTCATAAATGAGTTCTTCCAGATTCACTTTAGCTTCATCTTGTTCTTCTTCTTGATCATATATACTTTTGCTTATGGAGTCATCTTCATGTATGGTCATGAATAGAATCTCTTCTTCATCTGAATCACCGACTCCACTATCTTCGATTGAGCTATGATCTTTAGAGTATAAACTCTTCTTCTTGAATCCCTTCTTGAATTTTCCTTTGAAATTCTTCTTGTATGTAGACATTCCTTATTCATTGTCACCATTACTATTATCTAGGCACTTATCTACAAAATGTCTAATCTTTTCACAATTAAAACATTTAAAGGTGATTTTACTTGATATTTACTTATGCCTTTTTTCAGCTTGCAGATGAATAGAGCTCTGTTGTCATCCTCATCATCGCTAGAGATGTCACTTGATTCTTGAATCTTAGCCTTGTCTTTCTTTGATGTCTTGAAAATAGTTTCCCTCTTTGAGGGTTTCTCTTAATTATTCCATATCTCATATGCTATAAGAATACCATGTAGTTCATCCATCTTTATCTTAGCTAGATCCTTCATCTCCTTGATTTTTGAAACCTTTGCATCATATCTCATTGGTAGAGATCTCAAAACCTTTTATACCACCACTAATTCTTCTAAATTTTCTCCAAATCCTTGAATATTATTAACTATTTGATCAACCTGTAAAAGATAGCTTTCTATATTTTCTTCTTATTCCATTTTCAAACTCTCAAACTATCTTTGAAAAGTCTATAGCTTATCTTGTTGAACCTTTATATCACATTTGTAAATATTTTCAAGCTTTACCCAAGTCTTATGAGAAGATTTACATTTCATAACTTTAACAAATTTTTATTCACATAAAGCACATAAAATAGAATATAAAGCTTTAACAGTATTTTCAGTTGCCTTTTGTTCTATCAAAGTAGTCACAAGTGTCTATTGCTCTTCATATTCCTCCCCAACTATTTACCAAATGTCAAATCTAAGAGATGTCATATAAGTCATTGTCTTTATGCTCTAAAAATCATAATTTGTCCCTTCAAACAAAGGTGTCTTATTTGTATAAAAAACTTCATGTGATCCATTCATCATGATTTCCTCAATCTACCTTTAAGCTATAAAACTCTTTCCAAAGGAACCTACTCTGATACCAATTATTAAGCATGAGATATGCTAAGAGTGGGGGTGAATCGGTATATCATATGTATTATAAATATTTTACTTAATCAAAATCCACTTAACCATACATTAAAGATATGTAATAAAACTAAAATAATAATATACACCACATGAGAGAGAGAGAGAGAGAGAGAGAGAGAGAGAGAGAGAGAGAGAGAGAGAGAGAGAGAGAGAGAGAGAGAGAGAGAGAGAGAGAGAGAGAGAGAGAGAGAGAGAGAGAGAGAGAGAGAGAGAGAACAAATTTTTACATGAAAACCCAATGTGGGAAAAACCATAGAGAACAATTTTAAGTATATGAATGAGCACCAACTCAAATTATAAAATTTATGAGCACCAACTTGTAGGAAAATCAACCCTTGTTTTGAAAACCAAAACAACAACTATTTGTGAACACTAACCCCTTTTAAATATTTTTGAGCACCAACCCATAGGAACATGAACCCCTCTTGTGTATAAAACATAACTATCTCTCAATGTTGCTTTCTCAAAAAATGATACAAATCTATAATATCTCTTTCTATTCTCTCCTATTTTCTTATATAAAACAATTAAAAACCATGCACTCTTTTTCATATTACAAATGACTTCCCAAGACTTTATTTATAGCTTTCCAAATGACCTTTGCATTCACCCTTTGTGACTCTTCACTCCTCATGGAAAATGGAACTAAACTTGCATGACCCTTCGAATCCTTATATTTGAAAAGTCACATGGTGAACCTTCATAAACAAATGCATCCTTTCCACTTTTGTCTTTATCTTGGTGACCTTTCAAATTCCTTAAGGTGACTCTTCATTGAGAAATGTGCCATACCCTATTTTTCCTTCACTTGGTGACTCTTGGAATTCCTCAAGATGATTCTTCATGGAAAAATGCATCCCATTCCTCTTTTGTCTTTATCCCATGACTCTTTTAATTCTCCATAGGCCCTCTTTTGACTTTTATGCAATGAAAAATATATTCATTAATATTAAGTAAATATCAACACATTTCAGCCAAAATATGAATATTAAAAAACACCATTAGATAATAAATATTGTGGGGCCTTTATCACCAATGCTAGACCTTTGACATCAATGATAATATTTCTAACATTTTATATGTGCCTTATATTTTATGGGGACCATTTTATTCATGCCTTTTATGTTTCTAAGATTGAAATATCTTTGATTTTAACCTTTTATAATTACATGGAGTCTATGTGGTAGCATTATGGACGTTTCAAGATAATTTTCATAATTACTCTTAGAAACTAGCCATTGGATTTTAAAAACCTCCTTTTATTTCTCTCTATCAGATCAAGATCTTGGTTTTAACATGATTCATTGATCTAACTATGAGTTCTTACACTCCCATTGGCTCATCAATCTTTAGGCTTGTGGTCATGACAATTGACACTCTCACAAATCTTTCTCATGCTATGTATCTTTGTCAGTTACCATCTTGGTCATGTATTGGCCATGTGTCAAGCTCATAGAGACTTGAAAAATCATCAAGATATTCACACCATTAGATCAAATCTAATGAGTGAACAATCACCATTGATCCTTATGGGGCCCTTTTGTTGAGTAGATGCCCACTCATTCTGTTAGATCAAATATAGTGGATGAGTGATCACCATTGATCTTCAAGGTAGACATGATCATTAATTGAACACTTTTATTAAGTGGATCCCTTTAATTTTCTTATTTAGATTAGTGAGTACCCCACATCTACCTCTTGGGGGTAAATGTACCTTTTGAATTTTTTCCC
Source organism: Torreya grandis (assembly GCA_037957365.1). Classification (NCBI taxonomy): domain Eukaryota; kingdom Viridiplantae; phylum Streptophyta; class Pinopsida; order Cupressales; family Taxaceae; genus Torreya; species Torreya grandis. Next base: position 371,575 of record JARHVA010001067.1, read on the forward strand.
TATACATCACATCATTGGATCAAATCTGGTTAGTGAGTGGTCAACATTGATCCTTCTATGATGAACATTAATTAAGTGAGATATTTTTGATTAAAACACTCTATCTGATGAAATATGATAAGTGAGCAATCACCATTGGATCCTATAAAGGACATGAGGAATAACCATTAGGCCTAACGACACAAATACTTAGGGTTGATTATTAAGACTAAGGTCGATATTAAATATTAAGGCCTTAATATTAATAACCTAGTCTAAGTTAGGTGACTTAAAAAAAGAATTCATAAAGCACGTTAATTTACACCCAAGGTAAAAGAAAGGGGAAAGGAATGAATAAAGTCTTGAGTCATGTTTAAAACATGATAAACCCTTTTGTTAACCAATTTATTTAATCATTCTCACCAACTTGGATCCCACCAATATTTGAACTTAAATTGAGGGCTATCTAGGGTTTGTGAACACCAAACCCTAGACCTTCCAAGGAACCTATAAAAATGTAAGAAAATCCATTATCTAGGTTATCTTAGAATAAGAGGTTTTTAAAATTCACAAATGTGTTCCATTCATAAGTGGATGATCTTCAAATTTTTCAATAGGGATCTCAACATTTGAATATTTCAAACTTGGATACATAGGTCTCTCAAGGGTCCCCAATTTTAAAATGAGGGGGGTATGTTGGTCCTAAAAAATGGAGACTTCAATTGGAAACATAGTAATATGTTAGAAATTACAAACTATGAGTTTAGATAAAATTTTGAGGTCACCATTCTATTTAACCTAAGAAACTGCCATCTAGATCTACTAGTGGTTGAAACAAACCTTGCACTAGTGGATTTAAGGTTAAACATCAAGACATACCTGATCTATGTGTGTGCTTTAATTACACTTACTATTTTCCATAGGTCTCAATAAGTATTCCGTAGCTTTCTTCCTTGAATCATTTATGTTGACCTGGGTATACTAAATATCATGGTTTGGCTTAGGGAAGGCTTGGGTATTGATCTGCTACTAGCTAGGCATCCATAGCCTTGATAGAGATAGCTTTGGTTCCACTCATGGCCTTCCTCCACTACCAGCTAGGTGTCTATAACCCTAGTGGAGGTTTCCTAAATCACCTTCTTATGAAATCTTCAATTTTTCCTTATTTTCTTATCATTTTTTTTCTATTTTTAGATCTTTATGATTTTAGTAAGGTTGGGGACCAAGATAGATAGGTTTAGTATTTGGTCAAATATTTTATCTTAGGAGGACCACTCAAGGCTACAACTCTCATCCCATGCAAGGATGTTGGTTAAGTGCTAGCTACTATCATGCCCTTGATATTTTAGGTCTCAAATCCTAAGTATAAATATTTTAAAAACTAATGTGGATTTAGGGTCATGACTTAAATATTATGGAATGAATTTCCCTCTATCTTTCTATATTTAGCTCCTCAAAGTTGTATCATAATGTTAATTTCCTAGACCAAGGTTGCCTTTGTGTGGGTTTCACACCTTCCCTTCCATTTGTTTGTATTCATCTCCTCAAAGTTGTATCATAATGTTAATTTGTCATACCAAGGTTGCCTTTGTGTGGGGTTCACACCTTTCCTTTAGGATTGGGGCCATTTTGAGTAGATTTCATAATTTCCAAGCTTTAGGGATGACTACAAAATACTATAATATCAAGGGAAAACCATAGGACAAGCAAAACAAAATAGAAAGTAAGAGCAAGAAAAATAAAGGAACTAAACAAATATGAAAAATATTATGTATAAACCAAGGATAAAAAATAAAAAATGCATAAAGCAAACTAATTAGCCTATCTACTCTAATCTAATCACCTTACACCTTAATCCATAAAGACCACAAGGGAGGTGGTCAAGAAGTAATGTTTGATGTATTTCTCATTAGTAGGCAATGTGAGCTCTACCCTTTTTAATTATTTAAGCTTAAAGGTGTTGTTCTCTAGTGTTTCACTAATATGATATGAGCCAATCCACAAGGGCATGAATTTTCCATGTTTTCCTTTGGGTTTAGATGCTTTGTCCTAAAGTAGGGCTAAGTCTCCCTACCTGAACACCTTGATCTCAGAACTTTTTTCAAACCATATTTTTACTAAGCCTTGGTGTCTACTAAAATCAAAAAAAGCAGTTTCCCTATCATCTTCCATTTGGATGAGGTCTAGTAGCCTAGAAGTGGCATGTTCTTGACTCTCCTCCTTATATTCTTCCATGAACCTATATGTAGGAAATTTGAGGGTGATGGGGAAGATGGGTTCTAGCCCATAAACAACATGAATGGTGAAGATTTTAAGCTTTCTTGATTCTTATTCTTCTAGCCTAGAGTGTAAACGTGAGAAAATTGTGCCAAGTTCTAGGCTTGTCTTTAGTAGACTTCTTGATTTCCTTCATCAAGTTCTTATTCATGGATTTTGAAACACCATTTCCTTGAGGATAGTGATTATAATAAAGTTTAATGGTGATCTCATTATCTTAGGCCCATTCATTCATCTCAATCAAAATGAATATAGATCTATTATCACATACTAGAGAGATTGGGGTCCCAAATCTAGTACATATACTTTCTTTTAGGAAGCCAATCACCTCTTCCATTCAGCATTGCTTATTATCTACTAATTATATCCACCTAGGGTAATAATATGTGATAGCTAAGACATAATTTTTTCCCTTTAATGAGTTAGGTCTGATCACTCCAATGAATTCTATACCCCACTGAGATAATGGTTTGTCAATTATGACTGTCTGTAGAGGTATGTCTACTTTTGGCTCTTTGATGCTAAAAATTTGGCAAGAGTGGCATTATCTTACATGCTTCTGGGCATCTTTGAAGATAGTGAGCCAATAGTAACCATCCCTTAAGATCTTATGGGTAGTGGTCCTTCCAAATGGATGTACACTACCTTACTTTTCATGGAAGGTGGCCATGATTTGAGTGGCTTCTTCTTATGAGACGTACCTTAGGTAGATCCCCTCAAAGTTATTTTTTTAAAATACCCCATCCTTGGTTAGATAGTGAGTTGTCTTAAGTCTTAATGACCTCTTTTGTTTCTTGGATAATCCTAGAGGACAAACACCATTGATTAATAAATGTATTATTAAATCATAACATTCTCTAATTTGAAAACTTTGATAGTCTAATTTCATGATATTTAGCCTAGGGCTAGCATTGGCAATCATTTGGATCAAACCTTGGCATCTTACTATCTTTGTTATCTTCATTTCCAAGTAATATTCCTACATAACTAACATCCACTTACCTCTACATTCTCTTATCTCATTTTGACTCAACATAAGTTTGGTAGTAGGGTGAGGTAGGATGACATGCACCTTATTTATAAAGATTTAGTGTCTAAACTTCTTTTACTATCGCATATTCTTGCTTAACAATCATAGAATAGTTCAACTCAATATTCTTGAAATTGACACTCATGAAAGTTATTGGGTGATCACACTCATAAACTTTTTGAGTTAATATGTAGCCATAGTATGTCAAATACAAAAGAGTAAAGATATAAATCCTCTGAGAAATCAAGACTTATAAGCACTAGGGCTTGGCCAATGGCTTCCTTGATGTCATTGAATGTCTTCTTGGATTATTCCTTCCAAATCACCTTGGCATATTTATTGATCATGTCATTCAGTGGCTTTATAATTTTTGAAAAACTAGAAATAACTTTTCTTACAAAATTTACTTTGCCAAAGAATGACTTTAGTTCCTTTTTACTATTTGGGAGCTCAATTATAGTTATGGCCTCCACTCTTTCAAGGTTTATGGAGATGTCATCTTTAGTTATAATGTTCCCTAATATTTATCCTTTAGTTAAACAAAATATTCTTTTCTTAGGGTTCAATGAAATGCTATACTTATATATCTTTCAAAAACTTGTTACAGGTGCATGGAGTGCTCTTCCCTATTTTTAGAAAAAACTATTAGATCATCCATGTAAATGATAATGAGCTTACCAATCAAGCCTTGAAAGGCATGATCCATATCTCTTTGTGATGTGGATCCTACATTGAATAGTCTAAAAGGTATCCTTTTATAAGTAAAGGTCCCCCACTTTGTTGTGAATGTTGTCTTCATCTTGTCCTCTTTGTCAACTAGTACCTAGTTATAGCCTGAGAATCCATCAAGGAAGAACATCATGGATGAACATGAAATAATTTGAATAACTTGGTTAAGGGAAGGGAGGGGGTAATTTTCATTCTTGGATGCTTTGTTTAATTTTATAATGTTGATGCAAATCCTGATCTCATCATATTTTTTCCTGACTAGTACCAAATTAGCCACCCAAGTTAAATGTCTAATGGGAAAGACTATCCTTACATCCAATATTTTCTTGACTTCCTTAAAGATCATGGGTTTTAGCATGGGGTTTACTGGCCTTTGTTTTTGTCTAAAAGTTTTACAACTTTATTTAAGGGGTATATTATGGGTATTGACCCTTGGATCAAAGATCTTTAGGTCATCGTAGGACTAATATATAACATCTTTATATTTGGTAAGGAGTTATTTGGCCTTATTATTCTCATAAGTTGTACAAGTCTTTCTAATTTTCACTAATTGGGGTTACCCTTGGGAACCAAGCTCCATAGTATTTTAATATTTTCCACATACCTTGAGAACTTTGGAAATCCTAACCAATTTATCTCGGTCAAACAATCTCTCTAAGGCAATCATCTCTTTAGGGATTTTGTTCTCACTTAGTTATATGACTTTGATATCAAACTTGTTCCCTCTAGTTGCATATCCATTAGCTTCATCAATGATATAGGATTCAAATGACCTAGAATTGGTCAAGATATCCAATATATATTGGTCATAATTAATTAATTTAAAAATGGCTAACATTATCAAGCACTGATGGATATAGGGCCAATTCAATATTGAAATCATGGGAATCTATACTAGGCATGAGGTTCACTATAGTTGATGCTAGTTTATCATCAGCTTGGTTTTCATCATAGGGAATGGAAGTGATCCTAAAAGTGTTAAAATACTCAATCAAGTCCTGAAATCTAATCTTATACTTCTTAAGGTATGAGAATTTACATTAATACCTATTCCTAACCTAGATGACTACTAGTTCTAAATCTCCAAAAAATAGTAGTTATTTAGCTTTATTCTTGATATAAAATTGCAAACCAAGGATGAGAGCTTCATACTCAATAATTTTATTTGTGTATGGAAATTGGAGTCTATAAGAGGCATAATACATTTTGTTGGTTGGTTTAGTTAAGATAATTCCAACACCTGATCCAACCTTGCACATATCACCATCAAAGTGTAATTTCCATAGCCTAGGAGGAGTCTCCATGTCCTTAAGATCATCTAATTTATTAGATTTAAGGATGAAAACCCCTAAATTTGAGTCAATTATATTGAGATTTTCAATAATAACATTATACTCTATTATCAGATGCTTCATCCTTGGTTCCCTCTCAAATATAATTTAGTTTGGGACTCCCTTATAAGGTAGCCATAAATGGGAACAATTATTAGACATATACCTATTTGAAGATTTGGTCCATTCTCTATTTAATAGGATTCTATAGGCATCAAACATGACCACTACCTAAATATCAATGAATTTTTTTACCCTAGGTTCATAGGCTATTTGCATGTGGATGTTCAAAAGTTATGCAACCACTTTAACCCTTAAAGTATCTAATTGTGTGACAATCCTATCAGACTTGATGGGGGTTAAACCAAGTTGCTTACATATGCCAATAGGCATGATATTGGTAGAAGTACTTAAGTTTAACACGTAATTATGAATTTTTTAGCCAAATATTCTAAATATGATAAATAAATGGGGAGATTTAGCTTTGGCCTTATGCATTGTTACATTAACATGATCTATCTTGGGAACTTTGCTAAACTTTAAGGACTCCAAAAAAAAAATCCCTTTGTTCTATGATCTATGTTAACTCATACAAGGTGATATTAGACTTTATCTTCTTCATGTCCTCAACTATGTTATAACTAGTTTTGGGAGGACTGGGGACTTCAGAGCTATTCTTGGGAATTATCCCTTGAGGGGGCTTAGGGTTATTACTTGAAGAAGGATCTGGAGGAGTTCCAAAGTTATTTGGGGGATTGAGGTAGTCAAGGGTTGCCTCTGTTCTTTGTTCCTCAATGGGTAAGTATCTTTTAAGAACTATTAAAATGCATGGATTTATTCATGGATCTCATTTTGTTCATTTTATTCTTAAAAGGTAAAATAAAAGGTTTATAGCATGAAAGCCTGGTCAGAAGGCTTTGGGCCAGATGTATGTGCACTATTATCCTTATTGAGAACTACCTCAAACATGTCCAAGTCCTCTTGGAATGCTACAAATTCCTTGTATAATTCGATGCAATCAATCTCCCTATGATTAGTTGTGAAATGCACCCTATAATATTCAGGTAATGCAATATCTATGAGGTTGATATCCATTATTTTCTTTTTTGAGGAGGGGTCATGGTTTCTATTATTGTGGAAACTATCATTCTGGAACCTATCATCTGGCCTATTATATCTTTGAAATGAGAAGTTCCTTCTTCAAATTTCAATAGTATTCCCAACTTGTTTTTTTAATTTGAGTAAATCAATACTTATCTTCTAGACCATTTTTAGGATATATTCATTTTCACTTTTAGGGATCTCAAAATTGTGTACTTGATTATTGATAAAATTAACAATTGGTACTAATGCCATCTAATCTCTTGTTCTAAAGCCATTATTACTGGGCTGGCTCATGAATCCTAAGTTTTAATTAGGGGAAATATGATTTAAGGGCAACTAAGTGAGGTTTGGAAGTTCAATCATAGTAATCATGTTTTGATTATTGTTAGGAAACAAGTTCATCACTAGGATGTGGGGGTTAACATTTGGTATTGAATAAGCCATTTGTCCTTGGGGTTGTATTTCATCATTAATAGTTATTTCTTTTTAATAATCCCCTGTTAGTGAGGTTATGGTTGGTATGGTTCTATTTAAGAACACCAAGGTCATAGGATCCACTATATCCTTATATATCTCTAAATATAGAATCTCATATGGCTTGTATGGATCTATGGTTCTACTGAACATCTTATGAAACCTATCATTAAAGGACTTGACATGTTCATTAACATCTCTTCTAATAGTTTTAAATTGATGATAAATGATGAAAGGAGTGATGTTTTTTCCAAATTGATCTATGAACACATTATTAAAATCTTCCTAACTAGTAATGTAGTTATTAGGCAAGTTCAAAAACCATTCATAGGCATCATCCATAAAAGTGAAAGGAAAAAACCTAAATTATAAATATTCATGCATAATGTTGAGTAATATTAAGGTAGTCTTAAAAGACTTTATATTTTCTTCAACAATTATTATGCTTGTGGGACTAAATGTAAGAAAATATTTCTCTAGATTACGTGGGAGATCATAGACCACATCGGGCATGTTAATGGAATAATCACCAAATCAATCCATTATCATATAAGGATTAAAATAAATTTTACCTTGAATAGGTGATGTGGGGAGGGATTTGGATTTCTTTCATCTACCTTTGTCCCACTCGGCTTTCCTATGTTATTGAAGCTCAAAAAAAGGCTCTCAAGTTTCTAAGTGTGATCTTGTCTTGATACTAGGCAACTCTAGGGTGATATTTTAAGATCCTATTTAAGATATGATATACCATGTTAAAATTTCATAAGAAAGGGATTTAAGCTTGGATGTGGGCTGATCTTTGTAAAGAATGAAAATATTTGGTTAGATCCTACCAAAGATGCACTTAATTTCATGAATATGTCTTATCTTAGTATATCCCTACTTAATTAACATCAATTCTTAGCCTATATTATCCTAAAATTCTTTTTATAAGGCTAAGACATGTGAAATTTCCAATTTTGAGTCAAATGTACCATAGATCAAGAATATAGATCATGCCCTCCTTCTATCACCAATGAAGCTCTATCCTATTCAAGCCTCTAAACGAACCATAGGTGCTTTCTAGTATTTAAAGAACACTTCGCATTTTAGAATCCCAATATTAAAATCATGAGTTGTATGTATTTTAAAATTGAGATGCTTGTGGTGGAAATAATGACAAAGCAACATGAACTATTCAACAATATTTATAAATTGTGATGGTAGGGGACCATATTAGTACCTTTCTTCAAAAGTTTGGATAAACTGACCCAGATCTAGACCATTGAATAGACTAAAATGGTTATGAACAATATATTTAAGCTAATGTGATTTTTTTAAAAAAGATCAAAAGGGAAGGTAGGGTAAGAAAGGAATATTTATTGTTGATCTATATTATGAACATATTGACAAGAATTCAATCTTTCCTGAGCATGATCTTAAATAGAATCTCATGTAATGTGGCCTAAACTCATGTTTCACTACACACTAGGCTTAATTAAAAATGAAGAACAATAATACAAGTAAAATTTTATTTTATTTTAAAGTTTAACATTATATTTAGATAGCTGAAACACATCTATGTTGTAAAATAAATGAAATGAAGTAAACTCAATTCTTTCGACTAACTTAGCATGCACAAGTTATAAACCTTGTAATTAATAATCTAGATCATTATTTCTTGATATCATTCATATTCAAAATAGAAAAAATAATTAAAAAACATAGTAATTCAAACACATAGAACTAGATAACTATAGAATTCTTTGATCTCCTATATTAATCACTCAAATTGTATAAATATCTCAAAGTCTCTTCCCTTACAATTGGTAATACGTGCCTGTTTATAGGAAGCTAAGAATTATACCAGTTAGTTTTATAACTAAAGGTATACAAAAGACAATTTTATTTGTTACAACTATAATACAAGTATCTTTTACAATCCTACTGACCTAGAGGTAATCATGCTAACAAACTAGTGTGTGCCTTTACAAAACAAATGTGTTTCCCTACTGGTAAGACATAATTAAGATGTTGAAGGTGGGTCCCTTTACTGATGTAGGATGTTTATAGCCTTTGTATTTTGTTTATCCACTAGGACTAAATCCATGGATGGCCTATTGATGCACTCCTCGTCTTGGTTTTCTAGCTCATCAAAATCTTTATCATTCCTGGTAAAGGCTTATTTTATGCTCCTAGCTTCATTGATTCTCTTCCCTGCATTTAAAATAATGTTCAAAACTCTACTGTTATCCCTTCTTGATTGTCCTTGACTCTTGACTTTGATTTATTGAGTCACCAAGGTGGCTCTATGATGGAATTATTCATTAGTTATAATCCCTAGGGTGGTATTCTATGAAGGATCCTTAAGCATGGTGCCTAGGAGCTTTTGAATTCTACCAATGAGCTCCTTTTCTTCTTATATAATATACTCAACTTTGGCATGCCAAATATTCAAAGTCTATACTTTGTCTCCAATAATCACTAATATGGAAATTAGGCCCCATACTGATAGCCTTGAAGTTTGGGATTTGCTTCTTAATTTAGATATCAAGAAGCTAAGTAATTTTATCTTCAGAGGCTTGCCATTGAGTAGCTAGTTCCCTAGCTAAGGTAGCTTGATATTGAAGGGCCTTCTACCTTGAATTCATGGAATTCAATGCCCTGAACATGTCATAAAATGACCCATCTAGCATATTGATCATGGACTCTGGGACTAAGAGAACAAATTGAGTCTATAAATTCTCCTTTTCTTCCTTCAGGTTCTTAATTCTATGTACTAATCCTTAGACACCAGATCTAGCTTATTAAGATTGAGCCTCAATAAAACTTAATACATCCTCCTCATGGATGGGATATTTTCTAAGTTGCTATCCTACAATAGGGGTTAACCATATGAATGGTTCCACCTTCTAAAATGTGAACTCTTCTTGGCCTACCATGGCTACTCTCATTGTGGTCCTCTCCAAGGATGTTGTGTCTGGGTTAAATTTCACCTTAACCTCTATCTCATTAAATTTTTGAGGATCAAGTAACTCTACACCTATTCTTCTAGAGGCTCTTGAGGTACCAATTCTATATTTCTCCTCAATATGTTGAATTTATATTCTTCTCTCTTCTACTTTTTCTAGTGTCTTTAATCCATGGCTTGATGTTGTCATCTTCATTCAAGCCAATCCATGTCAAGGCCTAAGAATTAAATAGGGATGAGATATTTTATAGCTTCCCATAGATAAACCAATCAGGGATAGTTGGTCCATAAATTAGATTCTCAGCACTAAAAAGGTTGATTTTACTCATGGGATGAGTGATGGTCAACCTAGGCCTTTTTCTTGTAGCCACATACACTGAGGATAATTTTGATTTTCTCTTCTCCCCAACTAGTGGGACTAATTATTTACCTATTTGATCAGAAGGGTCTTCCTCCCTATCAAAATTGTATGTGACTGTTATATCAACAAGATCACCTTCCAAGGTTTCTCTTGATTCAAAGGCAACCATGCAAATGAGTTCTACTAGAGATGAAGGTCTCTATGGGAGTGTTGAAGGTAGAGGGACTTCTCCAAGTCTAAACTCTATCTTTGGTTCTTTAGCTAAATTTTTTCCTTTTCCTTTAATATCCCCAGGCTAGTTAACCTAGGCTTGTCCTATTAGTTCTACTTATTAAGTCTCATATGACGGTCCTTCAGTAGGTGGGTTTTGATGATTAGTCTTAGATGAACCTGGTAACAAGAAATAATGTAAAGGGTGTAGTTTCCATATTTTTATTGAGGATTTGTTGTCCCTGAGTAACCTATGCTCTAATTGGATGTTGTGACCTCCAATTATAGAAATTAATTCTTTGAAATTCTTGGCTCTGATGTAGATGTCATCACCTACACCTAGATGATGTCCATATTAAATCTATGGGACCTTCTTATCCTGGATGTGGTTGATTACCTTATTCTAAGGGTCCCATGTTTTTAATTCATCTAACAAAAATCAAAGGAATTCCTATGTACCACCATGACCTCCAGCTGCTTCCAATATCTGATTATGAATTTATCAATGTCTAACGGGAAGGGATGGAATTGAGATTTATTATTTTATTCATGTGTCCTATCCAAAACTTAAATAATCTAAGAGTAAATAACATATTCTAAAATATTTTTGGGGACATGAATTGATAATCTATAGGGCTGAGTCAAGATCCCCTCTATACTTATCATAGTGCAATAGCGATACTACCACACATACACCATGGTTTCCATTTGTTTCTTGATGAGAGGATTTAGTCTTGGCATATGTATTCCTATGATCACCTCATAAATGGATAGTAAAATACCATCACAAATAAATTACGTGTGGTTCCTATACTTGAATATATGCAATTTAGTGTAATGGTGGGAGATTGTGGTCCTACCATCAGGGGACTAATTTCTTATGCTAGGGAAGGTTATAGAGGCTAGGAAGGAATCCAAGAGATAGGAAATAATATAAAATATCTTAGAGGTCATTATTTTAATGTTTTTTAATTGATTGACCAAGAAAAATCTTATCAAGTCTCTTATAGGAGGGGTTAATTTCTCTCCTAGCATAAAGTGGACATAAGATACCTAGACTTTGTTCACATAAGTAGTCGAAGGGACACTAAGGGATATATTTATCAAGGTCATGGATATCCTAATTCACTCACTAAATTAAAAAATAATAATTTTTACATAAAGGGACCTAAAAACATGGGATCCTTGTTTTAACTAAGGTGCGAGGACTGAATTGAGGTCTTGGGTGTTAGTCCAATCTCTCATGGATGGGAGCTAGAGATGAGGTAAGGAAAGTTTTTAATAGTTCTAAAAGACCATTGGGGTGATATATGAAACCATTTTTATAATTTCCTCTTCAATAATCCACTCCCCATATATTCTACAATCCATGAAAATAAGAGCAAGGACCAATACAATGCATTACTTCTAGTTTTATTGTTGCATGGTGTAGGCTTGTCATATGAACTATAACTATGCAATTATATCTAAAATTTGTAGTGGATTTTATAATTTCCTCTTGAGAGATGAGATACAATTATTCTACAAGGAATAATAACTCTGACTACTTCCTAACTCTAGGGACATTTAGGGCTACCTAGTCTAGCTTTATATCCTTGAAAACTTTCCCTTCATGGTAAGAGGTTAGATAGAGCTCAACCCCCATATTCAATTATTGTCTACCTAATATAATTGATGATACAAAATTATCCCCATAGGATTTCTAAGGATTTCACTAAGGTATTTAATCTCAGAGGCACAGTTACGCTATCGTGATAGAACTATAACCAATTGAGGCAATTTGGGTGCTCTTTATAGAAGGCTTAGGGTTTTGAGATTTAATGATGGAAATATCAATGTATTAAATTCATACATGCCTTAGATTTTATGGGGATAATTTTCTTAATGCCTTTTATTTTTTCATGAAGATGTTTGATTTTGACCTTTTATGCTTACATGGAGTCCATGTGGCAGCATTCTAGAATTTTTATGATAATTTTCATAATTGCCCTTTGGATACTAGCTATTGGATTTTCAAATCCTCCTTTATTTCACTATGTCAGATCAATATCTTGGGTTTATCTTGATACATTGATCAAACTATAAGTTATTTCACTCCCATTAGCTCATCGATCTTCAGGCTCATGGTTACGACACTTAGTACTCCACAGATCTTTCTCATGCTACGTATCTTTATCAGTTACCATCTTTATCATGTTTTGGCCACATTTTGAGATTGTATATATTTGAAAATTCATTAGTCTCTTCATGCCATTAGAAAAATTTAGTGAGCAATCGATCATTAATGATCTTTGTGGGGCCCTTTTGTTGAGTGGAGGCCCTCTCGCACTGTTGGATCAAATCCAGTAGGTGAGCGATCACCATTGATCTTCATGGTGAACCTGATAATTAATTGAACAAATTTATTAATTTTTTACCTTTAATTTTATTCTTTTTATTAGTGAGTCACCATTAATCTTCCTCTTTGGGATTTATGTACCTTTTGTCGTTTCTCCCTATGCCTTGCACCATTAGATCAAATCTAATGAGTGAGTAGTTACCATTGATCCTTTTATGATGCACATTAATTAAGAAAAATATTTTAAGTTAATACACTCCATCCATTCAAATCCATTGAGTGAAAGATCACCATTAGATTCTTCAAAATACATGAGGATTAACCATTAGGCCCAAAGACACAAATACTTAAGGTAGATTATTAGGACTAAGGTTGAGATTGAATATCTAGGCCTTAATATTAATAACTTAGTTTAAGTTAGGTGGCTTAAAAAAGGACTTCATAAATCATTTTAATTTATACCCAAGGTAAAATAAAGGGGAAAGGAATTAATAATGGCTCGATTTGTGTTTCAGACATGACAAACCCTTTTGTTAACCAATTTATTCAATCGTTCCCACCAACTTGGCTCCCACAAATATTTGAACTTAAACTGAGGGATACCTAGGGTTGTTGAACACCAAACCCTAGAACTTATAAGGAACCCAAAAAAATTTAAGAATTTCCATTAGGCAGGTTAGCTTAGAATAAGAGGTTTTAAAAATTCACAAACATGTTCCATTCATAAGTAGATGATTTTTAAATTTTTCAACAGGGACCTCAACATTTAGATATTTCAAACTTGGATACATAGGTCTCTCAAGGGTCCCAATTTTAAAATTAATGGGGTATGTTGGTCCCAACACTACCAAAAAAACACCTATTAACACATCCACCTATCAACTAATGTCTTCACCTTTTGATGATGGACATCTGATTATCACTCTTCACCTTTGCTCATACTCAATCTGCAAGATCACTAATCTTCCAACAAAAATATTACCTACAAGTCATATAAATAATCCTCAATCTATTATACTATTTAATTCATCCAAAAGGCAATATACTCCTCATTTTTTACATAATTCACACACCCAAGCCTCTCTCAAATCTCTCCCAAGTCTCTCACTCATAGGTTTTACAAGTCTAGAAATCATCATCTTTAATTTCATTATTTATAGAGCAATCATGATAATCACCATCATGGTTGGTGATTAATCATTACTTAAACCTTAAGGAAACTACCTATAGATACATATCTCAATATAATATTCATAGGTCATCCATAGCATCTATGGGTCACCTGTCAGGAACTACTCCTTTCAATAAGGCCCTTGTAGCCCTTATAGGTCTCATGTGAACCCATTCACCCCTTTATCAATTCATCAAACAAAAAAAGAACAAAAAACCACTAAAAAATCATAGACCCATTAAATATTATTTATAGGACCCCCTTAAGTGCTAACAACCAACAAAAAAATCTTTTGCTTAATCATAATTTGCTTAAACAACATTTTATGTACACAGTCATTATAAATGAACACATAGTAACCTTATAAACCATTATTCATACTGCATAATTTTTTTTAAACCTTAATAATTAATAAATATAATTATATTGGAGAATAAAACACTCCCAAATATCTAATTTATCATGAAACATTGAAACATCCACATAAGCTCAAATACTCTTCTTGGGTCACTTGCAAAACAAACATGAACACATAGTCAACTTTGAACCTTAATATATTTAACTATTCACACTTAAAAATATTTAAATTAGGTTAATTATATTTTAAATGTATTAATATTAATATTTTATTTTTACATCATGATTAAATTCATCTTTGATGAAAAGCTATGGCTTAAAAACTAGACACTAGTCTTTCCTTTGTTAAATTAAAATATTTGAATTCAAACAGTCATAATTAAACTTCAAAAAATATGATTTCATGTCATGTCATCATATCTTAGATAAATCATGCACCATTTTATTTTTTTTTATCTTTAACTCCATTAAATTACTATCACTTTGACCAGTTTGAATCCACTCACATTGTTAGATCAATCTTACGAATACATGCAAGCTGTTCAATCCTTATCCTTTACCTTTTCTCAACATTAAACATCATGTAACTATCTTAATATCATTACTTCCTAACATATTGGATAAAATTTGATCCATATATGTCCTTGAGACTTTATTTATCTTTACTTCTTGTAAATTTGACTAAGTATGGTGACCCTTACAATTTGTCTAAGAAGCCAACTTTGAACCTTAATAATTTTTTTATATGCTTTGATGCATGATCTCAAATTTGGACCATATGATATACCAACATAGGAGAATTCATTCGTATAAAAAAATTTATCCTAAACCCACACACATTAAATATACTCCATAATCAATATGCTCAGTTAAAATTTTCTTCCATAAAGCCAACTATGACTAGAATTGCTTAGAAGGCTAACTTTGAACATGCATATCTTTTGACATGCTTTAGCGCATGACCTAAAATTTAGTAAAAATACACTAGGATAAAAATTAAAAAAACCCATATGATCACCTTTTCAACAAACATCCACACATTCTATATATGACATCATTAAAATTCTTACTTGGCTCTTCTTACCACAATGCAAATTCGTCTATGTATGAGAAACACTATCAAAATGCTTGGGAGCCCAAATTTGCACTTGCATATATTTTGACACACTTAGGTGCATGAATTAATATTTAGTGAATAATAACTAGGGAACAATGTGATCACAACCATATGACCAACTCCCCTTGACTCATTCATACATGATAATGGTGACATCATCAAAATACCTACTCAAATTTTCTACCACTAGACCCAAAGTGTCTAAATGAAAACTATGGACAACCAGATGAATTCCACTTATGAACACAAGTAATAAAACCATATAAAACATCTTAAGGACCTAATTAATATCCTCAAATCACCATCTCATCCTTGAACATCTCTAACCATACCAAAATAGAAGATCAACCAAGCTAACTTCAAGCACACGAGGACAAGCACATTGTGTATACAATCAAAATTGCATGATGTACATGAATTAATCATAGATCAGATAAGATAGAAAAAACCTACACTATTTATTTGGTATACACTTGTAATGTGGGAGCATAACTAATATGGGGATCCACTAGACTTGATCAGGGGATCACTTGTATCACTTATCATAATATATCATGCTAGGAAGGGTTATAAATCCTACAGTCTAACACAATCACATAATAACCCTAAAAAATTTGTATTATTTGATATTTCACTTATGTTAGAAAATAAGAGAGAGTAAACTATTCTAATTACAATAAAATTAGACTAATCTAGTGCACACCAAAGCTTGTAGCACAATGTGAGGGGTTAGATGCAAAGCAATTAAATATGTATAGGGAAATTCAACTAAAGTAATTATGAGTAACACCATAATACAAATAATATGAAGAGTAATATTATTTGATCCTACACTTATGATAATTATATCTACTAAAAGAGAGGAGAACAAAGTTATAATATACTTACCTGAATGTGAACCCATCATGATTCAATCTCTCCATTGGCCAATGGGGATTTGTAAGAGGTTGTTGTGGTTCATAAGGATCACTTTATTAGGACAAAGCATCCAAGACCTATCCACAAGACTAGATTATCCAAAATAAGAAACCTAAGCTAAGAATCCTCAAGTAGAATGGTTGAAGAGCAGATTGTGAAGAAGTATGAGTGAATAATAACTCTTTATTGCATACTATGAAAATGAACAAAATGATCTTGTATTTATAGGTGGAACTAACCCTAAAATCATCTAAAAATGTTGGTTGTGCTAGGTCAACTTGGTTGACTTAGAATATTTTTTGGGATAATTTCTAAAGTCTATGCTAGGTCAGCTAGAAGGCTAACAAACCTAAAGAGCTAAAGTGACCCTAAACTACACTAGATCAACCATGTTGACCTAGTTTGCTGAGTAGGTCAAAAGGGTACCAATCAAGGATAATAAGGATAGAAAGAAGAAAATACTAGAGGAATGTGCAAGGGAGGATAAATATCTTAGGGAAAAGTTTTAGTAGATGAATGGATTGGAAATAATGTGTCAATAAGGGAAAACAATCCCATGAAGCACCAAAGGTCTACCCACCCCTTTATTGATGCACCCATTAAGGCATGCACTTAGAGAGATTTAGTCATGATGGGTTCCTATAAGATGTAAAGCATTAGTATTTTATAAAAGCTAAAATATTATATGTATACATATTCCCCACTCGAAGCTCATCATGTGTCACTAAGGTGTAATAGGGGATGGTGCTTTCAGAAAGAACATAAGGACACATATAATATTGATGCTAAAAAAATGTTGTAGTATTTTAAAAATCATAAAGTAACTAAAAGCAAATGAAAAAAAAGTAAACTAACTAAAAAGTAAATAATTAAAAAGTAGAATTGATGCATACCTTGACTTACCTTTATTGTGGGATCAATGGTAGCTATTTTTTTAGTTTTTATTATGTAGGGTGTAGAGACTACATTCGACAGACCCAAGAATACAAAACTAAGGAGAAAAAATAAATAAATACAAGAAAATAAAACATAATTGGTGCTATGTGGATGGGATGTATTTGGGAATTTAGCAAGCTAGGTGATAAGTGCTATGTTAGGCTAAATGACCAAGTCAAACAAAAGTAATCAAGCAACTAAAAATCCAAGGCTACTAAAGACAAAAACACTCAACATGTAAACCTCAAGTAAGAAAAGGCAAACTCACCAATTTAAACCAAGGATACATGTTTAAAAAATAATGATAAGGAAGACAAATCAATGGTAAAAATAAAAAATGGTAAAATAGCATTGATGAGTGAGTAGTAACAATCCACATATCAGTCAATAATGTAAAAAAAATTGCATAAAAGGGAAAACAACATTGCTGAGTGATAATTAATAATCCACATCTCACTTAACAATGGAAAAAGGGTATGAACTTAGGTATCCATAATAGTATGACATCAAAATTATAATAAATGGTAAAAAGAAATTAAAGTAAGTCTAGTAAATGGAAAATTTATGGTGTAAAATTAAAAGGTGATCCATAGATTTTTAAAAATGTTGTTTTGTGTCTAAAGATAGAGAAAACTAAAATAATGTAGTGTTAGTATGTTTTTAAGAAATGAAGAAGAAATAATTTTTAGAATAGGGAAAATAGATTTGGAATCAAAATTTGTATATCAAGGGGTGAGATAAAATGGGTGTAGGGGAGAATGAAAGAAAAACCAAGGTAGAGAAACTCTTTACAAAGTCAAGACACTCAAATTTGGTTTGTCAAAACAAGAGGACTATCAAACTTAGGGACTCTGAAGAACTTTTATTCGTTATACAAGTCTTAGGTCAATAAATGGATTATATAGATCATCCCATGAATGATATATGAATGAAAATTAAAATAGACCTACCTTACCATAACATGTTCCACATTCTTCAAGATCCCTTATAGAGCCATCAATATACTACGAAGATTGGGTACATGTGTGAGAAAGTAGGTAATACCATATATTTTTTTAAATTCCCCTATTCTAATCTACTGGCCTAATACATCCAAAAGGACTTCATCTCTATGTAAATCCTATTATGGAGTTTAATATTTGATTAGAGATAGGAGATGTGCTTGTAATCACATATTTTGGTGTGAATTTGAATTTTGAGATTTATATGTTGCCTTTTAGATATCATTTCATTTTGTTTCAAATGATTTGGCTTTTAAATTTATTTTGATGGCTTTTTCTTATTCCTTTTCCATACAAATTTGGAAAACCAAACATGGGTGCTAAATATTACTTTCATTTGAAAACTTGGGACAAGGTTGATAAGAGAGAGAATTGCAAAGAGCATGGGTCTAAGAGTATCATAAATCTAGGTAAAATAAAAGTGTTATCTTGACTTTGACCTTGTTTTATCCAATGTGGAGGTGAAAGAAAGGGGGAGATCAAGAGGAAATGACACATGGAATAATTTTAATTGCTTCAAATTGTAAAAAGAAAGTGACAAGGGGGGGAAAGAGGGATACAAATGATAATAAAAGGTGATTATTTATCATAATAATGAGGGAAGTGGAGGAAAACATGCTAACATATATTATTTTCAAATTCCATCTAGCAAAAGAAACAAAGGATAAATTTTAAGAACAAGGATTAAGAACAAGAAAAAATGGGTAATTTTATAAGGAGGGCCAGGTCCTATCCATAGTCTTACAAAACAAATCATAAAAGAAAAACCCATGAGGATGCTAATAATAAAAATAGAAGAAAAGTGGGGGAGCATTTTTACAAAGCACCTCATAAAATAAAAACCCAAATGATGCCAAAATAATATTGGCAAGCGACAAAAAGAGAAGGAACATAAGTAAAATATAGTGGTTTTATGAGGGATGTCAGGTACTATCTATGGTATTATAAAGCAACACACAAAAGAAAATCCAAGGGTGAAAAATAAGAGAAAATGCAAGAAAATAAGGAAGACTATAGTACATCAAGAAAACCAAAAGACCAAAAAGATAGGACTAAATTTTTGAAAACAAGAGGGAACTACTACAGAGGGAGAGACCCATGCTTAATTAACCTACAAAAATTATTAGATAGATATAGATATAAATCATGATAAGAAGGAAATGATTATGCAAATTATTTTTTGAGGAATTGAGCATTGGTGGGTTTTTTTAAAACATGGCCTTCATTGGTTTGAAGGTGGTAAGTACTTGGACCAAGGATATATTTAACTAAGTATGGGCCCCATCATTTTGGGCATATTTACATTTTTTTTCATGGGTGCAGTCTAATTTAAGGACAAGATCCCCAACATTAAATGTGTAGACTTTAACACATTTGTTATGTTGTTAGGCAATGCGAACCTTATATTAGTGGTTATGTTGTAAGGTAGAGAGATAATTTTCATCAAGTAGATTACGGGCATGAAGGTGAGCCTCACATAATTCTTCATCAGGAGTGATGCCATGAATAGATATGAAAAGAGAAGGAAGAACAAATTCAAGTGGAAGAACTAACTCAAAAGCATAGACTAGAGAAAATGGAGTTACTCTAGTAATAGTATGAATGCTACTCTGATAGGCCCAAAGTATAGGATAAAAATAAAGCTGTTAATCCATGCAATTTTCATGAATTATTTTTTGAACAATTTTATTGAGAATCTTGTTAGTGGCCTTAGATTTGCCATTGTACTATGGATGATAAGGAGTGGAAAACTTGTGATTGATTTTAAATTTGGTGTAACATTATTTGATATCTTTAATTTTAAAATTACCACCATTGTCAAAAATAATGGTGTGAGGAATGCCAAAATGGAAAACGATTTGGTTTAAAATGAATTTATATATAGTAGGACTAGTGACATTGACAAGGGGCATGGCTTCAATCCACTTGGTAAAGTAATCGATAGCAATGATAATAAAGATGTCCCCATCTTGGGAGCAAGGAAGTTTACCAATGAGATCAAATCCCCATGTGTAAAATGGCAACAAAGATTTGATAGTTTTAAGTTCAGTTAGTGGTGAATGAATGAGATCATCCAAAGCATGAAGATATTATATGTCTAAATCAAGAGTATCTTTCATACCTAAGATAAGAGCTTTATACTTAACCATATTGTTGGTGACATCAAATATAAAATGAAAAGCTAAGGGAATTATCTTTCCAAGAGGACTAGTGAGAATGAAACTTGTCCCAACTCCTTGAAGGCATTTTGAACCATCAAAGTGAAGGTTCCAAATATCCTTGTGTAAGTCAACATTAATTTCAAGCTCTTTGATAATTACCTTTGGTTTAGTAGTATCAGAGGAAGTGAAATATTAATCAATTTTATTAGCTTCAAGATTGGTAGTAAATCTATGAAAATAATATTTAAGATAAATTGATTGATTAAGACCTTTAATTTTAAGGATATTATAATTTGGAAGTTTATATTGAAGGGAATAAGTGGATGGAATAGGGGTTGTAACAAGTTGGTCAACTATGACTTACCCTTCAACAATTTTTTGCATGATGATGAAAAGATCATATTCTATAAGTAAGACCATATACTTTCGAATTATATCACCTAGAATAAATTCTTTAGATAATAAATGATGAAGGGGGTTAGCATGAATAATGACATAAGTGGTTTTGGTATAGCATGTAGTAATGAATCTTTTTAGCTATAAAATAGATAGTGAGGAAATCACGCTCAACTTTGGTATAATGTGTTTCATAATCAATGAGGCCTCAACTAATATAGTAGATGGCATAGTCCTTGCTTTTATTATCCTAATGGGAAAGAATTAACCATATGGATATGAGTCTGGAAGAAGTATAGAGAATCAAAGATCTATCATAGGAAGGAGGATGAAGTGTAGGTGGATGATGTAATAAATCTTTCATATTATCAAATGATTTTTGACATGAATCCTTCCATTCCAAGGATATAATTTTCTTGATAAGGGAATTAATGGAAGGAATTTGATAATCCATCTTGGGAATGAATCATATAATTAGCCCAAGTTTTCATAAATAGGTATGAATATTAGAAATAGAATAAGGAATAGGCATGTTGATAAGAACATTAGTCTTGGGTGGATCAACATCAATACCATGGAGAGAGACTAAGAATCCTAAAAAATTTCTATATGTAACTCTGAAGACACATTTAAAAGGATTAAGTCAAACTTTATATTTGATGAGATGGTCAAAGATGATGGTAAGATCAGAGAGATGATTTTTATAGTGTTTGGATATGGTGATAAGATCATCCACATATTTTTCAATAATTTTATGGATGAGGTCATGAAAGATATGAGTCATTTCAAGTTGGTAAGTGGCCCTATAATTTTTGAGATCAAAGGCCATTTTAACATAAAAATAGGTACCCCATTCCATGGTGAAATTAGTCTTATGTTGGTCCTTGAGAGCTATATCAATTTGATTGTATCTTGAAAATACATCCATAAGAGATAACATTTCATATCCAGTCATGGAATCGACAATGGCATCTATAGAAGGAAAAGGAAAGTTATCTTTAGGATAAGCAAGATTGAGATTATGGAAATTAATAAAAATATGAATGACCATTGTGGTCTTATTTTGAATTGGAACAATTTTTGAAACCCATTTAGAATAATCCATAGGTTTAATAAATTTAGCATCAAGTAGTTTGATGATTTCCTTATGGCATAAATTGGTAACTTTAAGAGGAAATTTACGTTGCTTCTAACACATAGGTTTGGCATCAGGATAGGCAATGATGTTATGGACCACTATGCTAGGATCAATGTTACGTATGTCTTGGTAATACCAAGTGAATGCCTCTTGATAATTATAAAAAAATGATCTAAAATTATCATATTTAGAGGGTGAAAGTTCTTTGGAAACTATGATTGATTGAGGGCACAAGGGATTACCATATTCAATATGAGTTATTTATTCAATAAACATGGAATTACCATCTTTAAATTGGTAGGTGAATTGAGTAAGGATGAAATTAGATTAGTTTTGGGATTAATGCTAGTGAGCAAGTTGTTAAAGTGAGGATTTTTAGTTTTAAAGTTTCCAAGTTTATGATGTTGCTGGGGGATTTGAGGTTCTTAGGCATAAAGTAGCTCAAGAATAGATTTGTCACTTGGAAAAGTAAGAAGAAGACCACAATACTCAACATTTACTTATAAATCTAAAATTTGGTTACCATGGTAATCATATTCACAATGTATTTGAAAAACATCAATTACATTGGCATCAAGTGTGATTTTAGGAGTAGAAGAGGTAGATGGAGTAGAAGGGGTAGATGGAGTGTTGATAGGTTCTTTGATGCAAGAATGATTAGATTAAATTTGAGGATTTAAATGAGATAAAGAAGATGAAAGTATTTTCAAAGGTTTAGAAGGTGTGATTTTCTCTACCACCTAAGGAGAATTGATAAGAGGAGGGTTAATAGGAATAATATAACCCTCAAGTTATAAGTTATTATCTATAGAAATGGTATGAACAGCCTAACTGAAAGCATGAATTTGGGATAAGGTCTTTTGATAATGCAAGACATCCAAGTCTCTATATTGAGCTTAGGCCATGATATAGTTTTCATCGTATGTGGGAGAAATTATGCATGCTAGAGATTTATGAAGATATTTAGAAAGTGAAATCCCAATATTAATAAATGTTTGAGGAGACATGGTGATAGTATATTTGAAAAATTTAGCCACTCTAGAATCATTAAAATTAAAATCATCTTTAGGTAAAGATAGATCTTGACCATTACATGGAGGGGGAAAATCGTTAATCTCATCCATGAGAGGAATGGTATGATCCCTTGAAAAAATAGGAGGAAGCCACTCTAAAATATATGGAAGTAATTTGGTGGTGTTGTAAGTATGTTGTAATTCATTGGGTTCATCATCATCAAAATATGTAAGAGTGACTTTTAAATCAAGATTCATATTGATAAACTCAGGTAAATGAGAATTATTAATTTTAAGGATCATAAGAACATTAAATTATGATTTATGATTAGGTAATTGGATACTCCATGGGTTGGGATCAACTTTATGCTTATAAAATTTTCCATTATGTATAAATTTAATGCATTGACTTCTATAATAAGTAATGGCTCTCATTTGATGAGTCCAAAGATGACCAAGGAGTATGTTATAAGATAAAGGAAGATCAAGAACCATTAGTTTTGTTTGAATGGTCTTAGGACCAATGGTTAAGGGAAGCCATATACAACCAACTGGATTTTGATTATTCTTTTAAAAATAATGAAAATTAAGGTGGGTTTGTTTAAGATGAGATTTTCTATAACCAAGTTGTTGTATAATCCATAAAGAGGTCACATTAATACCAGAACCCTCACAAACTAAAACTTTCTAAATAAGGGTGGTATTAATGGCTATTTTGACGAAGAGAGGTGGATCATTGACATGAAAGAGGATTTAATCATTAATCATGTTCTCTTCAAGGAATTCAATGGAAGGTTTGGAAGAGGGACATATAGATTCAATGGTATTAATTTTAGTTGGTTGAGAATCAATAAAAGGTGGTTTTTCATCTAAAGAAGATGGATATTCAATCTCTTAGAGCTACTTCATAGGTAATTTATGATGATAAGGTGAAGTGAAAACAAACTCCATAAGAGGAATCTTACATGGCATAGAGTTAAGTTCTTCAAGAAAATTCCATTGAGATTTAGAAGAAGAACAATGAGGTTTACAAGACAAATTAGACTTTAGAGGAATAGAAGTGGTTGGAAGATCAAAAGGAGGAAGTTGTTCCTCAAGTGTTTTTGATTCAATATTGATGGTGGTTGTATATTATAGAAATTATTCCTCCAAAGAAGGTTTCTTAGGCTTGTTAACAAGATCTTTATGAGATGGTTTTTGATGATAATTGACCTTAGCCATATTGACATATTGAGAGTTGTTAAAGTATTGGTCATAATCAACTTTAATTTCACAAACATACTTAGAAGTTGATTGATTATGGGAAGAAGATTTTAGGTTATTAAATGTATAAGTTTTATAGGATTTCCATTTTTTTGAAGCATTAGTGTATTCTTGATGATGATTTTTTATCATGGTTTCATGGCTGAATGAATCACCAAGCATGTAAGAAATAACACATTTAGAAATCCCTCTACAAGATTCGTGAGAATGCCCAATGTTAGCATGAAACCAAAAAAAGAGATTGGGATCATACCACTTAGAAGGAGCATTAGGATATATGAAAGTTTTAAAGGGTGGTAAGAGTTATCTCATTTGATGTACCAAAAGAGGTATGTGAGATGGTAAAAGAATATCATTTTTAGCAACTCATAGATTGGTTTGAGAAGTGTAACTATTGATAGCATTAGATGTTTGAAAAGATAATTTAAGAATTTTAGAATTAGGTTTGAATTTATTCATAATAAAGTCTTGCCAATTAGCTTGGTCAAGAGCTTCATTAAGAGTTTGAGGAGAAAAGGTTCAAACCTTGTATTGAAGAGTGGGAGTTAAGGTGGTGTTAAAGAGTTTGAATAGGTTAGCATCAGACATATTATGATTAGCTTTATGAGATAAGTATTTCCATCTTTTAATAAATTCATGACCCAATTCATTAGGAGATTGCTTAGTATTTATGAAATAGCTAAGACAATTTTTAGGAAGATCATTATGTTGAAACTCTTTAACTAAAGCACTAACCAAATATTCAAGTTGCCAAATAGAATGTTGGTGTATTTGATTATACCATTATAATACGTCACCAATTAAAGTCTTAAGAGTTTAGTAGTATAAAATGTACTATTTTGGATCCACTCTTTGTAGATATTACCAAAGGCTTTAAGAAATGAGGTGGGGTCTTTAGTCCCATAATATTTGATAGTTGGTGATATGTTACTGATGTTAATAGATATAATGAAGGGATCTAAAGGCTCATTTTGAATGGTTTGAAGCATCTTATTATTCATTATTGGTATAGGAATATACTTAAGATTAGCTTGAGGATGCATGATTAGAGGTTGATTAGCCACATTGATCAAGTGTTATTAAATTTGCATCATTTGATTGGTATTAGAGTTTTGCATAATGTTCATTTGTTGAATCACTTGGGATAATAATTGGGTTATATCAGGTGGTAGGTTGGTGTTAGAAGGAGCACTCTCAGAATTGGTGTTGAAGGGAGGATTATTAGAAGAAGGGTTGTTAGTGGGATTGCTAAGTAAAATTGTATCAATCACTCCCGCATTAGTTTGAATATTTTGAGAGATTTTTTGGTAGTTTTAGAAAGGATTGGATCCATCAACATCATCTTGAGATATTATTTGAACCATGTTACAATTTATAGATGAAGGAGGAGAATAAATTCTCCAAGAGTGATGATGTTATTGGGAGGAAAAAGAAAAGGGAGAAATGAACATCCCATATAGGATCTAAATGGATTAAGACTATCTAGAATGATTCTGATAGGATACCTCATTTTGACCAAAGGGAAATGAATATAATGAAAATTGGATGAGGTCAAGAATTAGGTTGATAAATAAGGAAAGATGGAAATAGAAATGCATTAATGAGGTTGACCTAGCATATTTAATAGGGGTAGAAAATAGGGTCTATGATAGTACAGGGTCAACCAAGTCAACCTAGTATATAAGACAAGGAAAAATAAAAAGATTGATGACAAGATGGGAAATAAAACAAGATAATTTTATAGCTAATCTAAGAAAGTAAATGCTGAAAGTAAATATATAGTCAGTTAAGTTGGTGTTGGCTAATCCAATTGATGCACACAAAGCAAAAACTTGCACCAATACTAGCTAATTTAAGTTATTGCACACACACTTGAGCAAAGAGCAAACAAACAACTTGGAAAGTAAAGCTAGCTAACTGGTTAACATAGAATGTTAATTGGATTATTAAAATTAATTTTAAATGATGGGGAGTTATCCATAATCAAGGTACTAAAAATTAATCTAATGATGGTTTTAGGTAAGTTTAGGATGAAAGGGACCTTAATGGTAATGATACAAGCTTGGTATTGGGGCCTACCCACTACCTTCACACACCATAGTGATAAGGATGTTGAGTGATTAGATATAATATACCATTAACCATGATTTATACTTGGCCAAAGCATCAATTCAACTTCCCCCTTAGTGATGAAATCCAAGTAGGTTGGCCTGGGTAGTCAAATGTTAAAATGTTTGTTAATGTTATGTGATTTGGCTATGTGTGCATAAAATAGAAATAGTGAAACTAAGAAGTTAATTAAAAACCTCTTAATTAGACTATGTGAACTATTCTAAGCATGAAAACAAATGAAATAAAACATGTGATTAACATAAAAGGTGAATTCTAACCTTCAAACAATGTATAATGAAAACACTATATTCACAACATACAGAACTAGGTCGATAGGGTCAAGCTAGTACTACTAAAAATAGGGTATGAAAAAAATAATAGGTTGACCAAGTCAACCTAGTTGTTTCAAATAACATACAAAACATATAATTATGTTAACTAGGTCAATCCAATTAGTTGTGTAGGGTTAGTTTTGAAGATTGCAAACTTTAAAGGAAAGTACAAAATAGAAAGAGATAGAATAAAAGACTAACCTTGATGGTTCAGAGATGGAAATGATGGATATTTTTGATCAATAACCTTGGAAAAAACTGATCCAATATATATAAATAGGTCGAGATGGTTGACCAAGCTATATGAGAACTTGTTATAGAATCTAGAAAAGTGTACTAGGTTGACCTGGTCAACCTAGTAGGCTAAACTGGGTGTCTGATAATATAGAGACTTGTACTATATCAACATGATCAATTATTATATATAGTAACTTGCTATAAAGTGGATAAAAATGTGCTAGGTTGACTTTGTTGACCTAGTAGGCTCAACTAGAAGTCTAAAAAGTGCTAAAATATGTACTCGATCGAGCTAGTCGATCTAGTTACCTATTTCTGCACATAGATAAAAATAAATGGGTTGATAAAATCAAACTAATATGTCAAAATATATGATATAAATGATTAAAAAAATAATGAAATAAGTGAAATAAATCCTACGAGGGTCAGTTTCACATCAGGTTCACTAGAATGTAATGAAGGTGAAGCAAAAGTAAAGCTAATTCTAAATAAGAAAGGAAACAAAAATGGAAATGTGAAGATAGTCTAACAAGTAGTGGGATAGGATTCACATTAGGTTCACTAGAATGTATGCAATTGGAATTGCATGATATATATGAATTAATCCTAGATTCAATAAGATAGAGCACACATGCATTTTTGATTGGGTAGACACTTATTAAGTGGGAGCATGACCAATATGGGGATACACTAGACCCAATTAGAGGATCAATTTTATCACTTGTCACAACATGTCATGATAGGAAGGGTTCCAAAGTCTATAGTCTAACATAATCACACAACCCTAAAATATGCCTATGATTTGATATTTCACTTATGTTAGCAAAAAAGAGAGAGTAAAATATTCTAATAACAAGAAAAGTAGACTAATCTACTACACACCAAAGCTTGTTGAACAATTTGAGAGGTTAGATATAAAACAATCAAATATGTATAGGGAAGTTCAAATAAAGTAAGTATGAGTAACACCCTAATACATATAATATGAAGAGTAATATTATTCAAGCCAACACTTATGCCACTTCTATCTAATAAAAGAGAGGAGAAAAAAGTTAGAATATACTTAGCTTTATAAGGATCACTTTGTTAGGCTAGAGCATTCAAGACCTATCCACAAGACTAGATTTTCCAAAATAAGAAACTTAAGATAAGACTCCTCAAGTAGAATGGTAGAAGAGAAGATTGTAAAAAAACTTGAGAAAATAATAACTCTTTATTTCATATTATGAAAATGACTAAAATGATCTTATATTTATAGGCAAAACTAACCCTAAAATCATCTAAAAATGTTAGTTATACTAAGTTGACCTGATTGACCTAGCACATTTTTGGGATAATGCCTAAAGTTTGTGCTATGTCAAATGGAAGGCTGACAAACCTAAATAGCTAAAGTGACCCTAAACTACACTAGGTCAACCAAGTTGACCTAGTTTGCTAAGCAAGTCAAAAGGTTACCAAGAAAAGACAAGAAGGATAGAAAGAGGAAAAGAATAGAATAATATGAAAATGAGGAGAAATAGCTTAAGAATAGTTTTTAAGAGATGAATGAATTGGAAATAATGTGGAAATAAGGAACAACAATATTATACAGCACCATAGGTATACCTAGCCCTTTCCCAATGCACCCCTTATGGCATGCACTTAGATATATTGAGTCGTGCGGGGTTCTTTCAATATGTAAAGTGTTATTATTTGATAAAATTTAAAAATATTATCTATACACATTGCACACTTTGTCATTATCACATAGACTATCAAGGCTCTTCATCCACTCACTAAGATCTCCATGACATCACCATGACATCACTAAATACTCTCCAATATTATGCCACCTACAATTTCTCCAATCCCCACCATAAACAAGGCATCATATTTGACCCCCACTCCTACAGATGAATTATATGAGTTCAAATCACTACACAAGAGTTTTGGCAATGACTTAGTAGCAATGAAGAGGTATAAGTATTAGAATTATAAGCCTTATTAGTAGGGTAACCTAACATACTAGCCTAATAGGTAGCCATATCATGGAAATAAATAGCTACAAGGTAAAAATGCATAGCCAAAGCCTCTAAATATCCATGCCTTACTCGGACTACATACATCCAAAGCTATTATACATATTCAGAACAATTTGGTTCAAGACTATGAGTGGTGTTATCTTTGTTTGCATCCACACAATTAGAAAAAAAATATACTAACAATGCCATCAATTAATATTTTATGGTGTAAGGTATATCAAACACCTAGGGACAACAAGAAGAAGCTATTTCTTAATAATTAGATACATAAGAACATGCTCAAGGTGAGGCTACTCTTCTGAACTGGCAAGAGGAGGAATTTCATGGGGTAAATCAAGAGGAGGCATTTTTCAATGGTGGAGTTTGAGTGGTAGCTAATGTATGCTCAAATAAAAGACCAATAGATAGTGATCAACCCCTCAGGGTCGAACAAGCTACAACTTCTAAAGTTATGTCAAAACCTTCAAAGAAAAACACAATACAAAGGCCACTCTTTACAGTCAGTAGCCAACCCAAAGCAAAAGTACCAACTCCAAATCATTTGAAAGAGGATATAGCACCCAAAAATATGCTATTAAAGGTTGGTAATATCCCTTTGAGTATATTGGAGAAAATGAATAATACCAATTAAAATATTACTATAAGGGAGGCACTCTCATACTAGTACAAAGAGATTTGCTATGAGAGGCTTTGAAGAATTTCTAGATCATAGATAAGGTTCCAGACAAGGGGCCTAATACTATAATTAATTTGTGTCAACCAAAAACTGAATCTAAGGTAATTAAAAGTGGTAATCCTCCCCCTTTCTATCTCTCACTTATAGTAAGTAAGCATTTAGTTCATAATTACATGGTAGATTCAGGGGCTAATAGTCATGTTATGCCCAAAAAGATAGTTGATGCTCTTGGAATAAAATATACACCTATAAATAAAGGAGTGGTTTAGTTAGATGGGACTATTGTTCAGATACTATGGATAATAAAATATTTAAATCTCACTATCCATGCTTATCCAAGTTTATTAATTTCTCAAGATATCATATTTATGAAACTTCCCCCTTATTTTGCCATTTGCCTTTCATGATATTTTACCATGAAAATGGGAGGATATATGTCTAAAAATTGGTCTCACATTTTACTTAGGATAAGGTATGGGACAAGAGTAATAATAAGAGTTTATCCAATAGCTAAGGACCATATTAAACCGTACTCTCCTCCTCATATAGACATAAATTGTATATTATAGGATCAAGAAGAGGAAACTAATAATCAAGATGCAACCACTATAGAAGATATTCCATACATTCACTTAGATTAATGGGGATAAAATCTATAGTTTGATCCTTATGATTATGTATAAGAAACTAGGTTGGGTACATATTATATACATGAAAATGATAAAATCATTCCTAATATTCTAAAACTAATTGAAGATATTCAGGGAATATAACAATTATTCTTTGATGGTTTGAGAAGCAAAAAAGGTATGGGTGTAAGTGTTGTCTTGATCTCTCCCCAAAAGGAGATATATTCTATTCTTTTAGACTTCAATTAATTTCCACTAATAATGGAGTTTAATATGAGGATTTTATTTGAGGATTAAAATTGGCCAAAGAGAAAGGGATATAATCCTTATAGATATTTGGTGATAGTGAACTGATTGTTCACCAAGTAAGAGCTAGAAGCGTGACTAAGAACAATTTATTAAGATCTTATAAACATAGGGTTTGGGACCTGTTAGAATATTTTACCACTTTGAATATTTAGGCAATCCTAATATCACTGAACAAAGATGCAGATCATATGGCCTTGGTAGACTCCCAACATAACTTACATGAGTAAATAAAGTGAGAAAATAGCTATCATGTAAAATTGGTAATAAGACCATATATCCCTAATAATGTAACTAATTGGTAAGTATTCGATAATGATCAATAGATTATCAATTTCTTGAGAGAAGAAGATAAATTTAGATACAAATGAGACAAAACTTTAGGATCAATATAGAGATCAGATCATCCAATAGAAGACAAATAAGCTACCTATGGGTCCTTTTACACTGGAGAACATCTTCAATTCAGATGACCAGTTGAAGGGAGAAAAGAAGAACATTACAATCAATGAAAAAGATTACAATCCTATGGTTATTTTAGAAGGTAGATCTCTAAAGATAGGAAAGGTATGTAATGACTCTGAGAGAAGTAATATTTTATTTAATTGTGCCAAGAATTTGATGATAAATTCACTTAGATTTATCATGATCTAAAAGGATTTGACCCTAGTTTAGCCTAGCATATAATAAAACTTGATCTAAAAAACAAGATTATTAGGCAAAATTAGAGACTAATCAGTCCAAATATAGAACCCCTTTTGAAAAATAAGTTATCCAAACTTATAGAGGTTAATATCATTTTTCCTATCAACAACTCATCTTGGGTTACAAATTTGGTCCCTATAAGAAAGAATAATGGTGAGATCAGACTTTGTGTGGAGTTTAGGGACATGAATATAGCATCTCTAAAGGATCAATATCCTCTCCCACCTATTGATAAAGTTTTCAAGATTGTATCAGGATCTGAAAGGTTTTCCTTTCTAGACAGTTATTTTGACTATAACCAAATCCTAGTGCAAGAATTAGACTAGTACAAAACTACCTTCACCATAAAATAGGGCACGTATGCATACATAAATTTGCCTTTTAGTTTAACTAATGCTAGGGAAACATTTTAAAAATCCATGGATAAGGCATTTAGAGGTATAATAAATGAAATGATCCTAGTATATCTAGATTATATCATTGTCTACTTGAAGCATGCTAAATCACACCTATACCACCTTAGTATTTTTTTTGAAAGATGAAAATAATTTGGATTTTATTTAAACCCAAATAAGTGTGTTTTTATCATCCATGAAGTGAAGTTATTGGGACAGATAGTGTCAAAAAAGGGTCTTGCAATAGACCCAGAAATATTTTTTCTATATCTACATTATAACTACCAAGCCATAAAAAATGATTACAAAGTTTCTTTGGAAAGATTAATTTGGTGAGATGATTTGTCCCAAATTTTGCCTCTTTAGTAAAACCCTAATTGAAATTTTAAAGAAGGGTACCAATTGTAGCTAGACATAGAAAGGAAGAGATATATTCAAGGCCATCAAACAAGTTATCTCTTAGGTTCCTACCCTAGTCAACCCCAATTATAATAAATATTTTATTCTTTACACTTTTGGAGGGGAAGGTAGAATCTTGACTATTCTAACTAGCAAAATGGAGAAAATTATAGAAGCCAATATATTTCTTTAGTCAATATTTAAAAGGATATAAGGAAAATTATAGCTTTGTGGAGTAGGTATCTGCCATCATTAAGGCTCTAAATAAATTCAAGCATATCCTCTCTAATAATAAGATTCATCTGATGGTGAGTCACCAAAGTGTTAAAGAATTTTTACTCATCTATGAGATAAACAAAAAAAGAGCAGGATGGATCACCAAGTTCATGGAGTATGATGTAGAAATCAAAGTTACCAATATGGTAAGAGGAAAGAGTTTATGTGAATATCTAGATTTTGATGTTAGAACTATTGAAATGACATCTGTAGTGGTATATGCTCAAAATGCACATCAACCAATCGACCCACCTATTTTCAATAGTTGGATCTATGACATGACCAACTTCCTGAAGACAAATTAGCATCCATATGATCTTAAATAGTTTTAAAAAAGGTATTATCGAATCTAGTCCATTCCTTATGTCCTTGTTGATGGAGTACTATTTCAAAAAGATATGAATGGAGTCATGTTAAGATGTATTGAGCATAATTAAGTTCCCAATGTGCTTGAAGAATTTCACCATAGCCCATCAGGTGGACATTTCTTTATAAGAACCATGGCCATCAAGATAATGAGAAGAGGCTATTATTGGCTTGAATTATTCAAATATGCCCACCAATGGGTAATGAAATATGAAAAGTTTGCTTACGTCATTGGTAAATAGAGATTAGCAACACTACCCCTCAAAACTAATTCAAGAATTTCAATCATTCATGTATGTAATCATAAATGTATCATGTCCATAAATAAATATTATATCAGATGGGATAAAGCACACCTAACTTTTGATTGGGGAGAATACAATTGTTAAGTGAGAGCATGACCAAGTGAGGATCTACTAGACCTAATTAGGGGATCACTTGTCACAACACACCATACGAGATAGGGTTCCAAATCCTATAGTATAACACAATCTCAAAACAACCCTAAAGGAGTCACATGACTTAATATTTCACTAATATAATAATAATAAAATTAAATTTAATCTAGTGCATACTAAATTTTATGGCACAAAGTGGGGGTTAAAAAATAAATAAATAAACAACTAAAATAAACATGTATAAGAGACATATACTCACATCAATGTATTAAATATCCTAATACATAAAATAGAAGAATACAAATGCACTATTTATCTACTCTTTAAAATGATGAATAAAGTTAGGAATACTTACCTTTGAAGATGAACCCGTTGAGCCTCAATCTCCCCCTTGGCCAAGGTGTTTCACAAGAGATTATCATGGTATGTAAGGATAACTAAGATAAATTACATCTAGGCTACAAAACCTATCCAAGCATCCAAAACACTTATCAATAAGATGAAATTAGATCTCCAAATAAAGTATTAAACCTTAAAGCTTTATTCCACAAGTAGAGTGGTCAATAAGTAGATGTTTATTCACACTTCTTTGCTTAATTATTTGCTCTTTTGAAATGGTGGTAAATGACCTTGTATATATAGTAGTATATTACCCTAAAATATTTTGAGAACATTGGATATGCTAGGTTGACCTAGTTGACCTAGCACATTTTTGGGTCTAACTCTCTAGGTCTGTGATAGGTTAGCCAAGAGGTCAATAAACCAAAAGAAAGAAAAGGTCCCTAAATTGTGTTTGGTTGACTTAGCACAACTGATAGGTTAAAAGGGTGTTAAGGCAATAAATGAAGGATACAATATATAAAATGATAGTAATAGGTATAATTAAGAAGAATATGCTTGGGTTTAATGGTTTCAAGAGGCTAGAGTGTGTATTGTAAGTGGAAAATGGAAGAATAATCATATGAAGCACTGATGGTCTACCCACCCCTTTCCGGATACACCCCTTAAGGCATGCACTTAGAGATATTAATAATTTATAGGTTATTATAGTATACAAAGTGTCAATAATCAATAAAATATTGAAAACATAATGTGTATACATATGCCCCACTTGAATCACATCATGTGTGACATAAGTGAAACATGGGATGGTGCTTCGATAAAAGAACATGATACCACATAATGTTGATGATAAGTATGGTGTAGTAAACAATAAATAAGATAAATGAAAGTACATAATTGAAAAACACATAAATTTAACTTAGTGTCATAGATAAAGAAGTAGACTACAAGAAGTGAAGGTGTCTAATATAGAGTACACTAGGAAAACCTATAGAAGTTAGTGCAAAAAATAGAGAGCCAAAAATCAAATTATGTGAAAGATAGGAATATAGTGGTTAGATTGAGATTTTAGGAAAACTGGTAAATTAGGATGGTTAAGGAATGCTTAAAATAGTAAATGAAAATGAATGACAAAAGGATGGCCAAATGATTTACAAATGAATGACAAATGATAAGAAATAAATGACAAATGATTAGAAAACACAATAAATCTTGAATGGAAAAAAATAATTTTAAATGGAAAAAAGGAAATGTATAACATACTAAATCACATTGGGAAGCATGTAAAACATGAAATGATAAATGAAATATTAATGAAAGAAAACTTTAATAAATATATGTAAGAGAGTGAAAAATAAGATCATGTAAGATAGGTATGAAAGAATCAAACATAAAGAAAAATATGAAAGAATGAAATGTAAGTCAAGATGTAGGACAAACATGAAGAAGGAATATATAAATAAAAATATATAATAATGGTAAAAAGGTGTTGAATCAACTATCCAAAACAAAAGGGTATTACAATAATGACAAATGAAAGAAAATAATGGTCCCTAGTTACTCAAATATGTTATTTTTCTCTAAGGATGGATAAAACTAAAACAAATTAGTGCTAACATGTTTTTAAGAGATGAATAAGAATGAATTAAAGAAAAGGGAAAATATATATGGAATCACAATTTGTATTTCAATGGGGAAATGAAATGGGTGGAGGGGAGAATGAAGGAAAAACCAAGGTAGAAGAACTCTTTATTATAAGTCAAGACACTCAAATTTGGTTTGTCAAAACAAGATTAATTTCAACCTTAAGGACTTTAAAGAACTTCTCTTAGCTACACAAGTCATGGGTAAACAAATGGAGTATATAGATCATCCCATGAAGGCTATATGAATGAAGATTAAAATGGACCTACCTCCCTCTGACATGTTCCCCATTCTTCTAGACCCCTTACAGAGTTGTCAGGGTACTAAAAATATTGGATACTTTCATGATAAAGTAGCTTGTACCATAAAGTTTTTAAAAATCCCCTATTCCAATCTACTGGACTACTAGACCCCAAAAGACTTCATCTCTATGTGAAGCTGACTATAGAGTTTGAGCTTTTATTGGAAAAGATGATTTAGTATTTGTTTGAGGTGTTTCAAATTGAATCATAATAAAGTCTTGTATTTTTTCTTGGTTTAAGGCTTCTTCTAAAGTTTTTGGTGAAAAAATTCAAACTTTATATTGAGGATAAGGTTTAAGAGTAGTGACAAATGGTTTTAGAAGAGTGTCATCATTCATGTTATGGTTCAATTTATGAGTGAGGGACTTTCATTTTTTGATGAAATTATGAGATAATTCATTAGGATGTTGTTTGGATTTGATGAAATGGCTAAGGTAATTTATAGGAAGGCCATCATGTTGAAATTCCTTCACTAGAAAATTGACTAAATACACTAGTTGTGAGATGGAATGTCTAGGAAGTTGGTTTTACTATTCAAGTACATCACCAACAAAAGTTTTGGCTAAGATCTTAGTGATAGCAAAGGTGCTAGTTTGGACCCATTCATTATAGATATTACCAAAGTACGTAAGAAATATAGTAGGTTCCTTAGTCCCATTATATGTGATAGTTGGATAAATGTTTCCAATATCTATGAATGAAATTAATGGGGCTAAAGGTTCATTTTAAAGATGTTGAAGCATTATATTATTCATTGGAGGTTGAGGGATGATATTTCTATTGGCATATATAAGAGGAAGAGGGATAAAGGTTTATTTGGTTGAGACATGATGACTTGAGGTAGTTGAATAATAAATTTGCATAAATTTTGTTGCATGCTCATGATTTGAGATTTAATTGTTGTTTGCATGATGTTCAGTTGTTGAATGACTTGGGTAAGAAGTTAAGTTTTATCAATAGGTGGATTGGTGTTTGTAGGAGGGGTATTAGAGTTGATAGGAAGATGATTGTTAGTCTTGGTGGGAGGAATATTATTTTTAGGTGGAGGATTCCCAACATTGGTGTTATTTATCTTAAGTTTGGTAGAAGAAGAGGGAAACTTAGTCAAGCCACCATTATTTTTAGGAGTGTAAATAGTATTATCATCAAGATTATTGAATATTTAGGAACCATCTAGATTGATAATTTGATTAGTATTATTTTGTGGAGTAATCCCAACATTGGTATTGGGAGGTGGATTAGGACGAAGGATCTCAACTACATTGCATTGTGTAGTGAGTGGCTTAGGCTTAGGAGAAGGAAAAAATTGGATAATTTCATCAGAAGTAATGAAATAAGTAAGGTTACCATCTAAGTCCTTAATAATTAAATTTTATTTACTAAGGGAAGGTTGAAAATATGTCATCATGATGAAAAAAGACTAGATAACCACACAAAGATAATAAAAAGTGGTAAAAAGTAGTATAGGGTTGACTAGGTCAATCTAACATAGAAACAGGGACTACAAAACTATACAAGGTCAACCAGGTTAATCTAGTATAGTGAATTGATGTTAGAAAAAAATATAAAAGAGTTTAAGATAGTGCAAGGTTGACCAAGTTAACCTAGTATAGTGGACAGAAGCTAAAAAAGATACTAGGTCGATAGGGTTGACTTAGTACAATAGACAGGGGATAATTTCTTATTTTAACTATATCTTTAGTTCTACTCATCTATTTTACAAACCATAAAATGTGTTAGATTCATGATGATGTAGATAATATGATAAAGTTTATATAATTTTGTGAATTAAAACAAGATAATTTTAAAGTAATGAAAATAAATAAGCACTAAAAGGAAACAAATAGTTAATTAAATTGATGCTAGTCAATCCAATTGATGCACACAAAGCAAAACCTTGCACTAACGTTGGCTAATGCATGTTTTTGAACATAAAATTTAATCAAAGAAAAATAAAATAACTTGAAATTAAATCTATCTAATTGGTCAACCTATAATTTTTATTATATTATTAAGAATGATTTTAAGTGTGAAAGGGAGATTGGATATAAGCAAGGTACTAGATAACAATCTATTGATAGTTGTAGGTAAGTTTGGGCTGAAAGGGACTATAGTGGTAGTGATATATGATTGGTATTGGGGCCTACACCCTCACTTCACACACTATAGAAATTAGGATAATGGGTGCTTAGACAAAATATACTATTAGGCATGCTTTATACTTGGCTAGAGCATCAAGTTAGCTTCCCCTTGGTGATGAAATCTAAGTAGGTAGACTTGGGTAGTTAAATGTTTAAGTTCTTGTTGATTTTTACATGGTTTTTTCATGTGTGAAAAGTGATATAAATATTACAACTAAGGGATTGATTTAAAATCCCCTAATTATACTATGTGAACTATTCTAAGCATGAAAATAATTTTAAAAGAAAGATGTAATTACAATATATATGGTTCATTAAAACTTTGAAACAAGGTATAGTTGATAAATTATATAGATAATCATATATAATATGGTCGATAGGGTGGAACCTATGTTGTGGAACTAAATTCTGAAAGTGAAATAGGTTGATCAGGTTGACCTAGTTATTTTATAAAATACAAAACACAAAACTTGGTCCACAAGGTTAACCTAGTTGATTATGTGGAGATAGTTTTGAAGACTGCAAACTTGAAATGAAAGTATTAAAAAACAAAGATACAGAGGAATATAAACTAACCTTGGTGGATTAGAGATGAAAATGATAAGATTGCTGATCTGAGACCTTGGAGGAAAATAGTAAAAACTTACAAACGGGGTCGAGTTGGTCGATCAAGCTATATAGGAACCTATTGAAAAAGTGCTGAAAATGCACTAGGTTGACCTAGTCAAAGTAGTAGGTTCAATTATAAGTCTAAAAATTCTCTAGGTCGAGATGGTTGACCTAGTAGGCTAATCTAGAAGTCCAGAAAATTGAAACCTTTACTAGGTTGATTTGGCCAATCTAGTTGCATGTTCCTTAAAACCTTAGAATAGAAATAGAACTAGGTTAATAAAATTGATCTAGTATGCCAAAATATATGATAAAAATAATGTTTAATATAAATTAAATAAATAAGGGTTTGATTAACATTAGGTTGACCAAAATCTATGTAATTAGAAATGCATCATGTCCATAAATCAATCTTGGATCAGATAGGATAGAGCACACCTACACTTCTAACTGGGGAGCATACAATTATTAAGTAGGAGCATGAAAAATGTGATGATTTGATAGACTCAATTAGGGGATCACTTATCACAACACACCATGTGAGATAGGGTTTTGAATCTTATAATCTAACACAATATCCTAAAAACTCTAAAAGAGCCATATGATTTAATATTTCACTAATCTAATAAAAATAAAAGTAAATCTAATCTAGTACTCACCAAAGCTTGTGGCACAAAGAGGGGGTTAGAAACAAAACAAATAAATAACTAAAATAAACATATATAGGAGACATATACTCATGTTAATGTATATAGAATCCTAATATAAGGAAAAGAGGAATACAAATTCACTATCTATCTACTCTTATAAAGGAGGAATAAAGTTAAGAATACTTACCATTACAGATGAACTCACCAAGCCTTAATCTCCCACTTGGCCAAGGTTATTCACAAGAGATTATCATGGTATGTAAGGATAACTAAGATATATAAGCTCTAGGCTACATAACCTATCCAATCATCTAAAAGACTTATCCATAAGATGATATCATAAATCCAAAGAGAGTATTAAACCCTAAAGCTTTATTCCCCAAGTAGAATGGTCAATACACAGATGTTCATTCACACTTCTTCATTTAATTATTTGATATTTTGAAGTGGTGGTAAATGACCTTGCATATATAATATTATCTTACCCCAAAATCATTTGGGAATGTTAGTTGTGCTAGATCAACCCGATCGACCGATCATGTTTTCAGGTTTAACTCCATAGGTCTATGCTAGGTCAAACAAGAGACTAACAAACCAAAAGAGAAAAAAAGTCCCTAAACTATGATAGGTCAACCTATCAGAGTTGTTTCTAGAATCTAGATAATGTGAGTGCAATGGAGACATGATCACACTAGTTAAAGCAAGTGCACACCACAAGATCCTAAAGCAATTTGAAATTAACACAATAAGAGAAATTACACAAGACAAAATGGAGAAAACCAAAATCTGATTAGCATGAGATGGCCAAAGTGAGGAATACAAATAGGAGAGTATGAAAGTAACTCCTCCACAAAAGGTGGACAAGGCACCCCAAGAATAGAATGTAACTCCTCCATGAAAGGTGGTGACAAGGTGCTAAGAATAGAGAAGTAACTCCCATCAAGGGAATTACTTATGACATTCTTATGACACCTATGACACACACCTCCACATAAGCTAGCCTATCCCACAAATGTAGGAAAAATCCATGTATGCACAAGAAATACAATTTTCCTAATTAATAAATAGGGAAAAATAAAAACCTACACCAATACCCTCCATAAGCGTAGCTTAGGTGGGCAGTGTGGAAATATAAAATGGGTCCCGAAAACTATGCCTAATGAGTTACCCATGTACAAATGCAATCTCCCATAAGATAGAGAAAAGGAGAAAACCCATAGGAAAAAAACTACCCCCCCCCCCAAAAAAGAGAGACATAAGAGAAAAGAAGAGGTTAGAAGGCCCCCCTGAATATGATGCTATTGTAGATGTGGACTGCACCTCAAGAAGAGCTCGTAAATGAATGAACTTGCTCTCAGTGAAAGGTTTGGTGAAGATGTTTGCAACCTGCTCTGAAGATTGGAAAAATATCAATTCAATGACCTAACTATGAATAAGCTCCTAAATGAAATGCATGTGAATCTCTATGTATTTGGTCTGCTAGTGCTGAACTGGATTCCTATAAATCTAACTAGTACTCTAGTTATCACAATAAATGATGGTGGGCTGCCTGATATGAATGCCAAACTCAGAAAGAATCCCCTAAATCCAAATAGCCTCAGTATTTGCATTAACAACTCCCCTATACTCTACCTCTATGGATGATATAGCAATAACATTCTGCTTCTTGCTAGACCAACTAATAGGACTAGAACCTGGAGAGAAACTATAACCAAAAATGGACTTACGTGTCTGTGAATCACCAACCCAGTCTGAATCTGTATATCCAACCAAGTCAACCTCTATGCTAAATCTATAATGAATCCCATATCTATGTGAACCCTGTATGTAGTGCAAGATCCTCTTAGCTACTTTCCAATGTAGCTCATGAGGTTCCTGCATGAATATGGATACAAGTCCCACTGTATATGAAATGTCAGGCCTAGTGTGAGTTAAGTAGATGAGACTACCAACAAGTTTTCAATACTGAGTGGCATCAACCAATGGTGAAGAACAATTAGCCTCAAGCTCGAATCCTAATAGAAAGGTTGTCAGAGATGGCTTGCAATCAGCCATGTGAAATTGAGCCAATAAGTCGAGAGCATACTTAGGCTGTGTAAGAGAAATCCTTGAATCTAACTATGAGATCTTGATGCCAAGGAAGTAGTGTAACAAACCCAAGTCTGTCATGTCAAATAAATCCTGAAGAGATGCCTTCACTACTACAATAGTCGATGAAGAACTCTCGGTGATCAAAAGGTCATCAACATATAGAACCAAAATCAAGAGCAAATCATCCTGCCACAAGAAGTAGACATTGGAATTATAATGGCACCTAGTGAAACCTATTGTGAGAAGGAAGGAATCAATCTTGGCATACCAAGCCCAAGGGGCCTGTTTGAGGCCATAGATAGATTTCCTAAGTCTGCCAACTAAGGAAGAGTCTTGAACAAATCTTAGCAGCTACTCCATGTAGATCTCCTACTCTAGGTCTCCATGAAGAAAGGCACTCTTCACATCCATCTGATGCACATCCCAACCATGTGATGTAGCAATAGCCAAGGTGAGTCGGATAGAAGTCATCTTTGCAATAGGTGCAAAGGTATCTGAGTAGTCAATGCCTACTACCTATGAGAAACCCTTGGTGACCAAT
Organism: Torreya grandis; assembly: GCA_037957365.1. NCBI lineage: Eukaryota > Viridiplantae > Streptophyta > Pinopsida > Cupressales > Taxaceae > Torreya > Torreya grandis. The sequence goes on from JARHVA010001067.1 coordinate 413,002, forward strand.
CATGCCTTGTACTTATCAACCAGCCCATCTGCTGCAAACTTGGTACAATATATCCACCTACATCAAACCATCTTTCTTCCCTTAAGAAGTGAAGTCAAATCCCAAGTGTGATTTTTGATTAAGGAATAATATTCTTCCTCCATAGCACTATCCCACTCAGGTACCCCCGATGCCTCTTGAAAAGTCTATGGATCTAAAACTAAGGCAAAGAAGGCATGTGGATCTCTCTAAAAATCCCCCTAGTACGTTTTTCATCTATGGGATCTCCTGCCCATGTGCTAGCACTCTCAAGTGTCTATCTAGCCCAAAGTGGCCCAAAATTGGGTGAGTCAGGTGCTAACTCCTCATCCTCTAACTGACTAGAGGTGGATGACACTGCATCACTATCCTCACTATCTGAACTCAAAGAAGAAGAAGATGTCACTGTCTCAAGAACCTATTGTGGCTGATCTAAATCTAATGAGGAATCATCATGAAGAAGTAGATTTGATGAGGGAGATGAAGTGTCAAGTGTTGAGTCTCTAGGACTCTCCTAAAAATGGACACTTCTCTCGATGAACAACTCATGTGTGACTAGATCTAGAAGGCAATATCCCTTAATACCATCCAGATATCCTACAAAGATACAAGGCTTGGACTAACATTCCATATCTTTGCATTTCTTCTTCAAAATGCGGGTCATGGCTAGGGATCTGAAAACTCTAAGGTGCTCAACATCAGGTTTCCTTTTATGCCAAGATTTAAATGGTGTTATCCCTTTCAAAGCTTTATGAGGAACCCTATTTTGAATGTAGAAAGCACAATTAATGGCTTCAACCTAGTACTATGGTGCTAAGGATTTAGATTGAATCATACAACTACCCATCTCTTTCAAGAACCTATTCTTTCATTTTGTAACCCCATTCTGTGAAGGACTGTAGGTGAATGTGTGCTGCAAATCAATCCCCTTTGTGGTGCAAAATTGATCAAACCTATTGTTGACATACTCCCCTCCATTATCAGTTTGAAGAACCTTGATGGATTTCTCACTCTATTTCTAAACAAGAGCCTTGAAGTCTAGAAAAAATTTAAACACTTCAGACCTCTGTTTGAGAAAATATATCCAAGTGTACCTAGAGAAATCATCAATGAAAGTGAGGATGTAGTTGGCCCTTGTGAAAGATGGTTTGGGAAAGGGTCCCGATACATCACTGTGGACTAACTTCAAAGGTTGTGAAGCCCTCCAAGCTTTGCCTTTATCAAATTTTGCTTCAGGATGCTTCCCAAGGGAGCACCCATTGCAAAGTCCTTTTGAGAATTGGACATGAGGCAAACCAATGACCATGTCATTTTTTCAAAGTTGCTCAAGGTAGTTGTAGTTAAGGTTGCCAAACCACTCATGCCACAATTTTCTAACTCCATCTAAAGGAGTCAACAATGCTATTGGAGAAGAATCTAATGAAAAATTTGAGAAGGTGTATAACCTAGCTTGGTGATCTACCCTTCCCACTACCACTATAGTATCACTATGTAACTCCATGATAGACACTGAATCTGGTGAAAAATCAACTCTCATGCCCTAACCAATGTGAGTGATTTGGTACACTGATAGGATATTGGTTGAAAGAGAAGAAACACTTAGAACATTATTGAATGTTCCTCCTTCCATTTCAACTGACCCTCTCCCTACAACAGAAATTGATGTGTCATCACCCAAACTAATTGAAGTCATGCTACAAGGCTCTAAAGATGAAAAATAAACTAGTGAAGAGCCCATGTGGTGAGAAACACCCGAGTCTATGACCCATGAAGATGTAGAAACTATAGTTACTACAAGGGCCTTGCCCTTTTCTTTCTCCTTACCCTTGCCTTTTGCCTTAGTCTTAGAATCTTGGGTAGATGAATTTTGCTTGATGGACTCGGGAACACCTATGTTGTTCTTCTCTAGAAGATGAGTTAGGTGATCTATTTATTTCTTCATGCACTTGTGTTCATCATGCCCTATATTTTTACAATAGGCACACTTCACCTTCCCCTTCTTCGGTTTAACATTGGAGGATGAAGACTCAGTGTTATTTTTGGCAGGATTATTGTTTTCTTTCTTCTTCTCTTGGTCCTTGTTATTTTTCTTCTTCTCCTTTGTTGAAGTCTTGTCCTTACCATTTCCAAATATCAAAGCTTGGGGTTGAGTAGACTTCACTGTGCCCCTTTGAATTAGCTTATCTTGCTCCCTAGTCAAGTTGGCAATGAATGAATCCAAAGAAGGTAGTTTCCATGTAGTGCCAAGGGCACTTTTTATGGCATGGAAAGTGGAGACAAAGACTGAATAGCTTGGACCTAACTTTGTGAGAATAGAAAGAATTAGTTGATCATCTTTCTTCTCTATCCCACATTCTTTCAATTTCAATCTAAGGGCCTTAAACTTAGTGAAGAAGTCCTTTAGGGTGTCAAAGTTGCTAGGACTTAGACTTATGAGTTCATTTTTGAACTCATGACCTCTCATCTCATCAAGCTTCCCAAAAAACTTTTCTATGGTGTCCCATATGTCATTAGGACTTTGGGATGATTCTAAGTGGAAGAGAAGTTTTGGAGACATAGACAAACTCAGTAATCCAAAGGCTTCATCACTACAGTTATACCACTTGACCTTTTCAACATCTGTGTTGGGTTCTACTTCTGTACCCATGGTGATCCTATATAACCCTTTGCTTATAAGAATTATTGAAATTTTAACTTTCCATTCATGATAGTTGAAGGGTGTTAGGGGTTTAAGTTGAAAAGAATCCATTTTTAGCTAAAATTAGGTGAAGTTGTGTTGAATGTAGGTTGTGAATGTATGTAGAAAAGAGAATGAAAGTAAGTTGTGAAAAGCAATCACACCCCACTAAAATATTGAGCCCCCCCAAAATATGCAAGTGCATTCTCAAAATACATTGGACTTAGTCAAAAATGCATCTTAGAGCAATCAGTACAAGACTAAATCAAACAGGACGTTGGACTTAGCCAAAAATGCATCTCGAGAGACCCAAATTTTTGGCACTTTATAAACTAGTGCATTTTTGACAAATAACAAGCCTACACTATATAAAATTGAGTTATAAGAACTTTTGCAAAAAATGGCACCCAAAACTGAGCTACGGTTTGCAAGATATTAAAGTTACAATTTTCTTGTAAACTAGTGTTTTTGCAAAACAAGCACTAAAACATTAAAAAAATGTTTGTTATGGAGAGAGAAAGTGGCCTTCCAACCACTCATTGGATTTGGCATGGAATGAGGAATCCAAAAGAGGTCTTTGTGAGGGGGAATTGGCCTCCTGCCAACCCGGGCCTCACCCTTCGTCTTCATAGGTTGAAGATACAAGTTAGAAAACCCTCTAAACTGCCTTTTTGAATGCTAAATTTCAAATTTGATTTTAATTCAAAAGTCAAATGACTGATTTAAAATTAGAATAATTATCAAAAGAAGTTTTTCCAATAAAATAGGGAGAGAGAGTGGGCCCACTAAAAAAGACTTTAGAAACCAAGAACAAAGTCTAAATCAGGCACTATTCAGCAAGGACAACAGATTACCAATTTTTTTTTGAAGTCCATGAAGGAGATCCCCAAGCTCATCCTACCCTCTAATCTAACTGAACCAGTTCCCTCTGCCACTAACCTATATGTGCTTGACAAGGCCGGCTACAAGATATACGTGCAACAGATCACACCAGCCACTGGTTCCCTCTACCACTAGCATTCTCAAAATCTACAAAGATCCCTTCCACTAGCTGTGGCCTCACTTTGTTCACACCAATGGACAAAGCCTTTAGCAGGCCAGTCATGGTTATGCTGAAAATGCTCTCTAGTGCTCAACAAGTTTGCATGCTGGAATATTATGTAGATCTGAAATGTAGTCCCTTGGGAATTCTTAAGACTACCAATGAGCCCATCAGTACTCTGGCTACTAACGGAGTTTCTAAGTATGCCTTGTTAGTTTCTTCAGTCGGTGATACACTTAAGAAAGCAAAGTAAGAAGGCAAGAAATGATATTGATAGATTTTTTTAATTTTAGACCAAATCTAGAATAAAGAATATAGAGAACTCCACTCTTGATTTCAAAACAAGCTAAAATCATAATCACACACAAGATTACCGGGTTAGCTCTAATACCATATCATATTTATTGCTAGAATCTAGAGAATGGGAGTATAATGGAGACATGATCACACTAGTTGAAGTAAGTGCACACCACAAGATGCTAAATCAATTTGAAATTAACACAATAAGAGAAATTTCATAAGACAAAATGTAGAAAACCAAAATCTAATTAGCATGAGATGGCCAAAGTGAGGAATACAAATAGGAGAGTATGAAAGTAACTCCTCCACAAAAGGTGGACAAGGTACCCCAAGAATAGAATGTAACTCCTCCATAAAAAGTGTTGACAAGGTGCTAAGAATGGAGAAGTAACTCCCATCAAGGGAGTTACTTATGACATTCTTATGACACCTATGACACATCTATGACACACACCTCCACATAAGCTAGCCTATCCCACAAATGTAGGAAAACTCCATATATGCACAAGAAATACAATTTACCTAATTAATAAATAGGGAAAAATAAAAACCTACACTAATACAACCTAGCACAATAGATAAGTCAAAAGGGTGATAAAGCAATAAATAAAGGATAAAATATAGAAAATGACAAGAATAGGTAGAACTAAGAATAATAAGTTTAGGTTCAATGGTTTCAGGAGGCTAGAGTGTAGATGGAATGTGGAAAGAGGAACAATAATATTATGAAGCACTGATGGTTTGCCCACCTCTTTCCCAGTGTACCCCTTAAGGCATGCACTCAAAGAGATAGAGACTTGATAGGTTCTTGAAAGATACAAAGTGTCAATAATGAATAAACGTTTGAAAATATTATGTGTATACATTTTACTGAATGGGGATTGGATTTAATTGGTATGATTAATCCATCATCAAGTGTAGGCCATAAATGGGTCCTCACAATAACATATTATTTCACATGATGGACCAAGGTAGTTACACTAAAATATGTCAGATAGGTATTTATTATAGACTTCATGGATGATATAGTGTTAATATTTGATGTACCTCACACCATTATCACTGATAATACTAAAACATTTATGGGCACTCTAGTGAGTGAATGGGATGTAAATCATAATATTTACCTAAGTAATTCTAATTACTACTCTTAGGGTAATGGATTGGTCGAGTCTACCAACAAGAAACTTATCAAAATTATCAAAATAATAATGGAAGATAACCAAATAACTTGGCATACATAGTTGAAATCAACACTATAGGCTGATAAGATCACCCCTAAGAGAGCCATTTGTAATTCTAATTTCATGTTGGTATATGGAAGAGAATCACAAGTCCTACTATCAATTGAGTTACCATCTCTAGATATCAATAATTAAATATTTGATCAGTAATGATGCAATGATAGTAAGATTAGCCGAACTCATGGAACTCAAAAAAATCAAGAACCAATCAATGAATGTCTTGGAAGAAAATTAGGCTCAAACAAATAAAAATTTAGACAAAAGGGAATATGAAAGGAACTTCAATGAAGGAGACATGGTTCTCAAATGGGATGTAGGAAAGGCTAAACTAGGAAATCACACCAAGTTTGATGCAATATGGAGCAATCCATATATTATAACTAAATGCAAAGAAACTAATACATTCTAGATCTCCAAGCTTGATAGATTAGAACTATGTATTCTAGTCAATGTGATATACTTTAAAGCTTGATTTTAAGGTAGGAATTCATTCCAAAAGTTAATTTTTTTTATATAATAGGATTATTTTTGTTTTTAAATAAGTTTTTTTTCTTAGGTCAACTCATTAAGATGTTTTGTTTCCTTAATTGTTTTGTTTTTCCCTAGTTCATTTGTCTATTTTTTCATTGTTTCATTATTTTTTAGGAAAATCCTAGTTTTTACTTCCTCGATTTAAAGTTTGTTAAGCCAAATTTACTCCATACCCAATGAACTAAAAGGCTACTAGATAGAAAATGATTAGTAGGAAATCACCCTATAGAGGTCACCAAAAATGTTGATATTTTTGTCCCAAAAATATCATAACATATAATAACATAAAGGATACCCCCTTTATTTTTTGAAAAAATACCTTAATTTGACCAAAAACCCCATTTTACTTTTGTATTATGGAATCTAGAACTCTAGATGCAATTTGTAATTTACAAATTGATTTACGAACTCTGAATCCTATAATGCACTAGCCTTCCAAACTAGTGGAGTTTGGAATTTGACATGCAATTTGCAATTTTAAAAATAGCAAATTTCATCCTAAGCTCTAGATCCCATGAAGCACAAAACCAAAATATTTTAAAACTAAGTATGCAATTTGAAATTTTAAAATTGCATCTAGAGATTTGAATCCTATGAAACCAAACATCCCCCTTATAGGATCTAGAACTTGAAGCATAATTTACAATTTGAAAATTGCTTCCCAAGTTATGATTCCAACCAACTACCTAAGCCATAGAATCTAGAACTCTAGGTGTAATTTACAATTTTGTAAAATTACAAATTGCTTAGATGATTTCCTCCTTCCACATATCAAAACAATTCAAACCCACCTAACTCATTAGACATTGGACTTGGTCTAAAGACCTCAAGGTTATACCACCAACCACCATTAGAGCATTAATTGTAGGGATTTTCTATATAAACCATGTGATTTGGGGATTTTTTATTGTTTTTTAAATTTCTAAGTGTCCTTTTGATCTCTGACAATGACTATCACACCATCAATCTTCAGCCATGTACCAAGTACATACCTAAAAGCTTCAACCACATCTAAAAATCTCAAATACATGTCATTATATTCTATGCATGGTATTTCCCTTGTGGTTTCCATAATTATTCTTATAGCTTGATACTTTTTTGAATATTATTTACATTCATATGAAAAGTTTTCATGTTATTTTTATAGGGTTAGCATTGCTTATTTTGGCATCACACTTTAGGGTTTGTTTATCACTTAGTCATTGGTAAAGATTGTTGTCATTGTGTAGTCACTTTCCCTAAAGTTACAGTTACTTAAATCTAGGGTTTTCAAGGGTTTGATTATAGAAGTTGTTATCACAAAAACATAGTTTTTCCTTAAATATATTCGCAACCAAATCTAAGGGATTCATCAAAACCAAGAAAATATTCCTAGCATATTTTTTAAGTAAATAAATGAATATTCCTTACAAGATCCTCTAAGGTCATTATGGACATTCTACTTATCCTAAACACATTCCATTTATGTGGGAAGTTATAGCTATTACAAGCACCTAAGACCCACACAAGGTTTCAAGTCCCCACATATAGTGGACCTCATTCAAACACTTCTCATATTGATGGGATTCCATATTGATACAAACATCCTCTATTTCTACTAGAGATCCAACCTATTCAAGACACTTCCTAACTATGTGTATTTTTCACCTAATTCAAACACTTTCCATGACATTTTATCTTTATAGAGAACCTCCCATCTCTATCAAAAATTACACTTGATTAAATCACCTATAAACCCCACCAGCTATTATAGTTGCTCTTTCACAAGCTTCCTAACTAGTTTTTAGTCTCTGAAATAAATGAAGTTAAAATAAAATGCCCTAGAGTGACTCTTAGCTTAGATTCCAACACAATATAGACAATAGATACATATTTAGGTCACATTGACCTAGGAAACTTCTAGACCCAAATAGGTGTAAAGTATAAAAATGATTGGATCTAGAGTATTTATGACTCTAGCTTGCCATAAGTTGTAGCCTTTCCATTATTAGTCCAAAGCCCTAAGTTAGTGCTGACACTAGCCTAAGATTATGATCTTAATAGAATAGAAGTCATGAATGATAAAAAGGAAAGGATTTTGAATCTAAACCTTGACTTTATTAATTCTATATTTAAAATTCTAGAATTTGAGAGTTATCTTGACATAAATCCATAGATATCCACATAATTATTTGAAGAAAATAGAGATGGATGCCATAAGATGATAAATGAATAGTGGCTTAAGTCCCCTAATGCTACCTCTACTAGATTACCAAAGACCTTGTATAGGGTTGATTGCATTGATGAGGTGGGAGATATTATCATATTTTTGCATAGGATCACTAGTAGTCTTGATAATAAAATATTCCAAGGGTGGATGTACCAGTACATCTAGGTCATCTAACAAAACATTTTATACATTCACTAGAATCAGCTCATAAGTGATTCCCTCCATAAGTAATTGATGGAGGTACAAAAAACTGACAAGTTTTTCATGACTTCTTGCCTTGTATATATTTTGGCCAAAGGAAGATCTTTTCCAAGCCTAACAGAATACCTAGAGATATAATTAGAGTGTACAACTACTATACTAATCTCATATTATAAGCCACTAGATAAATTATAATAATTAATGATGCGTTCATCTATTGCATCATTATCATGTTTGATAAATAACTAGGGAGAATAAGATTTGCACCAGTAGTATTTGTAGAGATTAGAAAATGAAGCTCATGCTTCATATAGTTCCCCACCTATTCTTATGCCAGGTCAATTAGATTCATTATATGCCCCTATACACTCCCTTCATATGTTGGTGACAAATGGGAATTGATAAAGCTAGTCAAGAAAATTATGAAGACCTATAAGCTCCTTTCCAACATACACAAGGCCAGTATTCACTTCCCAATCATTATTGCTAGATACACATGCTCCTCCTTCATCAAGGCTAAATGTGATGAAGTATAAATGTGACAAATGTCTATAAGGACTTTAGAGTCTAGGCCATTCTTTGATTTTTATGGAAATATCACCAACATGATGGCAATTCCACATATGCCCATGTTCCATATTTTGAAGATTATTGGGAAGATTTGGAGGATGAATAGAAGTTTAGAATGAAGGATCATTCTAGAATGAGCCTAAAAGAGATCAAATATTATGATTTGGCACTATTACTAGATGACTTGGTGGATGATGAGTCCTTAGTGGACCCAAATTATTATAGAAAAATCATCAATCAACCCCTACCACCATTTAGGTGGTCAACTCTATAATCCTTTTCTCTATTGATAGAAAAACATGTGTAATAAACATAACAATCAATTGGTTGAGGAGAAAGGGAGTAAAAGTAACAAAGTAAATAATAGGTATCAAATAAAATCTTTTTAAGATTAAGGAAGAAGGAATTCATTTGTTTGAAAAGGGTCTTAGTGGGATAGCTAGTGAGCAACCAAAAGAGCTAGGGACCTCCAAGAAGTAGAAAAAAATACTAAGGCTAAAAAGCGACAATCCAATAAAGAGGGGTCAGCTATAGAGAAACTAATTATCATCTCTTTTGAATACAACTAAAGTAGGGGATTCCACAACTTCATTCCCCATATCTATCATAATTCCAACCCTAATTTCTACTATTTACCCTCCCCCTGTGAACATTGTTCTAAAGGCTCCAACACATCCACCTCAGGTTTCCATTTCCATTGCACCTTAGGTCTCCACTTTCCCTCTCATTCCTACCACCTCACCTACCATAATAAGTCATTATAACCTATTCAAAAATTCCAAGTGGATACTTAGGGTTGTCCATCAGTGGATTCTCAAGTTTCCACTCCATTTTCCCTTCCTCCATTTTCACTCACATTTTCATTTTCACTTCCATGTTCCATTCCATTGATAATTCCTTCCATTCCATCCCCATTGATTTCTAACATCACTCAATAGTACATTACCATCAACTCAAACATCCTAACTTCAATTTCAAAGGCCACCCCAAATCTTAGGGTAAGTAATATTTCACCTTCATCCCAATTAACTTTACTTACATTCCCACCCCTAAGTGGTCCAACACATTTGATTGATTCATTCAATTCCTTAGCTTACACTCTCCCACCTATTCCAAAATTTAGAGTCCTTATGTCTATTCCATATTCCACATCCCTAATAGACATAGTTATTTCCATTACCCCCATCTCTTCCACTTTTTTAGTTTCCATAAAACCTTAAGATGATATTGGAGGAATAAAGGTGCTTGGTGTGAATGTATATTTTCAAATAATTGATGCAAATGAAATCTCATACGCATATTTTAAGAAATCAATGGTAATATCTACTCAAGATTCTATAATTATCATAGTGTTTACTACTAAAAAAAATCAACTATTGAATTTTAGGTGATGGTATACACATAAATAGATGCTAACCCCAGTTAGCTAGCATGATCAGTGGGAAATAAGTAGAATCAAATGATTTCCCCAAGCATACTGGACTTAAAAATAGTTAGCCAAATTCTGGGACAAGAAACAATTGATACGATGACTAAGATTGCTATTATGGGAAGGGAAACCAAAGAATGATCTAAATAACTCATTTTTAAGGTCAATAAGGTTAATACTATAATAATGGACCATTATGAAGTTATCAGAGAGAGAAATAATGTCTTAAGAAAACATGTGATTAAATATGAGGGAGAGATATAAACATTGCATGTATATTATCCTAAGTTGATAGTTATGGATTCTATTGACATGGATATCCTACTTATTGATAAGATAATAAAGAATGATGTAGAGAAAGAGGAGCTGGATATAGAATCTCAATTTCAAATAAAGATACTCATAGAAGCTTCTCACAAAGCCAAGGTGGCACATGACAAATTTATTGATATGTTGTATGATACTGAAGTATTGATGAATATGATTTCATGGCAGCTAAAAAATGATGCATATAACCTCTTTTAGGTAGAATATGTTTAGATAAAGTTTAAGGAAGTGGTTGAAAAATAATATGTAAATACTATAGTATTTACCCTGAGTTCTATCCATTGCTTTATTAGGTATGAGAATGCATTGGATAAGATGAAAAAAGAAATGTAGGGAATCAAGACTTTCAAGAAAGAATTGTTTGAAATAGTAGAATATTGTGAAAACTCCAACCTTTACTCCTTAATACTAGAGAAATAGATAATACATGAAATTTTCAAGGCCTTTGATGCATATGTCCAAAAGCTATAGGCCAAGAAAGACAAGAAGGTGGCAGAAGTTTTAGATATTGATTAATTTATTTCTATTAAAATATTTATATATGTTGTAGTTTATTTATTGTAAAATCATTGTAAAGGTATAACTATATTTTTAACTCTTTTTGAGAAAGAGAAATATTTATATTATACTTTATGTTTTTGACAGGGTGAAAGTTGTAAAAAACACAATTATAATACACTTTCTATTTTGACAATTTATAATTGTAAAAGTATAAAAGCTTGTATTTAAAATTGCAAATTCTATTTTGAAAAGGTGATGTGACTTGAAATTTTTAAAAGTATTAATTTTAAATTACAAGTTAGGGATTTACAAAACTAACTTTTCAAATTTATGCTTTGATGAAATGTTGAGTTCCATTTTGGTCACCGTTCATTTGAATGAAGAGCTACCTCTAGTTGCATGAATAAGGAGAAGCATTACATGAAGATATTATAGTTCCATCCATACCATTCCAAACTAAGGATCATTGCATTATACTTTTTAAACTATTTTACAAAGTCAACAATGTCAAAATAGATCACACCTCTTTTTCATGGTGTTCCAGATCTACATAGTTTCTTCTACTAGGCATTGAAGTTTTGATAAATGCATCTCATATATTCAATATTTTTGTATAAAAATGGGCATACCCCATGTCCCAATCCATATTTTTGATATTAGGAGTATTATTCTACATTTTTAATGTATTTTCTACAAGTTATAACCTAGAGAATGAAATAAATTGAAGATTTTGCCTTTCTTATCTGAGGAATCTTTATGTATGAAAATTATTTGAGTATTTTTGGTTATTATAGTTCTTATTTTAGTCATAATAATTCATTTATATTATTATCTACCCTTTTAGATGATTATTTGATAAAATAAATCAATATTGTCCCTTTTACAAAAAATAAAATAAAATATTGCCTTTGATTTCTCATTTACATGAGTTTGTGCTCAAACAAATTAAAATTAATTTTATATTATCTTGTGTTAATTTTAGTAATCATTAAAACCCACTAAGATATTTTTTTCAATAACCATTTTAGTTTTGTAAATTTCATTCTTAACTCTTTTACCAATCAAAATCTCATTTAGGAAAAAGAACAATAAAAAAAAGTAGAATTTATATAAAATTGATATCTTATCAATTAAATTAGATTTAGTGAAAGAAATTTAACCTTATATGGAGGTTAACATTAATTTTCCAAAGTCCCATAGCTTAGAGGATAGCCCATTGTATCATTAAGTATTTCACATCAAGTTATTTTACATCAAGGAATGAGTGTAAAGCCTATGTGATAACACTTTTAGAGGAAAAAATTAGATCTTGAGGTATAATAAGATGTATGGCTCTCTATACCAACCTCCAAAATGATCTCCATTATCTCAACATGATCATAACCCTGCTTTCTACTTGAAACCCTAAAAAACTACACCTTTTTAGTGAATATGTAAAGGTGATAGAACAAATTTACTATATGGTTAGGACCTTATAAGAGTGATCAACATGTATCAACTATAAAATATTAAAATTTAGTGAATTTTCATGAATTTTTATTCAATATCTCCTCTATCTATATCCTATTATGGTTTTAGAGGGGTTTATGGTAGCTTGAACTCTTAATGATAGTCCATAAATGTTAGACCCTTAACCTATGAACTAATGCCACTAATTTATAGTATAAAATGCCCCTTAAAATTTACCATGTGATTAGGGCTCCATGAAAAACCTTCATACAATTATGAGTCCAAGAACATGCTCTTTGGGTGGTTAGTGTGCATTCTATGCACTCTTGAGGTAGTTTTAGGCCAAAATGGCTCATTCTAAATTTTCTTATGAAAACTATTTTTTCACTCACCCATAAAAATAAGATATAAAAACTATAATTTTGGTTTTTTATCCTATTCAACCCTTTATAGTATTTTGACTTCAATCTCCAAGTAGCACTACCTGCAAGTTGCATTAGGTCAATAGGCCAAATGGTTGTATATACTATGTTTTTCACTCAAATGGGATTATTTAAGCACTTTTCCACCTCAAATATTATATTGAATAACCATTATAATATATTAGATTAATTATGTTTTCTTAGATAACCACTTGAATCTCCATCACCTTGTGCACATTTAGCTAACTAGATGTCAAGATACAATTGTATGTAGTTATTATGTGTGAAGACTCCTATGAGTGAGCAAGGTACTTAGAAAAATAAATTATAATTATCCTTATACTCTCCATTATAATTAGAACCATTTTCATAATTATGTGATTTTTTTTTAATTGAATTCCTTTCTTCCCATGACTGTCTATATAGGCATGTATGTATGACTCTTCTTCATGCTAAAACCCTTTGCAACCTACTAAGGCTATGAAAGTTTAGTCAAGCCGATGAGACATTTCTTCATGATCTAATTTATGATCAATTCTCTTCATTTAGTCCTAAATCCTTTGTTTGTGTTGGAATATGTAGGTCTGGGCCTATGGGTGACTAGAAGTTGCTTGACTGTAGGTGACCAAAGTTCCTTTCTAAATGATTCTCTCCTCAATATATATAATTTTTAATGTGTCTTCAACATTGAATTTTGAATTTATAAATTTTAATTTCAAAACCAAAAACATTACTAAACATTTCATTATCACTTGAGTGATTTTGAGAGTTCTTAGGGCCTACTCATGCTTTCATGACTTTCTATAACTTCTCTCAACACTCCACCAAATGTCATCTTGATCATATGCTCTCAAGTTAGTTGTATATATTATGTTTAGGTCTACCTAACTAAATAATGAGAGTGTATTCTAGTTTTTATGCTTTCATATTTATAACACCTATGTATTCACTTATCCAAGATCCCTTGAAGGTCTTAATGTTACCTCATAACCATCTCATTTCCACTTTTACAAGAACTATTATTACCTAAGAGATAGAGCTTAAGGCTTCTCATTGAGTTAGTCTAGGCTTCTCTCATCTATATCATTGTTCCTTATTGCATTTATGTTAACCATTTGATGTATTGGTGTTATCATGAATAGTATCTCCAAACACATTGAGGTCTTTTGAACCCTCAACTCTTCTTACTACAATAACTTATACATTCAACTAGGTCTCTAAATGGTATTTAAGGCTTTTTAACTATCTTGTATGGAACTTAAGGCTCAATCACCCATATATAATCTTCATCATGACATTGTATGGATACTTAGGGATAATTTTATGTTTGGATACATATATTATATCCTTTCCAACCTTTACATAATGTAAAATGGGTTTTTTGGATTCACTAACATCCACTAACATGTCTATAGACTTGTGGGTGGAAAAAATAATCTTAAACCTATCTAATAGCATATTATGAGTCTCATTCTCTTCATATATATCCTCAATTAACTATAAAAATATATGAAATCTAGGTGAATAATTTCATCATCCTATCTATATATGTTAACCTTCAAGATGACCACAGGGTTCTTAAGCAAGAATTAGACCATGTATTCTACATGTTCAGTTATGTGCTTGATTAAGGTTGTAGGTCAAAATCATGATGTGAAGGTTTTGGATCATGAAGGTATTTATTAAATTTTTAATAATATCAATAATTCATGGAGGAGTTATGGGAGCTTCATCAACATGTTTTCAACCATTGGGGGCCCTCAAGACATCGAGAAACCATTACTCTCATCCTATAAACTGCTTCCAAATGAGGATTTATTATCTACCTAGGCTCACACATGCATTAAATTAATTTATAGTGTTGTATAAGAGTTATAAATAACCTTTATAAGTCATACAAATTTCCATTCCTCTCTTCTCAAACTCAAAAATGGAGAAATAAAGAGAAATCTAAACCCTACCTAGATGAAAAAACAAAGTGAACCCTTTACCTTATTAAATATTTTTCATAAATTAGAGGGGATTAATCAATAAAATAATTAAAAACATTATAATTTCACAAGGACACCCTCATCTACCCAAGATATTGGGCTCTAACCTTCTCTCTCCTATCCCTACCAAAAAGAAACCTAACTAGCTTTGCCAAGCTATCAATGAGAGCGATGGAAGAATGGTAAAGTTTTTTGAATTATTTTACCCTAAAACTCCTAAAAAACATATACTACATACTAATAGGGATTAATTAATCCATAAATTTTCTTGGATATAATCTATTCTTTGATAAACTATATAGACTACTTGAAAACCTCCTTTTTCTAATATAAAAATTATCCATTTAAGTTTAGAAATTGATTAAACCTATTTAAAAAGTGATATTTGAGATTAATCAAACCTATATGGATGAATGATGATGTTTAATTGGCTTATTTCCTCTAAAAACCAATTATTTTATTGTAATATTCTTCTTTAGATGTTATAAAATGGATAATAAAGCATTGCAAAAAGGGGTGTAATGTTAGAAAGCAATATTTCCACTTTTGGAACATGTAAAAACCATGGGGAACATATATGCCTTTTAAACACATTAAATTACTCAAAAATACCCCTATAACACTTAAAACCCTTCGACGCCTTTGACTATGTCATAAATTGACTAGACAACATAAGGTCCAAAATGACGTTTACCTTAATATTATGAAAATAACCTTTAAAATGTTAATAAGTCCAAAATAAACATCAAAAAGTCTAGTAAAATTATGAAAAACTAGGTTTTGAATATAATTTGGGTTGACCATTTTGACTTAAGGGTCAAGATTAGTCAACATGATTGGTAACTCCCAAGGGTTGACCTACATGTTGGTCAAGAGAACCTATACATAACATCCATGACTCAGTTGAGATAACCAATCTACAATACCCTTAAACAAAAATAACAATTAATTGCCTCCAAACAACAAAAACCCACAAAAATAAAATAAAAACATGTGATATAAAGCACTTATGTAAAACTAACACTCAACAATTAAATAAGTACACACCTAATATATATAACTAATTTTTTAGGATTGATCCTCTTAGATCAAATGGAAAGCTTCTTAAGTCATTTTTCAGTAGTGAAATAGGATGGTGTTCAATTTTATGGTTAATATTTGCTCTTGTTTGATCATATCCTTACTTAAAAATCCTTGTCCTTGTCTTGCCCTCAAGTGGAAAAGAAAGAACAAACATGTCTCCAATGTAGACATATTCATCTTGATCTTCAGCCCTTACCTCATTCTAATGTTCACCTTTGGTAATGTAAGGGGATATCATTCTGATCACATCTTGATTGATATAGTAAATAACCACAACCTCTATTTCATTTGCTTTTCAAAATTAATTTATTTCTCATCTTAAAGAGTGTCATATTCATCATACTTTTCTTGACTTTGTAACTGAACCTCTTGAAGATGATACTCAAAACATAGTGGCTCACTAGAAACATTGCATTCTTCATCAAAAACTTTTTCTTATTCCATTTGAGGCATTTTCCTATCAAAATCTTCAATCTTATTGAACATTTCCATGTAAGACTGTGACATGTCATTATGCTTTCCTTGAATCTACTTATAAGACTCAAAAGGATCAACTACCATAGTGTTATCTTTAAGATCCTTCTCAAGATCCTCATGGGGTAGAGGTGGATGATATAAACTTGAGAAAAAGTTACCTAAGTATTCCTAGAAGGCAACCTCTTCATGATCAATTGAAAATACATGGAGTTCACTATCATTCTTTCCATTCATTTGTGAAGCTTTATGCAGATCACATATTTCTAACTCTTCCATAAAGTCATAAAAAGGCTCATGTTCTATTTCAAATTTTTCATCCTCATCTTCTATAAATAATTTAAGGTCACCAATCCACCCAAGCTCTAGCTCATCTTACATTTTTATTTCTAAACATGAATTTTCTTCTTCAATTTCTAAACCATTAGTTTTACCTTAACTTAATACATCAACCTGATATTCTATTCCATTATTCCAAGCTATCATGCTGAGTTCTTAAATATCACATAAGAATTCATTGTAAAAATACTAACAAAGATAATCTAACTCACTTGAAATTCTCTTAACATCAAAAATGGGTTCATGTAGATTGTTTCCATGACTATCTCCTAGAGGAGAAGTTTCTTGTGCTTCATCTTCATCAACTTTAACAACATGCCATTGTGATTTATCTACATCATAAAACTTCCCTTAATTCTCAAAATATGATATTATAGGATTAATATAGGTACCAAGAGTGATATCCTCATCATAGTTTCTTGAAGTATCCTTTTCAAAGTGTTTTTAAAAATCACATGTAGTTATAATATGATCAAGCTCTTGAAGGACTACCACCTCATTAATTAGTCTTGACAAATTATTCGAAACACTTAGATGCTCAAATTATGACTTCAATGAAATTGGTTCCTCTTCAAAAAAGGAGAGGGTAGGAGGGGAAAGTACTTCATTATCTCACTTGACAACTGCTAGAGTGCTCTTCCAAATTGGAGCCTTAGGATTATCAGGCTGATCATGATGTTGTTGAAAAGATAGAGAAAGAAAATAAATTTAGGACAATAAATTATTTTTCCTCCATTATTCAATTACATTATTAAACTTGGAAATATCTTGATTCTCATGAGTGACTATAGTATGAAGGATAGATGGAGACCTTGGAAAAATTGAGACATCTCTTGAAGTAACCTCCATACACTTATCCTATTCTTGATTCTAAATATGCATAAGATAAAGTTCTCTCTAAATAATAGGCATGAAATAATCTAGGTTACTATTCCACAAAGGTCTCTAAGCTGAAGTTATTATAATCTCTTGAGAAATCAGGGTGCATCTTGAAGGGGATCTATAACACAAGGAGGCTAACGAGGGGTAGGAGGATGAATATAATATACAATTGAGATTTTTGGTATATAAGGCTCAAGATGAAAATTAGAGAGTGGTCTAGATATAATTTTTACTCCTACACCATACCCAATATTATAGATCATGTAAGACAAATCAAAGGATAAGTACCACCCAATCTTATCCATAAACTCATTAGACAAACATAGAACAAAACAAGGTGGTCAATATGCAACAATAATTTCTTATGTAATTGGGATCTTAGGGTAAACATGAAAGGTAAGTTATAGGTAATTGATGAGTCCAAATGTTCTTTCAATTGATCCATTCCATTACAACTCAAAGTTAGAAGTAGGTTCATATATCAAATTTAAACTATCAACTATTAGTTTAGGAATAAATATATTGTATGCTCTATCATCAAATAAGAAAGTATGGACCAAGGAGTCTATAATAATAAAAAATTAAGGAAAGGATAAGGGGTGATCACCTTGGATGGATGCTATTGGTTTATATCTATGTTTTATTGATGGACAAAGGCTTGATGTTCTAATTTCTTTTATTGCCTAAGATATTCTTTCAATCTATCCATTTCCTCCTTTATATTCTCAATTTCTAATTTCAAATTATCATCACTTTTATTAGGCTAACAATAAGTAACAATAGGTTGATAAGGAGGCTGAGTTGGGATTGTAGAGAAGTATGATTGATATGGCTAATTAAAGTATGGAGTGGTTTAAGGGCTAGTTTTGGAGAAGTAACGAACAAAAATATATTGATAATCTTGATATGAAGAACCACAAGGTAAAATTTGATTATATGAATGATAATACATACCAATTTCTAATTTTGAGGCACTTGGCTTGGCTACACTATCTGAGCTTCACGTGGAGTCATCATTGATGCTTAATCTAATGCCTCTAAAGTATGATGTGTTAAATATAAGCATCAATATATCTTTAATTTGCTAACACTCTAGTACCAATAGGAATTCCATAACTATTGACACTATAATATTCACCCTTTGAAGAATATGATTTAGTTCTCTCCAAGCGTGGGGTAACATGGGATTCATCCAAAGGTTGTGGGTGGCCTGTAGGAGGACTAAACATATAGATTATGTGGATAAATCCCCTAGTATATAAACTTAAGCTCACTTTCTAAGACCTAATGATGTTGGGGTGAAAAGAGATAAAGTGAAAACATGAAAATAAAACATATTCTAAAGATGGTGATTCACCAGAATAACAAAGTCCTCCACTTGCTTATCATGCACTTATAATAGTAATTAAGATTGATCAAACCATCCAAATTAAATTGAATCTCTCCTCACATTATTATTTCAACATGGAAATATTAAGAGATTCATTATCTAAGATAGATATTCAAAATGTGAGATGAATCAACACTAATGGCATGTATTCATATTTGATTTACTACATAGCTATCCATGACACTTCATGTGACTTGTGAAGAGTTATTATGCCTGTAAGGAGAAAAAAGTGAGGATAAAATAAAAGGGAGTCATAATACTACCAATATCACTCATGCACTATCACTATTATACACTAAGATCAAGCATAAATAAGGATGAATCAGCTTATTATTCAATCAAAAGGTATAAAACTAGTTTTTAGTAGGGTAAGGATTCACCATACCCACCAAAGATTACATTTCAATCTAAAAGAGGATATATATATATATATATATATATATATATATATATATATATATATATATATATATATATATATATATATATATATATATATATATATATATATATATCCTCTTTTAGATTGAAATGTAATCTTTGGTGGGTATGGTGAATCCTTACCCTAAAGGGAGTCATAATAATACCAATATCACTCATGCACTATCACTATTATACACTAAGATCAAGCATAAATAAGGATGAATCAGCTTATTATTCAATCAAAAGGTATAAAACTAGTTTTTAGTAGGGTAAGGATTCACCATACCCACCAAAGATTACATTTCAATCTAAAAGAGGATATATATATATATAGCAAGAGAGAGGATAAGATAAGAGGTATGTTGGAGATGGTCAATGACACTTGTCACTTGAAAGAGGTAGTTATAATAATAAATGAAATGTAAAATTAGTCTTATAAAATCATCTAACATGTGAATTACTTCAATCTATCATTATATATATATATATATATATATATATATATATATATATATATATATATATATATAGAGCAAGAGAGAGGATAAGATAAGAGGTATGTTGGAGATGGTCAATGACACTTGTCACTTGAAAGAGGTAGTTATAATAATAAATGAAATGTAAAATTAGTCTTATAAACTCATCTAACATGTGAATTACTTTAATCTATCATGATCTCCAAGAAGGTGGTGTAGGAAATGACTTATTAACTCTACATGAAAATACCCTATAGTTGACTACTGATGACAAGTGGTCTAAACCAACTGATCTTCATCATCAATGCTATTGTTGATACCTATCTTAGTCTATAAATCCTCCATTTCACACCCCACTCACTTGGATCTTCTTCATGATAAATATTCTTGGTTGGTCAAATAGGCCTACTAGATAATTAGACCTACCTGATGATATAAACCAATAGAATGGCATTAGGATCTCCATTAGAACCTATATTAAGGGTTGGGAGATCTATTTAAGAACCTTAAACCATGTTAGTGTGTAACCCATGGCTTCCAAGTAGTCTAACCTTACTACTCCAACTTTATTAGGTGTCTACATCACTCTCTCATAAGTACTTCTATACTATCAAATGAAATTAGAATTGTATAAATGCTTTTTGTTTCTATCTAGTTTTTACTTTTTTACTAGTTTTGAAAAGAAATAAATTAGTTAAGAGGGTATATAGAAAAACATGTAAAAAGATGCATGCATTGAATTCAAAAATTTGTGAGAGATCCTCTTTAGCTTGGGAGGATGACCGTAAAATAATAAATCACTAAAAACAAATTGTTTATTTCATAAGTAGATGAGTGGATTGCCTAGTGTGAACTACATCCTGGAAGCAAAAGCTTTCTAGGAAGCTGTCAATCTACCTATTTTAAGCATTTAATTTTGAGAAATAAAATGACATAACCTGCATAAAACAACAAATAACTAAAAATAAAATAGAAAATGACCAACTTTTATTAAGAAAATCAAATGCTTTGCTAAGATAATTAAAATAAAGCAACTAGTGTGATTAATACCAATGCTGAAAATTAATTATCCTAAGGTTATGGTTTTTGGTTTGGCGAAGTGATAAGTATTAAATAAGATGTGGTTTGGTTGGATTTGGTTGAAATTTAAAGATATAAATATACAATGAGATGAATGGATAAATGGTCAAGAAATAACCAAGAAGGCAAAGGGGTCAATGGTCAAAGAAAAGGAGCAAGAAGACAAGAAGGGTAAAAGGGGGGTAGAGGGTAAAAGGATCAAGATGGTAAAGAGTCCAAGGAAGTGAATGGTCAAGGGTGAAGATGGAAAAGGGATAAATGACAAATGTTAAAGAGGACAAAAATATACTATGGTTTAGAATTCAATAGAAGGGAATGTGAAAGAGGTGGAAATGAAATTATAAAACCAACAAAGTTACCTTGAAGAAACTTGAAGGTATTTTTTTTGACATTGCTTGGTGATGGATTGTAATTTCGGTAGAGTTCAATTTATTTTAAATTTTATCTTCTCCAAGATGATGATGATCTCCTTCAAAATTCTCCTAAACTTTAAAAAAAAAGGTTCCAACCAAAACTAACTAACTTGGGTCAAGGAGAAGGGAGTATTTATAACGTTTGATGTTAAGAACCATTCTAAAAGAGGGGAATAGTGAAATGTGGCCAATTTCTCCAAGTGGGATCATAAGTGGTCATGAAAGACAAGGGGGTGAGATTCCCACTTAGTTAATAGGTCTTCCACTTTGTTTTCTTAATCTCCCAACTTGATAAAGAGTCTAAAATGGAGAGGGAATCTATTAGTGTAGGTTTTTATTTTTCCCTATTTTTTAATTATGGAAATTGTATTTCTTGTGCTTACATGGCATTTTCCTACATTTGTGGGATAGGCTAGCTTATGTGGAGATGTGTGTCATAGGTGTCATAATAATGTCATATGTAACTCTCTTGATGAGAGTTACTTCTATATTCTTAGCACCTTGTCACCACCTTTCATGGAGGAGTTACAGTCTATTCTTGGGGTGACTTGGCCACCTTTTGTGGAGGAGTTACTTACGTGCTCTCCTATATGTATTCTTAACTTTGGCCATCTCATGTTAATCAAATTTTGGTTTTCTTCGTTTTGTCTTGTGCAATTTATCTTCTTGTATAATTTCAAATTGCTTTAGCATCTAAGTGGTGTGCACTTGCTTCATCTCATGTGATCACGTCTCCATTGCATTCACATTATCTAGATTCTGGAAACAACTCCAATATGGTATCAGAGCCACTCCAATAATTGTGTGTCTGGTTATGCTATTAGTTTATTCTAAAATTCTTACTTTGCTTCCTTAGTAGTTTTTTTGTTTAAATCCATTACATTTGAGAGTTTTGGTAAAGTTTTTTTGAAAACTCATGCAAATCCATATAGAAACTTGTTCAAAAAACTACTTCTGATTTAAAATTTGCCAAGACATCGTATAGATCTATTGTGGCTTTAGCAAAGGCAGTAGAATTCCTTTTCTTTTGGTCATTCTCCAGAAAAAGATAGATCTCTACAATCTAGTTTCTATTCTTGGATGCCACTTTCAGTGTGGGGCATCTGGTAGGATGAGGTGTGTGACTCCAACAGGGTGCAATCCAGCTCTACGGCCCTATCTCTATTGTTGTCTTTGCTGAGTTCAGTCTTTTTTGGTTTCCAACGCCCCAAGGCCACATTGGACACTTTTCTAGTCAAGCATCCTTTCTACTGCAACACCATGCCAAGCAGTAGCAATGCCTTCAGCAACAGCCACACCATCAGACTGTACGACGTCCAGCATGTAGGTCTGCAGATTATTCATTTGTTTTTTTTGCAAGCAAAATCTGAACTTTTTTTTGGTGCCCCTTCCTTGCTTGGCATCCCATGTGATGACTTGAACTGGGCATTGGTAATTGCTTTTTTAAATGTTTTCTGAATTTAATCACTTCACAGTGTCATTTAGTGCACTGGAAAACAAGTAAGATGAAAACATTTTTTAAAAGAGCAATTTATAAGTTTTTAAAAACTTATATCTTCAACCTACGAAGATGAAGGGTGAGTCCCAGGTTAGCAGGAGGCCAATTCCCCCTCACACAAACCTCCTTTGGATTCCTCATTCCATGCCAAATCCAATGAGTGGTTGGAAGGCCACTTTCTCTCTCAAAATAGGCATTTTAAAAATATTTTAGTGCTTTTTTTTTGCAAAAACACTAGTTTACGAGAAAATTAAACCTTTAATATCTTACAAATGATAGCTCGGATTTGGGTGCCATTTTTTGCAAAAGTATTTGTAATTAAATTATCCATAGTGTAGGCTTGTTATTTTTCAAAAATACACTAGTTTATAAAGTGCCTAAAATTTGGGTCTCCTGGGACGCATTTTCGGTTGAGTCTAACATCCTGTTTGCTTATAGTCTTGCACTAATTTCTCTAAGACGCATTCTCAGCTGAGCCCAATGTCTTTTGAGTGTGCACTTTCATATTTGAGGTGGGGGCTCAACATTTTTGGAGGGGGGTGTGATTGTTTTTCACAACTTGCAAATCTTTGCTTTCATTCTCCTTTTTGCATAATTTCACAACTTGAAATCAACACAACTTCACCTAAATTTATCTTAAAATGGACTCTTTTCAGCTTAAACCCCTAACACCCTTCAACTATCATGAATGGAAGGTTAAAATGTTAATCATTCTTAGAAGCAAAGGGTTGTATAAGATCATCATGGGTACTGAAGTAGAACCCAACACTGATGTTGAAAAGGTCAAGTGGTACAACTGTAGTGATGAAGCCTATGGATTACTGATCTTGTCTATGTCTCTAGAACTTCTCTTCCATTTAGAAACCTCCAAGACTCCCAAATACATATGGGACACCTTAGAACTCTTATTTGGGAAGCTTGATTAGATGAGAGGACATGAGCTTGAAAACGAACTCATAAGTCTAAGTCCTAGCAACTTTGACACCCTATAGGACTTCTTCACTAAGTTTAAGTCCCTTAGATTACAATTGAAAGAATGTGAGATAGAGAAGAAAGATGATCAACTCATCCTTTCTATTCTCACAAAGTTAGGTCCAAGCTATTTAGTCTTTGTCTCCACTTTCCATGCCACAAAAAGTGTCCTTGGCACTACATGGAAAATGCCTTCTTTGGATTTATTCATTGCCGACTTGACTAGGGAGCAAGATAAGCTAATTCAAATAGGAAAAATTAAGTCTACTCAACCCCAAGATTTGATATCTAGAAATGGTAAGGATAAGACTTCAACAAAGGAGAAGAAGAAAAAGAACAAGGACTAGGAGAAGAAGAAAGAAAACAATAATCCTACCAAAAACAACACTGAGTCTTCCTCCTCCAATGCTAAACCTAAGAAGGAGAAGGTTAAGTGTGCCTATTTTAAAAAGACAGGGCATGATGAACACAAATGCATGAAGAAACAAATAGATCACCTAACTCATCTTCTAGAGAAGCACAACATAGGTGTTCCTGAGTCCATCAAGCAAAATTCATCTACCCAAGATTCTACCAAGGCAAAAAGCAAGGGTAAGGAGAAATAAAAGGGCAAGGCCCTTGTAGCTAATATAGCTTCTACAACATCATGGGTCATTGATTCGGGTGCTTCTCACCACATGGGCTCTTCACTAGTTGAGTTTTCATCTTTAGAGCCTTGTAGCATGACTTCAATTAGTTTGGGTGATGACACATTAGTTTCTATTACAGGGAGAGGGTTAGTTGAAATGGAATGAGGAACATTCAATAATGTTCTAAGTGTTCCTTCTCTTTCAACCAATCTCCTATAAGTGTACCAAATCACTCACATTGGTCAGGGCATGAGAGTTGAGTTTTCACTAGATTCAGTGGCTATCAAGGAGTTGCATAGTGATACTACAGTGGCAGTGGGTAGGGCAGATCACCAAGCTAGGTTATACACCTTCTCACATTTTGCACCATATTCTTCTCCAACAACATTGAAGACTCATTCAGATGAAGTTAGTAAATTATGGCACGAGTGTTTTGGCCACCTTAACTACCGCTACCTTGAACAACTTTGCAAAAATCACATGGTCACTAGCTTGCCTCCTATCCAATTCTCAAAAGGACTTTGCAAAGGGTGCTCCCTTGGGAAGCATCCCAAAGTAAAATTTGACAAAGGCAAAGCTTGGAGGGCTTCACAACCTTTGGAGTTAGTCCACAGTGATGTATCAAGACCCTTTCCCAAACCATATTTCACAAGGGCCAAGTACATCCTCACTTTCAATGATGATTTCTCTAGGTACACTTGGATATATTTTCTCAAACAAAAGTCTAAAGTGTTTAAATTTTTTCTAGACTTCAAGGCTCTTGTTTAGAAATAGAGTGAGAAATCCATCAAGGTTCTTCAAATTGATAATGGAGGGGAGTATGTCAACAATAGGTTTGAGCAGTTTTGCACCACATAGGGGATTGATTTGCAGTGCACAGTCACTTATAGTCGTTCACAAAATGGGGTTGCTAAACACAAAAATAGCTTCTCAAAAGAGATGGGTAGCTGTATGATTCACTCCAAATCCTTAGAACCACAATACTAGGCTAAAGCCATCAATTATGCTTGATACATTCAAAACAAGGTTCCTCACAAAGCTTTGAAAGGGATAACACCCTTTAAAGCTTGGCATAAAAGGAAACCTAATGTTGAGCACCTTAGGGTTTTCAGATCCCCAGCCATGGCCTGTATTTTGAAGAAGAAACACAAAGCTATGGACGTCAGTCCAAGCCTTGCATATTTATAGAATATCCAGATGGTATTAAGGGGTATCATCTTCTAGATCTTTGTCGCTTGTGAGTTTTTCATCGAGAGAAGTGTCCATTTTCAAGAGAGTCCTAGAGACTCAACACTTGACACTTCTTCTCCCTCATCAGATCTACTTCTTCATGATGATTCCTCATCAGATTTAGATCAACCATAGTAGGTTCTTGAGCCAGAGACATCTTTTTATTTTTTGAGTTCAGATAGTGAGGACAGTGATGCAGTGTCATCCACCTCTAGTCAGTTAGAAGATGAGGAGTTAGCACCTACCTCACCCACTTCCAGGCCACTTTGGGCCAAACAAACACTTGAGAGTGTTGGAACTTGGGCAAAAGATCCCACAAATGATAGATGAACTAGGGGGGATTTTTAGAGAGATCCACATGCCTTCTTTGCTTCAGTTTCAGATCCATAGACTTTTCGAGAGGCATCAGGGGTACCTAAGTGGGATAGTGCTATGGAGGAAGAATATTCTTCCTTAATCAAAAATCACACTTTTGATTTGAGTTAAATTCCTAAGGGAAGAAATATGGTTTGATGTAGGTGGATATATCAGACCAAGTTTGTAGCAAATGTGTCGGTTGATAAGTACAAGGTGTGATTGGTGACCAAGTGTTTCTCACAAGTGGTAGGCATTGACTACTCAGAGACCTTTACACCCGTTGCAAAGATGAATTCTATCTAAATCACCTTTGGCTATTTCCACAACACATGTTGGGATGTGCATCAAATGGATGTGAAGAGTGCCTTTCTTCACAGAGACTTAGAGGAGGAGATCTACATGGAGTAGCCACCAAGATTTGTTCAGGATTCTTCCTTAGTATGCAGACTTAGGAAATCTATCTGTGGCCTAAAAAAATCCCCTCAGGCTTGGTATGCCAAGATGGATTCCTTCCTTCTCACAGTGGGTTTCACTAGATGCCATTTTGACCCCAATGTCTACTTCTTATGGCAGGATGATTTGCTCCTGATTTTGGTTCTATATGTTGATGACCTTTTAATCACCGAGAGTTCTTCATTGGCTATTGCAGTAGTGAAGACATCTCTTTAGGATAGATTTGACATGACAAACTTGGGTTTGTTGCACTACTTCCTTGGAATTGAGATCTCATAGTCAGATTTAGGGATTTCTTCTACACAACCTAAGTATGCTCTTGACTTATTGGCTCAGTTTCACATGGCTGATTGCAATCCATCTCTTACTCCCTTTCTATCAAGAGTCAAGATTGAGGCTAACTGTTCTTCACCATTGGATGATGTCACTCGATATCAAAAACTTATTGTTAGTCTCATCTACTTGACTCACACTAGGCCCGACATATCATATACAATGGGACTTGTCTCCAAATTTATGCAGGAACCACATGAGTTGCATTGGAAAGCAACTAAGAGGATCTTGCATTACATACAGGGTTCACATAGATACATGATTCATTATAAATTTGGCATAGAGTTTGACTTGGTTGGATATACAAATTTAGACTAGGATGGCGATTCACAAACTCACAAGTCCACTTTTGGTTACAATTTCTCTCTAGGTTCTGGTCTTATCAGTTGGTTTAGCAAGAAGCAAAATGTTATTGCTATATCATCCATAGAGGTAGAGTACAGGGGAGCTGCCAATGTAGCTACTGAGGCTATTTGGATTTAGGGGATTCTTTTTGAGTTTGGCATTCTTATCAAGCAACCCACCATCATTTATTGTCACAACTAGAGTACCATTTAGATTTTCAAGAATCTAGTTCAACACCAATAGACTAAGCACATAGAGATTCACATGCATTTCATTTAGGAGCTTATTCATAGTCAGGGCATTGACTTAATCTTTTGCCAGTCTTTGAAGTAGGTTTAAGACATCTTCACCAAACCTTTCACCGAAAGCAAGTTCATTCATCTACAAGCTCTTCTTAGGGTGTGGTCTACATTTGCAGCAACATCATCTTCAGGGGGGCTTCTAGCCTCTTCTTTTCTTTTATGTCTCTCTTTTGGGGGGGAGTTTTCTCCTACAGGTTTTCTCCTTTTCTCTATCTTATGGGAGATTGCATTTTTACATGGGTACCTCATCAGGCCTAGTTGCTGGGACCCATTTTATATTTCCACACTGCCCAACTAAGTTGCACTTATGGGGGGGTATTAGTGTAGGTTTTTATTTTTTCCCTATTTTGTAATTAGGGAAATTATATTTCTTGTGCTTACATGGAGTTTTCCTAAATTTGTGGGATAGGCTAGCTTATGTGGAGATGTGTGTCATAGATGTGTCATAAGAATGTCATAAGTAACTCCCTTGATGAGAGTTACTTCTCTATTCTTAGCACCTTGTCACCACCTTTCATGGAGGAGTTACAGTCTATTCTTGGGGTGCCTTGGTCACCTTTTGTGCAGGAGTTACTTACGTTCTCTCCTATATGTATTCTTCACTTTGGCCATCTCATGTTAATTAGATTTTGGTTTTCTCCATTTTATCTTGTGTAATTTATCTTCTTGTATAATTTCAAATTGCTTTAGCATCTATGTGGTGTACACTTGCTTCATCTCATGTGATCACGTCTCCATTGGATTCACATTATCTATATTTTGGCAACTACTCTGATAGAATCATACACATGGGCTCATATGGTTCCAATATACCTTTCACCACTCACTTTCATCTTTTGGATAAGTTCCTCATAAATTTTGGCACCATTGTCCATGTGGGTGTATGAGTGTTCATGAAAGACAAGGGGGTGAAATTCCCACCTTCATAATGGGTCTTCCAATTGGTTGGTTTATCTCCCGCCTTGCACATGAGTCCAAATTTGAGTGGATATCATACAAATGGGCTCATATAAGTCCAAAATAATTTCCACCACCATATATTGTCTTTTCCTACATACTTACAAAGGTGCCCAATTAATTTAATCACCATTTTCTAATTGGGATGAGGGGAAATTTGACATACTTCCAAGGGGGACCCTTGTAGTGCTTAATGATGTCAATAGGTACCTTAGATGAGGGTCCCAAGTGGGGTATGATGTCCCACTTGAAGCCACCTAATTTTTAAGCCATGACACTTGCCATATCACCTTCCATGTTACTTCCCATGTCACTTGCCATGTCATCATGAATAGTGATAATGGGTCCCATAGTGAATAGTGATAGTCAATAATACATTTGAATAGTACTTTCAAATAATATTTTTGAATAGTACCATATGAATAGGAGACTAGTGATTTGGTTAGGTTTAGAGGGGTTGGTTAAGGCTTAAGAAGGTTTTAGGGGGTCTGTAGGGAGTCTCAAGGCATTTAGTCATCAAAAACTATAATTGTGCAATTTTTTGGTGTGTACACTTTTAAAGGAATAAGAGTGGATATTTAGGTCTAATTATCCATGCCAATCACCCTGATGATATCCATTAGCTCAACATGATCATAACCATATTTTCTACTTAAAACCATTTAAAAATACACCTTTTTAGTGAATCCCTATAGGTGACAATATATAATTACTGTATGGTTAGGACCTTACAAGAGTGTTCAACATGTTTTAACTACCAAATAGGCAAATTTAATGCATTTGGATGTATTTTATTCAATATCTCTTCCATTGATATCTTATTAGGGTTTTAGAGGGGTTTATGGTAGTTTGAACTCTTAATGATAGTTCATAAAGGTTAGGCCCTTAACCTATGAAATAATTCCACTAGTTTCTAGTAAATAAGACACATAACCTTCCCCATGTGATTAGGACTCCATGTAAAACCTACGTATAGTTATAAGTCTAAGAACATGATCCTTAGTTGTCTAGTGTGAACTATATGCATTCTTGAGGTAGTTTTAGGCCAAAATGGCTCATTCTAAATTTTCCTCTACAAGTTAATGTCTCTCTCACCCATAAAAATTCCATAGAGTCACTCTAAAGTTGGTGTTATATGTTATTTAACCCTTTCTAGTCTTTTGAAATTAGTCTCCAAGTAACATTGCGTGCAAGGTGAATTAGGCAAATAGGGATAATGTCTATATATAATATGTTTTTTCCTCAAAGGGGATTATATAATCACTTGTACACCTATGAGAGTATATAACCTACTCCTTATAATCTATTAGATTCATTTTGTTTTCTTATATAACCACTTAACTCTCCATCACCTTGTACACAATCAACTAACTAGATATTAAGATACATTTATATGTATTTATTGTACATGAAGACTCATATGAGTGATCAAGGTACTTATAATAAATACATTCCACTTATCCTTTTAATCTTTATTATAATTAGAACCATCTACATACTTATGTGAAATAAATTCTACCTTGAAGTCCTTTCTATCAACATTTTGGCCTCTCAAGACAAATGTCAACCCCTATAATCAAAAAATTCCCCATGACACCCACCCAAACACATACATGTGATCTCCATTCATTGTGATGTATTATAAATAATTATTGAAATTAATTTGGTACTATTATGGGTGTCATGGTTTGTAATAGTGCCTAGATGTGAACTCATCATGTCATAACTGCTTTGGTCATTTAGAGAGTGTGTTAGGTCCTCATGATGATATTTGAGTGAGAGAGAAAGTGTAAAAATGTCTTATGAGGTATAGATAGTGGTCTTAATATTGGTGGATAAAATTAAGGTCTTTTAGCAAAGGTTAAGGTAATTTGACAAGGTTAAGGTTTCTAGTCCTTATGGGTTGAAGGCTATTTTGGATCACTTCCTATGAAAATATATTTGTTAATATTATATAGGAATGTTTAAGCAATTTTTAGGTCATCACATGAATTATTAATACATATTAGGTTGTCATATATGGTATATTCACTTAAAACAGTTCTTAATCCTTCCTAAACCCCCCTAAATTAATCAGTTGATTATCAAACCTACTATATAAGCCAAATTTCCTTGTAAACCTTTAGAAAGGAGAATTTTTTAATGATAATTGCATTTTAATGGGTCTTTAAATGGGTATAATTTATAGTCTAAAGTTTTTTTGGATGGTTTTATGTATGCAAGGGGTCCATTTTAATAGTCAAATTTTATTCCTACCCACCAAATGGACCCAACACATGGGAAATTATGACCCTTCAAATCCTACCAACCATAATACCTATTTTTAAATGTCATTTTATTGGATAGTATTCAATGATGTCATATAAGTGTACAATTTAGTGGATTAAGTGCCTTGATAGTCTAAAGTGATAATGACAAAGTGTGAATGTGCTTATCCTAATATCATTGAAGTAACATTGATTGATCTTCAAAGTTTGATTGTTTAGAGATAATTATGGATGAGTATAAATTATTAATATTATACATGAGGTCATATTATAGGTCAAGTATGAATTTAGTGCTTGTTATCATAAGTGGAATTCATTTGGTAGTCCATAGTTTTCATCTAGACATTTTGGGTCCAATGGCAGAAAATCTGAGTAGGTAGTTTGGTGATATTGAAAGATGATATAATATAATATGTTATAAATATCAGGTCATGTGACTAATCATGATAAAATATATACAAGTGCAAAGTTGGGCTCCCAGACAATTTGATAGTGTTTTCCCATACATAGCCAAATTTGCATGTGGCAAGAAAAAATGAGTTAGAATTTTAATATAGCAATATTTTATACATGTGGAAATTAAATAATTATTTTTTAATATTGGGTTGTTAATTTTTATTCCTATTTTATATGATATATTTTTTACGTTATGCAATGAATCACATCAAAAGATATGCATGTGCAAAGTTGGCTCTGTGGTATAAAAATATGAGTGAGCATATTAATGGAATTATATATTTCACATGAAAATATTCAAAGAATATATTTATATATGTTTTTATTTTTTTATGTGAGGAGATCATATTTTCTAAATTTTAGATCATGTGTCTAAGCACATCAAAAGTTATTGAGGTCCAAACTTGGCCTTTTAGGCAGATTGCAATGGTTCCCATAGTCAATTTTGAAAGAGATAAAGATCAAGACCAAATGAAGATAAAAAATTTCATGGGATATCATAAATATTGATCTAATATTTCATATTTATGTAAATGAGTTCAAAGTGTCTAATGTTTAACACAGATAAAGATTGTGCTACGTACAAGATATCGACGGAGTGCATTAAGTGAAATAGTCAAGATGAAGATCCAACAGTGAGAGATGAAAGGTAAATACCAAGATAAATCAAGGAAGATATACAGTACATGTTTAATATGAGATATGATGACATGAGATGAGGAAAAATTGGTTAATGTCTAACTGTGATCGTTGGCATTTGAATATTTGAATTTTTTAAAGGGAAAAACCCAGTACTCTGTATTTTGTCCATAACTTTTGATCCAGGATGAATTTGAAGGTCATATAAAAATAAAATTTGAAGAGGGATTCATAGTCCATCTAATGAACCTAGTTAAAATGTTTGAATTTATGTAAAGTCAAATATATTGAGATCTAAATGTTATTGTGTTTGACTATGTTCTACAATTAACTTAAGAAGGATATTTGTGCTTGTTTTGATGATGTTCAGATGTTTTATGATGTCATAAATATTGAAACGTAGTTTGGACTCATTTTGGATTATTTGTATGGCCTTTATAGGTTTGAAAAATTGATATTATGTATGAACAAAGGCTTATAATTTAACTATGTGTTTGTTCATGATGTTCTTATGCAATAGGTCATTATTTGAGTAGATTGATCATATGCAAAAGTGAGTAGAGTTGATTATGATCATTTTAGGAAGCTAAATGGGTCATGTGAAGTAGATGTATTCATTTATAAGTGGTCATGTGTTCTTTTTTTCTTGATGAAGTGATAAAGGGGTGAATAGGTCTTCATGAGACCTATAAGGGCTAGTATGTCCTAAGTGAAAGGTGTTGCTACTTAAGGGTGACCTATAGATGCTGTGGTCAACCTATGTGGATTGTATTTAGATATGTCTTGATTTGAGAGAATACTTAAGGGTTATGAAAAGTCTAATGGCCAATCAAGAAGTTGTTTATCATGAAGACTCTATAGATAGTGAAACCAAAAGAGATGGTTTCTAGGCTTGTGTGAGAGGAGTATGCATTGAAACAAAGAAGAGATGATAGGTATTGTGATTCTTGGATAAGTTAATGATTAAATAGTTTTTTTAACTATTTATATGACTTTTAGGTTATATTTACGATGTCATAATAGTGATATTAAAGTTAGAGTTTATACGAAGAGGTATGAGTGTGCTTATGAGGATAATTTGAGTGAAGAAAGAGAGATATTGTGGCATGCCTATGTGAGAGGCCTATATGAGATAGAGAGGGATTTTGGGTATGAGTTATAAAATTTGATATTTATCATTAGGTTTTGAATACATTAGTTATATGGTGGAGGTGTTCACTTCATAAGAGGGTCTAAAGGACTTGATATTCCTTAGGGGTCATTGATCTTTGTGAAATAGGTGTTCCACCAAAGGCCTTTAGTTGAAAACACTTAATCAAGGTTTTGGGTCAAAATAACTTGACCAACTAGTGATCAAAAGGACTTGATCATCTTAGGGGTAGGTGTTCCTTATGGAATAGGTGTTTCACTAAATCTTGGTCAAAAAGAATTGATCAGTCTCTAGTTTGTAATATCTTATAAGACAAGTAGTCCAAGTTTTTCAAGCTTGAGATTAAATTTTATTACCCAAGAGGGTTTCCCATGTAGATCTTGTGTTGTGCATGTTATCTTACATTATCTTCATTTTTCATTTCTATAAATATCTAGTATTATTCATAAATGATTGTATTGAAAGCTTAAGTGTTTGGATATTAAACTGGATTGTTTGCCACCACTGATTCACCCCCCCCCCCCTCTTAGTGGATTGTACCTCTAAAAATTGGTATCATATTGGGTCCTTTGGTAAAGGCTTGATAGTTTAAAGGTGATCCAAAGTACAATATGGGCAGTTATCAAATGCAAAGAGATTTCTCTACTAAGTAATCATCAATGTTCAATGGATCTAATTATGATTTTTGGAGTGCAAGGATAAGGAAATACATTATGTCCCTAGGGTTGATGTATGACATTTAGTTGTGGATGGTTATGTTGTTCCTACTACTCGTCCATCTAGTGCTAGAGATAAGAAGCTATTTGAGAATAATTATAAGGCAATTAATGCCATTACTTTTGGTCTTATAGAGACTAAGATCACCAAGGTAATCCAATATAAATATTCTATAGAGACATGGGACAAATTGAATATCATTCATGAAGGAGATTAAAAGGTTAAGTTGATAAAGTTATAGACTCACTGAAGATAATTTAAGAGTCTTAAAATGAAGGAGGAAGATTCTATGGCATCCTTTTTATATATAGTTGATGATATTTTGACCATCATCAAAGGTCTTGGAGAGGCTACTATAGTTCAAAAATTATTAAGGTATCTATCCCTCAAGTTTGGTCCAAAATTATCTTCTATAGAAGAAATCCATGACCTCACTTAATTGAAGATGGATCAATTGCATGGCACCCTTATTGCTTATGAAATGAGAGTAAATTATGATATATCACCAAATAAGGAAGAAAATTTCAAGACAAAAAAGAATCCAAATAAAAGGTTTCAAGGTAAGAAACCCAAGGAGGATGAAATATCTGATATTGATGAATATAAACTAATTGTTTTGATTTTAAGAAAATTAAAAATAGGTTCAGGCAAGTATAAGGGTAAACTACCCCTCAAATGTTTCAATTATGGAGAAGTAGGACATTTTGATAATAAGTTCCCTCATAGGTATAATAATAATGATGATGAAGAGAATGATCAAGGTCATGTTGAGGGCAAGACATCATTCAAGTTTGATAAAAGCAAAATGGGATTTAGGAGGTCTAACAACAAAAAGAAGTACTTAAAGGAAAACAAGAGTCTTTACACCAAAGAAGATTACAACTCATTAGATGAGAATGAAGTTAATGACTTAGACTATGATCATGAAGATGATGGTCCTACTAAAGATTAATCCCTCTTCATGGCTGGGGAAGGTAGTTTATCATATCAAACAAAGTCTACTTGGAGTGATTATGATGATGATATAGATGAGGTGGACTATGAAATTGAATTGATAAAGGCCTTAAAAGAATTGAATATTGAGAATAAGATTAAAAAGAATGTTAAGACATAAATCAAGGACTATGAGGAGTAATTTATTGTATTTGAGGTAAAAATTAAATAATATGCCAAGGAGCATGAAAATATGATCAAACATCTCAATTGGAAATTGGAAATCCTGTCTAAAATTTTAAAATATAAAGAAGATGAGTGTTTAAGCTATAGATGAGTGTTTTTAGTTTGAGTAGGTATGTCCAAGTGGAAGATACATTATGGTGATGTCAAATTGATGTCATGATGTTGATAGTTATATATAGTCTATCTATAGGGTTAGATTAAAGGTTTCTTGGTGGAAAAGGGGATTTGTGTTTTGTAAATATGATCATTTTTATATATAAAGGTCAATTTACCTTATTATAGCATGCTCTAGGTGGTTTTGTGGTATAAATATATGTTGAAGTCAAATTGCATATTTTTGAGTGCTCTCAATTTTCTCATTTTTTGATTTAAGGGCAAGTGGGCCTAAAATCGGTTATAAGATGTATGGGTTCCCAAAGTTTTAGAATATCAATTTTTTGTTCATAATTTTGTTATGGTTGTCTCTATGAGTACATGAACTTTCAAAAGTGTGCATTGATTTGAAGGTTTTGTGTTCACCTTATTTGTTTTAAGATTCTAAGGTTTTAGGCTCTACTAAAAAAGTGGTTTTCCTTATGATTTGAGGTTTTAGGCTTCTTAATAGGTTGAATGGGACAAATGGTTTGTCAAATCAATCATCATAGAGATTTGAAGATTTGTATTTTTCATATTGTTCATTTTTTTGACAAAATGGAGGCCAAATTGGCTAGTAGGTTTATGAAGGAAGTATATTAAAAATAATGATCAAGTTATTTCAAGTTGGTGTGATTAAGGGGGAAAATGAGAGTGCTCTATATATGGATTTTTAGATCTTGATGGTGTATCTAGTGAAATTTGTGGGCTCTGAAAGTTCTAGGTATGGCTATAAGGAGACTAAATAGGCCTAGTGAGAAGATGAGTGTTTTTTGTTCAATTTCTCCAAAATAAAAAGGCATGATTATTTCAAAGTGAGTTATTAGGATTGATTTAGAGCTTTTTTTATATTTTGTGAGTGGCATGAATTATTTTTTGTGGTTCTTGAGGTGGTTTCAGAGAGAAGACTAGTAAGCTTATATGGTGGTTCTTCATGGTGTGGGGATCTAAATATACTCAAGTGGTGAAATTGCTCAAAAATATTAGGGGGATTCCCACTTAGATGTTTCTTGGTGAGTTCCATTAGACTTTAGTACTTTTTTATTTTATTTCCTCATTAGTTGCAGTGCTTGGTTGAAGAGAGTGTTGGCATGAAGCAAGAGGAACTTGTCAAGGAAAGAAGAGGTAGGCTCAAGGTAAGGGAAATTTTGTAATATATTTATAAGATGGTATTCTCTTATTTTTAGTATTTTTAAGTAATCAAGATTATTTTTTTCCCACTTTTTTATTGTGTCAAAGGGGGAGAAAGTTCTTATTATGAGAGTGCTTGAAGAGAGAGAAGGAAGGTGAGTTGTATGATGTGTGTTGACATAAATGACGAAGGGGGATATTGTTGGATAGTTTCCAGTGATGTCATATAAGTGTCCAAGTTATTTTATGAAGTGAATTTATAGTCTAAAGTGAAAATGAAAAAGTGTGTAATGTGTTTATCCTAATATGTTTGAAGTAGGCTTGGTTAATCTTCAAAGTTTGACTATTTAGAGATGATTAGGGATGAGTTTGAAGCATTGATCTTGTAAATATGTCCTATTAGAGTTCAAATATTCATTTTTTTTTACATAAGTGTAATTCATTTGGTATTTCATAGTTTTCATCTAGACATTTTGGGTCCAATGGTAGAAAATCTGAGTAGGCAGTATGGTGACATCATATCTTGTACATATGAAAGTTTCAAGAGCTTGATATATGAATGAATTACCATATGATATAATATATTATTCAATAAATCTTAGGTAATGTTAATAATAATGAAAAAATATATTCAATTGTAAATTTGGGCTCCCAGGCAGTTTGATAGTGTTTTCCCATAGCCAAATTTGCATGTGACAAGAAAAGCTGAGTAGGCATTTTGATGTAGTCATATTTTACATGTGTGGTATTTTTAGAATGATATAATCATATGGTTTTATTATATGTGCTATGTTTTATGTCATGTGATGAAGTGCATCAAAATATATGCATGTGCAAAGTTGGCCTTCAAAGTAGTTATAGTCATAGTTGGCTATGTGGTCGAAAAATCTAAGTGAGCAAATTAATGGCATTATATCTTGAAAACACAAAGTTTATATGAGTAAATTGATATATGTTTGGATTATCCTATGTGATGAGATCATATTATCTATATTTTATATCATGCATCTAAGTGTAACAAAATTTATTGAGATCTAATGTTGGCCTTCCAAGAAGATTGCAATGGTTCCCATACTTAATCAATTTTTTAAGAGATAAAGATCAAGACCAAATGAAGATACAATGGTTTATGGGTGACTGTAAATATTTATCTAATGGTTTTTATTTTTTTATATTATTTCAAATTTTCCAATGTTTAACATAGATAAAGATCATTCTATGTAAAGGAGATCGATAGATCACATTAAGTCAAATAATAAAGATGAAGATCTAATGATGAGCGATGAAAGGTAAATACTGAGTTAAATCAAGAAGATAAATGATGAATGTTTAATCTAATACATGAGGACATGATTTGAGGACAAATTGGTCGATGTTTAACTATGACTGTTAGTATTTGAATATTTGAATTTTACAAAGGGAAAAAACTAGTGCTCTATATTTTGTCCATAAATTTTAATCCAAGATGAATTTGAAGGTGATATAAAAAGAAAATTTTAAGAAGAATCCATTTTTAATATATTGAACCTATTTATAAGTTTTTAATGTATGCATAGTCAAATATATTGAGCTCTAAATTTGACTGTGTTTGAATCTATTTTGCAAGTAACTTGAGAAGGATATTTGTGCTTGTTTTGAAAATGTTCAGATGTTTTATGACATAATATATATTAAAAAGTGTCTTATAATCCTTGTGGATTATTTTTATGGTATTTTTAGGTTTTAACAATTGATATTATGTATGAATAAAGTCTTAAATTCTGACAATGTATGTTTTCATGATGTTTATGTGCACTAGGTTAGTGTTTGAGCACATTGATGATATGCAAATGTGAGAAAAGTTGAATATGATCATTTTATGAAGTCAAAGGGGTCACTTGAAGTGGTCATGCATTTATAAGTAAACCTATGTTCTTTTTTTGATTTATGAAGTGCTAAAGGGGTTAATAGGTCTCCATGAGACATATAAGGGCTAGTATATCCTAATTGAAAGGTGTTTCTACTTAAGGGTGACCCACGGAAGTTATGGCTAACCTATGTGGATTATATTAAGTTATGCCTTGATGTGAGAGAATACTTAAGGGTTAAGGAAAGTTTAATGGCTGACCAAGAAGCTATTTAACATGAAGACTCTATATATAGTGAAACCAAAGGAGATTGTTTCTAGGCTTGTGTGAGAAGAGTATGCATTGAAGTGAAGAAGAGAGGATAGGTAGTGTGTGTATTAGATGAGTTGATGAGAATATTTTTTTAATAATGTGTATGACCTATATATCATATTTTTGATGTCATAATAGTGATCTTGTAGTTTGAGGATATGCAAAGAGGTATGAGTATGCACATGAGGATGGTTTGAGTGATGAAGGAGAGAGATTGTGGCATCCATATGTGAGAGGACAATATGAGATAGAGAGGGAGTTTGTTCAGGAGTTATAAAATCATATATCCATCATTAGGTGTTGAAGACATAATTTCTAAGGTGGAGGTGTTCACTTCATAAGATGGTATAAAGGACTTGATCTTCTTTAGGGGTAGATGCTCCTTATGAAACAAGTGTTTCATTAAAGGCCTTTGGTCAAAATGACTTGATCAATGTTTTGGGTCAAAAGGAATTGAACAAAATGTGGTCAGGAGGACTTGATCATCTTAGGGATAGGTGCTCCTTGTGGAATAGGTGTTTCACTAAATCCTAGTCAAAAGGACTTGATCTATCTTTAGTTTGTAATACATTATAAGACACTTAGTCCAAGAGTTTTCAGTCTTGAGATTGGGATTTATTCCCCAAGAGGGTTTCCCATGTAGATATTGTGTTGTGTGTGTTATCTTACATTATTTTCATTGTTCATTGCTATAAACATATTATATGCTTCATAAATGATTATATTGAAAGCTTAAGTGTTTGAAGGGTTTTTTAATTAAATTAGATTGTTTTCCACCATTAATTATCCCCCATATTGATTTATTATACCTATAACACATTTTTATTGTATTTTGACTCCTCCTACCCACCAATGGCATCCCAAGGCCAAAAACTTGAAGAAAATGTAAAAAAGATTGTGTTTATAGGTGTTTTTCAGGTTGTACAAATTTGTATAGTCAAGTTCATATAAAAAGGGGTCAAAAAAGTTCACTCAGAGCTCATGGTAGGTGTCTCAAAGGATTTTCATAACCAAAATGTGCAAAAAAGGCAAAACATTGACCCTCTTCCCCTGTCAAACTCCTTTGTAGCCTAGGAAATCCCTTTAGGTTTGTGAATGGTATGGATAGGAGAGATAAAATGAGCATTATATAATTTGGGTAGAGGAAGTGGGTCCATTGACATTCTCATTCTTGGATTTTTTTTAAAATTAATGGTGTATACTCTATGAACAATAGCTAACA
The DNA here is from genome assembly GCA_037957365.1 of Torreya grandis. Taxonomy (NCBI): domain Eukaryota; kingdom Viridiplantae; phylum Streptophyta; class Pinopsida; order Cupressales; family Taxaceae; genus Torreya; species Torreya grandis. The sequence goes on from JARHVA010001067.1 coordinate 452,601, forward strand.
ACTTGGGCACTTAAATGGTCTCCTTCATCTATGTAAGAGTCAAAATGAAAATAATTTTGGTTCACTCTTAAAATGGTTTTGTCTTCAGACTTTTGATATGTCTTATAAAAGTCCTCACATCCAATTTCCATCACCCTCTACCCATGATTCACATGTGTGAGGTTGTAAGAGCAAGGGAAGATTCATGTTGAGACATTTGTAGGTTACATGATAATGTTTTTCAAGTTACAAAGATTTAGTATATAAAAATGAGAGTGAGGAGGTAGTTTTATAGTGGATTATGAGTTTATTATGGCTATTTAAAACCTTATCTAAACTTAAATTCTAAATATAACCAACAAATTAAACAACCCCTTCAATCCCTAATTTCAATGGTGTCTACCATATAGGTGATGTATTTTCTTTGGAAAAGTGGAAGTATGGTACCTATAAAGAGTCTTTACATTATATAAAAGTCATACACATAATACCCATACTTTATCCATGTTTTATACAATTTACCCATATTCATAATTTACCTACACACTAGACCATCCTCATTCTTAGCCTATTGTGCAATAACTAGCCCTCACAACAACTACAAGCCTATTAAGATAGGCTAATAATGGAGTATTGAATTTTGGGATAGGACCTAGAGAGTGTGGAAGGAATTAATAATCCTCATAATAAGTAATATGAATTTATGAATAACATGTTGGATGAATAAGGAAGGGGAAAGTAGGACCAATATCATCTCAGCCATCCAAAGATACGAATGTAGTTAAAGTTCTCATTGAGTACACCTAAAGTATTATGACTACAGGTTGGAGGAGATAGAGATGTGATAATATTGAGTAATGTTTTAGGATATTATAAGTAAAAATAAAGTTTATTATAATAATTATATAATTTAAGGATACATCAAATTCCATCCCTCAAAGTGGTCATACACAGTCAAAAGACCTATAAACAACATCTATAGGAAGCAAGGTAGCCTAGATAAAGGATAAACCTTATATTTAAGGATATGAGGTGAAATGAGATTGAGGAATCCATAGAAATTTCAAAATAAAATTATAAGTGAGGAAAATAACTCAAAAATAGAATAATTTCATCCTTTAGATGCACATACATAGCCAAAGGTATAACACTACCACCTACATGTAGGACTTGAGTAAGAGGGTGTATTTATGTTGAATGTTATGCATAAATGAGGTATTAGAGTGGGAAAAATAATGTAAGGATTAATCTCTTAAAACCCTTAGTATTCACTAGGTTAATTAGTTCTTCATACATCTATATGCACTTAATTATGCTAATTATACTAATCATATCAATTTTTGATAGTTTAGTTTAATTTATATATTTTAGGAAAAATTAAATAATGACCTAATAACCCATGTTTTATTCCCATATCCCATAATATTTTAACCCATCCTAAAAATAATTAATATCCTCATTAAACCCCTAATATATCCTATTACCTACTAACCTACTCCCTAAACAAACTAGCCAATTTAAAATTCCTATTTTTTTAGCTACCACCTTAGCTTACCCTACATCCCTATGAATCATAAACATCATAAAATCCCATCTAATCCTCCCATTATATCCTAAGTTAATTAATAAATATATATATAACTATGGAAGATCCTCTTAAATTATAGAAGTCTCTAAACTAGAGACTTCTAAATAATTTAAAATTTCCCTAAAATTCCCTCCACCATCTTATAAAAAGCCAGTCATGGGCCATGGCCAAGGTAAATAAGAAATCCATCAAGCCATCATCTTGATACTATATTGAATCCATAAAATCTTTCTATCTCTCATCCAAGCCAATATAAACCTCATCCAACCATGGGAGGCCATTGTCAATACTTAGCAAGCAATCCAATATTTCAAAATTTGGACATCAAAAAATCCAAGTGTAAATCCCATAGTGGACTCATAAGGAGGTTAAAATGATGGTGAGATTATTCTTATTATTATGATTTGCCTCTTTTATCCATTCCTATTGGTTTTATTGAGTTTTATTTTTTTATTACTAAGTTTATTAATATTGTTTGAATCCAAAAATTGGTGCACAACATCAAAATGTCTTGATAAGTTAAACAAACCTGGTTGGTTACCTACAACCAAGCAGATAGGTAGGGTAATTGGGTAGAATGGATAAAGACATAAAAAACCACATAAAAGTTCAATATGCATGAGTTATATCAAAATACACTAAGGTTAATAATATTTTAGTTGACCCCTTTGAGATGAGAGAAGGCTTGTATGTCCTAATTAGCCTTAGTTAGGCTTAAACATGTAATTACTGTTAAGGTGAAAAAAAGAAAATTTAAAGTGTATAATCCTAAGAGTAGATGAAACTCAAGATGAATAAATGTATCTCAATTGATCCATAAGTGTTCTTAATTTTACCCATTGATATGTTAAGATCCATTTAAGATTGGTGGTGAGTTACTTAATGACATATTAGCCTATTAGGCTTAAAATGGATATACATAAGCTTGTACATAGGAGTTGAAAGTAGTAACATGATTAAAGTTATTTAAATAGTTGGAAACATATGAAAAATGAGTGGTAATAAAAGTAAAATGGTATCCAAAATTATAAGAACCTCAAGATGAGGTAGGAAGGCATTAGACCAGAAACTAGGGTTGCGCAGATCTATAAACTCATAAACCTTAGCCAACATATAAGAAGGTACAGACCAAAATTATGATGGAAGATATAATACTAAGAATATTTTAAGACCCTTAGGTCATATTAAAAGATATTAAATCCAAAAAACACAATAAGGGAAGAAATAAGAGTACACCTAGGGTCCCCAACCTAGCAGATCAAACACTCAATCTAGGTAGTGATAATCAAGACATAATCATGAGAGGAGACTAGAATGGAGTTTGAGAAGCTGTACATAGTTGCATAATCATGTAAATAATACAAGTAAGGTTTTATAATGATTTTAAGGATATAAATCTACATAGAATAATATGAGACTCAAATTAGGCCTATAAGGCCTCAAGCCATGTTTAGGACTCAAACCCCACCATCACATTAAGGCATATACAAACCTCCTAAATCAGATTTATGACAATATATAGATTTGTGATGATGATTTATGTCTTAAGGAGAGTATATTAAGAATATTTAACAAATAAAATGTTTAATTTGGTCTTTAGACCCATCGTGAGCTCCATAGTCCTTAAATATCCACCTTGAGCCACTAATTCAAGTGCTTAGATATTTCATAGCATAAGGATTAAAAGACTATTCCTAGGGGGTGTTGAGGACCCAAATTCACATAAAATCCATGAAATATTGAGTGTAATTTAGGGGCCCAACTCTATGAATGAATGCTAAGACTGTAACCATGTCTAGAAGGCTTATAAAGAACTCAAAGTCTACCATATTGCATTCATATATCCACACACAATATGCATATGACCCAAATATTTTTAGGATTTTTAGGGGGGTATATGGGATAAACATTTATGACCATAATTTTAGGATTGGAGGTTTGATCTTTATGAACCATTATTAAGATGGTAGACCTCCAAATGCCTACTTCAACCTTAGCATAGACCTGATTTTAGAAAACTTGGTATATTTTCAATAAAACACCTTGAATTGACTTGGTAAACACTTGGATCACCTGGTCCACTAAAAGGATACCCTGATCATGGTACTAGTTTATATGGACTACTATATAAACTTGTTAAAAACCATGTTTTTACAATGAATTGAGTAGAAAACAAGGTGAAAAAATTGGTAAAAGATTGAAAATCATTGGAAGAGGTGATATGAGACTAGTTTCACCTTATAAAATAATGAAACACTCAAAAATATTCTTGTATACACTCCTAAAAGTTTGTACCAAACAAGCAGTCGAGGAGGCTAGTAGAAGGTGTCCTAGTCACCTAGTTTGACAAAGTTATAGATGTTTACTACTTATAAAATCCTATGTAATGATATGGTAAATTTATTAAAACCTATAAAATAATTATTCACCTTCTCTAATGGTCCTTTCATATTTCATGGCCACCCAATTAGCTAACAATCATGTGACTAGGCTTAGTGGCCTAATAGGCTTACTTGGGTCAACAAGGATAGAAGGAAGTTGCATAAAGGAATAGAGAGATATTAGAGGAGTTAATGTAGAGTAATTAAAATATTTAAATAATTATTAAAGGTGATAAATACACTTCTTCATATTCATAATGGAAAATTACAACAATTTTATTTGGCCTAGTCAAGAAGCAAGGGGAGGTGAGTTGTTTAGTAACTCATGATGGCCTAATTGAGCCACTTTAATGATATAGATATAAATATAGAGGGTTATTGACATTTTTTGGTATAAAAATAATTTTAAATAGGTCAAAAAATTCTAATCTATCCTCCACCACTCTACCATAAAGCCTAAAAGTCCTATCAAAGAACATCAACACATGGAAGGGGTATGAGAGACCATTGTAACTACTTGTAACTAATGATGGAGAGTAATATGGTCATTTATGACCTCTTATCTACACCTCCATGCCAATTTAACTCTCTTTATCAAACCATTTTTTATATATTGATACCTTAAGGCCATCATACATATCCCTCACCTAGGTATGAGGAAATTCTTCTTAGATTTGTACTTTATAGATCTCTTAGATAATTTAATAACTAATTTAGCTTATTCCATATTAATATAGTGTGTTTATGTTGGTTTTAATTTCATAAGTGGCATATTAATTTTCATTTTACATGTCCTTGCTTCACCTAGATGTTAATAGGTTTTTTATGAAGGTCATATAGTGTGTTAGGGTGTTCATGGATGAGTTCAAAGTGGATGTTTGACCATAAATTACTTATACCAGGCCCTCCCTTAATTACCTTCATGATATAGTAATATAATTTAGCCTTTAAATGAAACATTATATCCTGGAAGCTATTGGATATATTGATTTATCTTTATGTATTGTCTATTAGTATTATTTAATGTTAAAGAGAGTGGATATCTATATTGGTGCATCACCATCATTAGATTAGGTCTCCTTTTATGTAAATCCTCTATCTTGTTTCATCCTAATCGGTAGGTATTAGTGAATTGAGCTAAATAGATGCACCAACAAGGTTATCCCCATAAACTAGAGGTCTAGCCTAGTCATAAGTCACCTAGAGCCTTGGGTTATTCCCATGTTACCCCAAACTTGGAGGTAGTCCTGAACCACCTCCTCCTAGTTCTGGCATGCCTAGTGGGATCATATTCAAGCATTGGATCACTCTCTTACAACACTTGGTCATCTAAGAGAGTTTTAATAACCTCAATATCTAGTTCTTATGAGTCTTATTCACCTACTCATAATCGATCTTGTCCTCCTAATCAATTATGGAAACATCATGATGTTTCTAGTCATACTAAGCAAAGTGATGATGATATGGGATTATAAATTAAGAAACTAAAAAAGGGAATGGATAGATTGAAATAATAACTTAGGAAGCAAAAGGAAGTTAAACATCAAGCCTTTTCCATCAATAAAATGTCTTTACAAACTGAGAGTAGCTAGCCAAGGTAATCACCCCATATATTTTCCTTACCTTTGTGATCATTGGAGATTACTTGATACATAATTTCTTGTTTAAAGATAGAGAAAGTAGTTCATTTATTTCAAAGATGGTAGCTGATAAATTGAAATTGATATATGAACCTAATTTAAATTTTGAATAACAATGGAATGGATCATTTAAAAGGACATTTAGCCTTATCAAAGACTTATAACTTACCCTTCATGCTTACCCAAATATCTCAATTGTATAAGACATTATTATTATAGACTTACCACCTTGATTTTCTCTATGTTTATCTAATGAATTTATGGAAAATATTGGGGGGTAATTATCCTTTATTTGTCCTACATGGTTTTCAATATTGGGTATGGTATAGGCATCAAAATTAGATCTAGACCACTCTTCAAGCCTCATCTTGAGCCTTACAAACCAAACATCTTAGTTGAAAATTTACTTCATCCTCCTATGCTTAGTCAACCTCCTAATGTTTTACATCCCCTTAAAGATCAACCCATGCCTTCTCAAGAGCCGATAATAGGTTTAGGTTGGAGGCCTTCATGGACTAGAACCCGAGATTAGGTTATGTTTTTTCTTAATAGAGAAATTTCTCGTATGCATATTTAGAATCAAGAAGAGGAGAATTATATGGAGACTAGTTCAAGAGATGTCTCAAGTTTTCCAAGATCTCCATATATCATTAATACTATAGCCATTCATAAGGATCAAGGTACATACAATTTTGATAAGATAATTATAGAATGGAAGAAGAAGAATTTAGTGTCCAATTTTGATACTCTTACGACTCCAAGTTGGAAGAACACTGTAGGATTTGTCAAAAAAACTAATGATGTACCTTTCCCTCCCACCCTATCCTCTAATAAAGAGGAACCAAATCCATTAAAGGCATAATTTTGGAATCCAAGTTTGGGGATTAACTTGCCAAGACTAATGAATGAGGTGAAATTCATTTTAGAGATTGATTATATTGCATATGCAAGTGAGTTTCAAAAACACTTTGAAAAATATACCTCGATCACCTATGATGAGGATATATCTATTGGTACCCCTATTCATCCAAATAGATCATAGTTTTATCATGAATAAAAGTTTAATGATGTAGAACATTTACTATGTCAATATATTGAAGGTGATGAAGATGAAGCACAAGGCACTTCTTCTATAGGAAACATTCATGAAAATAATACACATGAACCCATTTTTAAAGCTAAGAGAATTTTAAGTGAGTTATATGATTCTTGGAAATATTTTTATCTTGAATTATTGGGTGATATTTAATAACTCATGAAGACAACTTCAAATGGTGGAATAAGACTATAAGTTGAGGTCTCAAATGAAGGTATAACTAATCATTTATATCTTGAATAAGGAAATTAAAGTTTATAAATATAATTTCAAGATGATTTGGATCTTGAATGGATTTATGAGATCCCATTCTCCATATAAGATGAGGATGACCAAGTTGTAGCATAACATAATTCTTATTATGACTCTATGGAAGAGTTAGAAATACTTGATTAGCATAGTGATTCACAAGTGAATGGTAAGAGTGATATTAAAATACATGTATTTTAAATTGATCATGAAGATATTTTCTTTTACGAATACTTACGAAAATTTTGATCGAGTTTAGATAATCCACCTCTACCCCATGAGGATCTTGAGAAAAGTATTGAAGAGAATACTATGATAGTTGATCATCATAAGGCCCAAAACTTAAATCATGAAGGCCTTGATGATATATGGTATCCATTATTAGACAATTGAAAATATTTTGGAGGCCTTGAAAATTCACTATCTCATATGGAATAGAATTAATACACAAACCAAGGCATACCAACTGGGTTGTTAGGAGAACCACCACATAATAGCATGACAAATTAGGAGTAACCCATGACTGAATAAAAAATTAGATTATTCATGAAAATAAGGAATGTTTTGAATGTCTATGATTGGGTGTTGGATTCACATGACCAATTCATGTACCTGAAGGTGGAGCCAAAAGATCCAATTTCCATCTTAAGAGACTATGAGCATGCTAATGTCTCTATCTACAAGTAAAAATCCTCATTTAATGAGCAATAATTAATTAGACTCTAGTCAAGACATGAAAATAAAACCTCATGGTGATATGGTGATCAAATAAGATTTACATTTTATCATAGAGGAGAAAATATTTTGCTCTCACATTTGTTGTTTTAGTGTTCACTATCTTACTTTAATAAGTGTGTCTATACAACTATGGTGTAGTTAGCTTCCTTTGTTTCTTTGTTGTGTTATCTTTTTATTTCTTAGGTTTTATTTCTTTGGTTTTAATTTTTATGTCTTATGATTAATTATATTATTAGAGGTGTTACAAGGTGCTAATCTGATTGATAGTCTAAAAAATAGCCAACTAAGTCATAGTGTCACCTCAGTGAGTCATCAATGTCATAAAGAGTTAATGGGTTCTTTTGACCAACAAGCTAGTCAACCCTATGAGTCACCAAACACTATTCACATTTTGGCCTTCCATTCAAAATATCAACCCATAAAATAAACCATCACACCTACCCAAACATATACATGTTATCTCCATGCACTATGATGTCTTTCAAATGCTTCTTGAAAGTCATTTTGGTACTTTTAGAGGTGACATGGTATGTACTAGGGCCTGATTGTGAACACATCATGTCATAACTACTTTGGTCCTTTAAAGGGTGTGGTAGGTCCTTATGATGATTCTTGAGTGATAAAGAGAGTGTCAAAATGTATTGTGAGGTCTAGAGAGTGGTCTTAACCCTATTGGATAAAATCAAGGTCTTTTAGTAAAGGTTAAGGTAATTTGACAAGGTTAAGTTTTATAATCCTTATGGTTTTAGGGATGTTTTAAACCGCTTCCTATGACAAGATCTTTGTTAGCATTATATAGGGATGTTTAATACTTTTTAGGTCATCACATGAAGTCTTACTACATATTAGGTTTTCATCTATGGTATATTAAAACTCAAAATAGTTCTCAAGCCTTCATAAACCCCCATAAAGCCATTAATTAATTGTCAAACCTTCTATATGAGCTAGATTTCATTGTGAAAATTTATAAAGTAGATTTTTTTGATGAAAATTACATTTTAATGGGTCTTGAAAGGGGTCTCATTGATAGTCTAAAGTCATTTGTGATAGTTTTATGTGCACAGGGGATCCATTTTAATAGTCAAATTCATTTACTATAAACCAAATCGACCCAAAACATGGGAAACTATGACCATTAAACTCCCCCCAACTATACTACCTATTTACTACCTTCTTCCCACCAATGGCATCCTAAGGTCAAAAATATGAATAAAATAAGGAAAAGAGTGTGTTTACAAGAATTTTACAAGTTGTATGGATCTATACAGTCAAGTTCATATAGATTAAGGTCTTAACATTCACTTAGAGATGATGGTAGGTGTCTCATAGGAGTTTCATGGTCAAATGTTCAAAATAGGCCCAAAACTTACCCTCTTCCCCCATCGAACTCCTTTTCAGCCCAAGAAAGCCCTTCAGGTTGATGAATGGTATGGATAAGAGATAGAAAATGAAGATATGAGACTTTTGGTAGAGGAAGGGGGTCACATAACCTTACCATAATTTTAATTTATCTTAAAATTCATGACCTATGCTATATGAATAAAATCTAATAACCTGAGAACTCAAATGGTCTTCTTCATCTATGTAAAGAGTCAAAATGACATTGCTTTTGGTGAAATCTTGAAATGGTTTTACAATATGAGTTTGTATATGTATTTTAAATGTACTCACATTTCATATCCATCACCTTCTACTATTGGTTCACATTTGTGAGGTTGCAAGAGCAAGGGAACATTCATGTTGACACATCTACAAGTTTCACAATAGTGTTCTTCAAGTTACAAATCTTTAGTATATAAAAATGAGAGTGAGTAGGTAGTTTTAGAGTGGATGATTAGTTTCTTGTGGTTATTTAAAAAATCCTCTATCCTTAAATTATTATCATAATCATATGACCAAATAACCTCTTTAAGCCATGTCATCAATGGTGACTATCATCAAAGTGATGTAGTATTTTTATCAAAGTGGAAGTAGGGTACCTATAGATAGTCTTTAAGTTATATTAGATAAATACACATAATACCCATACTTGATCCATGATATATATTTTTCCCCATATTCATCATTTCTCTATACATTATACCATCCTCACTCTCAGCCTATTTTATAATAAAAATCCCTCACAACACATACATTCCTATTTGGACAAGCTAGAAATGGAGTAATAACTACTAGGATGGGACCTAGGGAGTTTGGAAGGAATTAAGAAACCTCATAATAAGTAAAATTAATATATTAAGAACATGGTTTATTAATAAGGTATGGGAAAATAGGACCAATAACAACTCAGCCATCCCAGGATATGAACCCAGTAAATGTTCTCATTAAGTGCACACACATTATTATGACTACAAAATGGAGGTGCTATAGATGTGACAAAATTGAAAACTATTTTATGAGATTATAAGGAGAAAAAAATGTCATTGTCACACTAATATCATTTAATTATGAATCAAGTTCCATCCCTCAAAGTGGTCACACAAATAATCAAAAGACCTAGAAACAACACCTACATGCTGACTATTAGAATCAAGGTAGTTTGGACAAAGGAAAAATATTATATTTAAGGATATGAGGTGAAATGAGATTTATGAATGTTTATAAGTGATGGAAAGACCTCCAAATAGAATAATCTCATCCTTTATATGCACATACACATCCAAAGGTATATGACTACCACCTACACGTACAACCTGAGAAGAGGGTGTATTTATGTTGAATATTATGTAGAAATGAGGTGTTATAGTGGAAAAAAATAACCTAAGGCATAATCTCTTGAAACCCTCAATATTAATTAGGTTAACTATTTATTAAGACATCAAAATGTCTTGACAAGTTAAACAAACCTAGTTGGTTACCTACAACCAAGTAGGGTCATTGGGAAGAATGGAGAAAGACATAAAAAGCCACACAAAAGGTTAAGATTCAAAATTTATATTAGAATACACTAAGTATATTAATCTTTTAGTTGACCCATTTGATATGAGATAAGGTTGGGATGGCCTAATTAGCCTTAGTTAGGCCTAAACATGTAATTACTATTAAGGTTAGAAAAGGGAGAGTTAGAGTGTAGAATCTTATAGGTAGGTGAAGCTTAAGATGAATAACGGTCTCTCCATTTCTACATAAGTTATATTAGGTTTACCCATTGATATTTTTTGATTTATTTAATATTTGTGGTGGGATACTTAATGACCTATTAATCCTATTAGGCCTAAAATAGATATACACACTCATATACTTAATATTTGAAATCATTAGCATGATTAAAGGTATTTTGAGAGTTGGAAACACATGAGGAAGGAGAGTGAAGAAGAGTAATATGGAATCCAAAATTATAATAACCTCAAGATGAGGTGGGAAGGCATTTGACCAGACACTAGGGTTGCATAGATCTAAAAACTCATAAACCCTATAAACATATAAGAAGGTACATACCATAATGTTGATGGATGATTTAATCCTTATAATATTGAAAGAACCTGAGGTCATCTTACATTATTTAAATCTGATAAACACAATAAGGGAGGAAAGAAGAGCACACATAGGGTCCCACACCTAGATGACCAAACACTTAGTCTAGGCAGTGATATTCAAGATAGAATCATGATAAAAGGGTACTGAGATGGAGTTTGGGAATCTAGAGATATTTGTATAAGGATGTCAATAATATGGGGAAGGTGTTATGATGGTTTTGATTCTATCAATATACCTACAAGAAGCTACAACTAAAACTAAGCCTATAATGCTTTAAGCAATGTTTAGGCCTCAAACCCCACCATCACATTAAGGCATATCCAAACCTCCTAAATTATATTTATGAATATATATATCTGTGTGTGTGTGTGTGTGTGTGTGTGTGTGTGTGTGTGTGTGTGTGTGTGTGTGTGTGTGTGTGTGTGTGTGTGTGTGTGTGTGTGTGTGTGTGGGTGTGTGTGTGTGTGTGTGTGTGTGTGTGTGTGTGTGTGTGTGTGTGTGTGTGTGTGTGTGATGATGATTCATGTATTAAGGAGAGTATATCCAGTAGAGTCAAGAAATAAAATTATCAATTTTTTCTTGAGACCCACCTCGAGCTCTATAGTCCTTAAATAACCACCTCAAGCCACTAATTCAAGTGCTCAAATATTTCATGGCATAAGGATTCATATATAATGCTCTTAAGAGGAGTTAAGAACCCAAATGAAATTGTAATACATGGAGTGAATTCTCTTCATGGGCCCAACCCTATGAATGGATGTTAAGACTACAACCATGTCTAAAAAGATTGCAAGGAACTCAAAGTCTTCCATTGTGCATTCATATATCCACACACAAGATTCATGAGACCCAAATATTTTCAAGATATTGATGGGGGTATATTTCATAAACATCCATGACCATAAGTTTAGGATTAGAGGTCTGATCTTTATGAGAAATTGTTAAGATGGTAGACCTCCAAAACCTTGCTTAAACCTTGTCACAAACCTGATTTTGTAAAATTTGGCATATTTTCAGTAAAACACATTTAATTGACTTGGTAAACACTTAGATCACTTGGTACACTCAAAGGAGACCCTGATCATGGTACTAGTATATACATACTACTATATGTATTTGTTAGAAACTATGTTTTTCCAAGGAATTAAGAAAGCTTTAAGGTATAAGACTTGGTAAAATATTTAAAAAAATTGGAGGAGGTGATATGAGACTATTTTAACTTTATAAAATCATGAAAAACTCATATTTCTTATTAGAAACACTCTTATAGGTCTGCACCAAATAGGTAGTCCAAGAAGGACAGTTAAAGGTGACCTAGTCACCTAGTTTGGAGAAGTTACAGATGTCTAATACTTAGAAAGGACTATATCATGATATGGGACATTGATTAAAACTTTTAACACACCTATTTACCTACTCTAAGGGTTTTTTTCAACTCTTATGTCCTCCCAATCAGTAACAATCAAGTGACTAGGCCTAGTGACCTGGTAGTCTTACCTAGGTCAACAAGGAGAGAAGGAAGTTGCATATTGTTATAGAGATATATTGTAAGTTTTAATATAGATTGATTAAACTATGTAGATAATGGTTTAATGTGATCAAGATAATTATTCATAGTCATAATGGAAAATTAGAGTAGTTTCTTATGGCCTAGTCAATATGTAAGGGGAGGTGAACTATTTAGTAACTCATGATGATCTAATTGAGCCACTTTAATGTTGTAACTAACAAGATAAAGGGTGGTTTAAATATTTTGGCATAATAAAACTTTGAAATAGGTCAAATAATTTTGACCCAACCTCCACCACTCCACCTTAATAACCAAAGGGCCCATTGAAGAACATCAACACATGGAAGGGGTATGAGAGACCATTGTAACTACTTGTAACTAATGATGGAATGGGATATGTTAATTTATGATATATTATCTACACCTTCATTCTAATATAACTCTATTTCTTAGACTATTATTCTATAAATTAAACCCTTAAGGCCATCATACACATCCCTCACTTAGGAATGAGGAAACTATTCCTAGATTTGTACTTTATAGACCTCTTTAACTAATGTAATGACTGATTAATATTCATCCATATTTATCTAATGTGTTTATGTTGGTTTTATTTTCATAAATTTCAGATATATTTTCCTTTTCTAAATCCTTTATTGACCTAGATGTTAATAGGTGTTCTCTTTAGGTCATATAATGTGTTAGGGTGTTAATGGGTGAGTTTAGAGTGGAAGTTTGATTGTAAGTGCCTTAAAATAGGCCTTACCTTCATTAAAATCATGTTGTAGTCATCTAAATCAATCAATATATGAAACATTATTTACTATAAGCTATTTGAGATAGTGACTCATCTTTATGTATTGTCCATTAATGTTGTTTAAGGTTAAAGAGATTGGATATCTATATTGGTGCATCACCACCCTTAGATTAGTTCTCCTTAAATGAATATCCTATATCTCTTTTCACCCCAACCAGTAGGTTTTAGTTAATTTAGCAAAATAGATGAACCAGGGGAACTAGCCTCATAAACTATAGGTCTAGCCCAGTCATAGGTCACCCACAACCTTGGGCTATTCCCATGTTACCCAAACTTAGAGGTAGCCCCAAAAAATATCCTCTTAAGGTTTAGTTTAGAGTGATAACAATTTCTTCCCATGAATATCTATATAGATCTATGTGTATGACTTTTATTCATGCTAAAACCCTTTGCAACCTACTAAGGCTATGAAAGTTTCTTTAGGCATGTGAGGCCTTTCATCATGATATCATTTATGATATTTACTCTTAATTTGGTCCTCAATCCTTCATTTGTCTTAAAATATATAGGTTTGGGCCTATGGGTGACTAGAATTTGATTGACTGTAGGTGTTCAAAGTTACTTTCTAAATTATTCTCTCCTCAATATATCTAATTTTGAATGTGTCTTCAACATTAAACTTTGAATTTTTAGATTGTAATTTCAAAACTAAAAATATTCTTTGACATTTATTTTTAACTTGAGTTATTATAGGATTTATTAGGGCTTATTCATGCTTTCATGATTTTGTAGGACTTCTCTTAACACTCCACCAAATGGCATCTTGATCACATGATCTTAAGATAGCTGTATATATTATGTTTAGGTCTATATGACTACATTTATGAGGATGTATTCCAATTTTAATGATTTCATATCCTTGAAACCCATTTCTTCACTTATTAAAACTTCCATAAGTGTCTTCATGTTACTTCCTAACCATCCCATATCCACTTTTACTATAATTTCTATTACCTAATAGGTAGACTTTAAGGGTTCTCATTGAGTCAGTCTAGGCTTCTCTCATCTATCTCATTGTGACTTATTACCTTTAAGATAACCATTTGATGCATTATTTTTATCTTGAATAGTATATCCAAACACCTTAAGGTCTTTGGCATAATAAAATCTACTTGATAGAATCCCTTATGTATTAAATATGGTCTCTAAATGGTATTTAAGGCTTCTTGATTATCTTGAATGGAACTTGAGGCCCAATCACTCATATATAATCTTCATCATGAAATTATGTGGATACTTAGGGTTATTTGGATGTTTTTAGACATATAATATATCCTTTCCAACATTTACTTATTACAAAATCAGTTTTTAGGGTCACTAACATCCAACTATAGGTCTGTAAACCCATGGGTGGATAGAACAATCTTAAACCCATCCACTAGCATATTATGAATCTCATTCCATTCATATATATCATTAATTAGATATAAAATTATATGAAATATAGGTTAATAATTTCATCATACTATCTAGATATGAAAACCTTCAAGATGACCATGGGGTTCTTAAGCAATACATAGACCCTGCATTCTACATATTCAGCTATGTGTTTGATCAAGGTTGTAGGTCAACATCATGATATGAATGTTTTGGCTCATTAAATTATTGAGGAAACATTTTATAATATCAAAAATATGTGGAGTATTTATGGGTGATTCACCAACATATTTTCAACCATTGAGGGCCCTCAAGATATCAAGAAACCATTGCTCTCATCCTATAAACTGCTTCTATATAAGGATTTATTATCTCTTTGGGAACACACATGAAAAAAAGTGATGGAAAGTGGTGTATAAGAGTTTTAAATACCCCTAATAATTCATACAAATTTATATTCCTCCCTTCTCAAGATCAAAAATGGAGAGACAAAAAGAAACCTAAACCCTACCTAGATGAAGAAAACACAGTGGGCCTTTTACTTTCTTAATGATTATTGATAAAATAAAGTGGGTGAATCATGCATATAATGACAAAAATTTTAAGGGCACAAGGTCTCCCTCCTCTTCTAAAGAGATTAAGCTCTAACCTTCTCTCTTTCATCTATACCAAACAAAAATTTGAAGGGCTTTGCTAAGTTGTGAAAGAGAGTGATGGAAGAATGGTGAAGGTTTTTGCAATTTTTGACACTAAAATTCAAATTAAACATCTAATTGGGATTGATAAATATTAAGGAAGAAATACATTTTATTGGACATGATCTATGCTCTGATAAATTGTATAGACTACCTAAAAACCTCCTTTTTCTACTATAAAAACTATCTAGTTATGCTTATAAAATGATTGAAATTGCATGACAAGTGTTCCATGAGCTTATTCACACACACACACACACACACACACACACACACACACACACACACACACACACACACACACACACACACACACACACACACACACACACACACACACACACACACACACACACACACACACACACACACACACACACACACACACACACACACACACACACACACACACACACACACACACACACACACACACACGCACGCGCACACACACACACACGAGTGCGTGCGTGCGCATGTGCACGTGCACACACACACACACGCGCACGCGTGCATGTGCACGCACGCACACACACACATATTTGTGATGATGTTTACTCAACATCCTTCCTCTACAAACCTATAATTTTGTTGAAATATTCTTCTTTGGATGTTACAAAATGGATAATAAAGCATTGCAAAAGGGTTATAGCATAAAAAATTAATATTTCCACCTTTCTGGCACTTGTATGGACCATGGGGAACATTATAAGATTTTAAAACACATGAAATAATTTATCATACCCCGCTTATCCACTTAACACCCTTGAACCCCTTTCACTATGTCAGGAATTGGCTAGACAACATAAGGTCCAAAATGACATTTACCTTAATTTTATCAAAATAGCCATTAACAATGATAATAAGGAAAAAATTAACATCAACTAGGCTAGGACACTTATGAAAAATTAGGTTTTGAATATAATATGGGTTGACCATATTAACCTAGGGCCAAAATTAGTTAATGATATTAAAATGGAGATTTTATAGATTCACTAGTTTATTTCTAGTTCATGTAGTTGGTTTCTAGTCAATTGAAATGGAGGGAGATGTTGTGTTTAAATATGAATTAGAGGGAGTATTTTTCAATGAATTAAAAATTCATTATAATTTTCTAGAGAATAAGACTCTAGAAAAAGGTGGGAATTCGAAGGTTCTTAAAATTCCTTAGAGTTATCTAGAAATGGAGATTTCTAGAAAATGTGGAGGATGAGGGAATATTTTAGAGAGTAGAATCCTCTACTTTCATGTTAGGACTAATTGAAGATTATAATGGGATCATGTGAGGATTAGGGGATAGGATTGTAGGAAAGCCTAGGTGTGGTTAGGTAGGTGGGTTATTGGAATTTTAAATTCCCAAATATTAGAAAAATGGGATTAATTAGTGGATAAGAGGGATTTAGATTAATTAATGAAGAAGTGGGAAGGGGTAAGGTTAATATTATTAATAATAATGAAGGGGGATGTGATTTAATCTTTTAATTAGGGATATTGTTATGACATTAATTAGGATAAATAGTGATATTAGTAATATAACTCGGGAGATCAGATTTAGGCTCATGTACATGGTTGCCTAGGATAGGAAAACCCAAGTGTTGGTTTTGTGTAGTGTGACTCAAGGGGAGTTGATTTATTATGGGAAGTAGCTAAAGAATTATTATATTCTAATTAACATTGGGGAAGAGGCTCAATGGGGCATATATGGAAATTCATTAAGAATGTGATCCATCATCTAACCATGAGGGTTTAACTATTTGTTTACCTTAATGGCCTCTACATAAGATAGGGGTAAGTCCACTATTATTGGGTTTTGTTTTAGGGCTATTTATGTCCCAGGGTCTAAGGTATTTTTATACATTTCAAGTGATAGTTGAGGGTTGGGTTAGTAGACAATGATAACTTAGATGTACATCTTCTAAAATATAACATTGAAGTTCCTGATAAGCTCATTGGGTTCTTGTCTAATATAGAGGAATTATTGGTAAAGGAAACTAAGGTTAAAAACTTACCCAAAATAGGATAAGAAGGTTATACTAAACTAGTCCTAATTGGAAATTAAGTTCTCAGGGAGGTTGAGTAACTAGTCATAGGTTGAGTCTATCAATGTGAAAGGGAAATGTCTACATATTACATCCATACGTTCTACATTTAGGAGCCTTAGGGTAGTCTTGTAGAAAGTTACATGGTCTTCAATAATCCATCCTACATTCAGATTGAAATGGGGAAGATATCTCTCAGGGGTTCTAAGTAATTCATGGACAACTCCCAAGACATTAATGACTAAGCAACCAACCAAGCCATCTTGGGTGGTCTATTTAGGAAAGACTGAGAAGATAAGCTAGTGAGAACTACTAAAGGTCTAGTTATTTTGATTCTAGGTCTCATATGGAATTGCAAGGGTGAAACTACTAGTTGGTCACAATGGTACCTAGATCTAGTGATGGGTGAATTGGACTCTAAGGCATTTCACAAACAATAAATAGTTAGTTTGTTACCATTAACAAACATAATCTCAAATAATTCAACACTAAATTCATAAATTCTTAAATCCATCCTTATATTACTAGCTATTTTTGTGTGTGTTTTAATCACACAATAATGGAGAAACATAAAGGATGGGAAACAATAATCAATCAATAAAATACTCCTTTAGGGTCGAGCTTCCTACTAATTAATTATTCTTAAGAAAGAATCTATCCTAACACTAGATGTTATTCACCCCAAAATCTTGGTACAAAACACTCATGAGATGGTGTGTTTTCAAAGAGAAGAGTGAGAACAATGATGGATTTTTGTCTTCCATTTTAGGACTTATGTGACATCAGTCTAGGGTAGGGTTATGAGTTTTTGTTTTCACAATGGAGCATGTATGAAATAATATATAAGAGATATAGTACCACCACCAAAGGTTCATTATAGATGATTGAATAATGAGTCAATTACTATGGTTTAATGTTAATTTTCATTCACTTTATTTTACCACTTTATAAACTAAAAGGGGGGTTAGTTCAATTTCCAAAATAAACACAAAAAGAGGGAAGAGTAAGGAGGAACAAATGTTTCTAGATCTAAATGGTATTAATACTTTAATAATTGATCTAAGTTCATTTTCCATAATTATACCATTATGTACTAAGTTTCACCAAAGGTTTTGAACCAATACTACACAATGGGAAGTGTTTGGGGAAGCAATGAAAAATGTTTGATTTATGAACCCTCACTAAATATTTGTACTAGAACTACATAGTAAATAACACATAAATTTCCAAGATAAATTTCAGACTAATACATAGGTTATCAATATTTTAAATAAAATTAAAGGAATTCAAAAATAGGTTATAATAGATAAACACATCATTGCCATTATATTAATTAAGTGATAGATAATTAAAATAATTATATGAGTGCTAACATTCATTCAAAACTAAAATGATTGATGCATTGATAGATATAATATGCATTTCTTAAAGTATGAAATTGCATTCATAAAAAAATGTGTTTTATTAAAAGGGTATCAATCATTGCCAACTTTCTACAATCCAAAAGGGTGAAGTAAATCACAAGTGAGATATTGGCTTGATTCTAAGATCACTTTGGATCAAGAAATTATCGACCTCAAAAATATAATGTAGTTACATATTTATAGATGAGGATGGGATCCACCTTCAATTAGAATAATATTTCCATCCTATGACATGATGACCACTCTTAGTTGTTATAATTACATAATTCAAGAAAAGATAAAAAAAATATTCTCCATTCACGTTAAAATATTCATAGGGGCCCACATAAATGATATGTGGAGGGGAATAATGAGCTAACTCCCAACTATTTGGACTTTGCTTCTTTGTCCTCTAGCATGGATACCATGAGGTATAACTCCTAGTCCATCTTGGTAAGGTTAATCTAAGGCTCTCTAAATATAATATCTACCTATGCCATGAGCCTTTAGTACCCTTGGAGGGATCCTCCATAGCAACCTAGATTTTAGACAACTAGATGATGTCATCATAGACTAGGTTGAGATCTTGAGAACTACCTGGGATCCATCCTTATTTTCTATAGCTACCTTTTTATTCATAACCCAATAAAGGTTATCTAGGTCAAATATAAATTCACCCATGTTTATTAGAGTGCCATTTGGGTGGAATCAAACTGAGATATTGAATTCCTTGGAGTAAGCCAATATATTCTTCATGTCATCCTCAAGGGGTTCCATCAAAGTTTGGACTAACTCAAGCCACTCTTACATAGGGGTTCTCATGCTCCCAATGCACATTTGATATCATCCCATGTCTAAAGTGGGCATCAATTTTTACTCCAAGAACATTCCCTCATTAATTACAATTTTTAGCTTCTTACATTTGCCACCAATCAAAATAATCCTCTCCAAATAGGCTTGAGACCATTGGATAAGCACCTAAACAAGTGCCTTATTCTATACCACCATTCCAAAAGTTGAGAGAATTTGTAGGAGGACATCCTTGACCTGCCTAGTTATCCTGATGTAGAAGGCTCTCTTTACATGTGTCTCTAGAGTTTAGACTTAGCTCTACATGACTTCAAAAAATCTATACAACATGTCATGGGTTTCTTAGAAAATTGAGAGTGGGTCTTCCACTATATTTTCTTCTCTTGTAGGATTATACACTTTGGTGAGAGAGAATGTAATCATCTAAAAATGACACTTTATTTCTAAGAGTGTTGTTTAAGACTACCCATCTCTAGCTTAGCCCTATATCTATCTTAATGCTTATTTAAACACTTATCTAGCCTTCGAGTAGGCCACATACATCCATAAACATTCCTAAAGAAGTTATAGACCCTCAATTTAGCATCTTGGACCCTAGTGCCTTAGGTTCTACCACCTAAGCATTAGCTCCATAATTTGGATAGTAGTACAAATGGTGTTAGTGTCCCAATTTAGGTGTTATTATCCTTTTCCTACCTTTGGCCAAAAAAGGATATATTTTCAAAACAATAACCACCTAGGCTTATCCTAGATATATTTTATGTCAGTTTATAATGAACTCATAATTCCATAGGACCACTCCTTAAACACCATTAGCACAACCAAATTATCATGGAGACATTATGTAGACACAGAAAAATAATTATGCATAGTCCAATCTAATTATTCCTCAAAAGAATAATACAAATCCATAGTTGTTTCTTCTTTATCATGATAGGAGAATAATAGGGAGTGCTTATTAAATAGGCAAAATGAGTTGGTTTCATACAATGATAATTTATTGAGTGAAACCAAGATTAGTTAATATGGAATATTTGCACGCATAAAATAGTGATGAAAATATTCAACATATATCAACTTAATAAACAACTCCCAATTAATCTTAATGATTACTCCAACATTTTAAGACCAACTAGCACTAGAATAATATATATACATGACTTTTATCCCTTTTTTCACTAGATGGAAATCAGATGTAAATAAAACAAACTAGCTTAGAATAAGTTCTGCACAATCAAGGTTATCAATCCATATTCTACCTTGATTATACATAAATTCATCCAAACCTATCCCAAGCTCATAATACTTAGATTTACAGTCTCAATATCCACTCAAACACAATCAAACTATAATCCATACTAGTTTCACTTTCACTTGCACCAACACTTAGGTGGGGATAACCACAAAAGGCTTGATCCTTCCTAGGAGTATTGGTATGTAGGAAAATATCATCATAGTGGGGTGTTGATGATATATATCCTACCCCACTAACATCAATTTTTTTACTTGTTCTAATCGGATGACTTATTGACACATAGGTTTAGGGTTTGCATACAAAATTAGTCAAAATAAGTCACCTATAGGGAATCAAAATTCATTCACATAAGAATAGGCTTATAATAATCTAAAATAGGTGCACCCATATACTTATAATAATTATGTAAAAAGGAAATGAGTTAAAAAATAAATACACTAGCACTATTGATGTTAATTTCCAATTAGTGCATTACTATCTACGAAGATATTTGACACCTAGATCTTGTCTGTAATACTCATATCAGATTTTGTCCTAGTTTGTAGCCTCTAGATCTCCCATCTTAGTCAATTTCCAATTAAGTATTTATTTACATAATTTTTTTTATATTTTTATAAATGTAAAAATAGGTCAAATATATTATAAATTAGTGGCTATAATTATTGCATATGTTTATCTTGATTTACTATACTCAAACCCTTTAACAACTCAGGGCTAAAACTCTATAAACCCTAAAAAGTTAAATCACTTGGTGAACTTGAATTGCTTTAAGAAAATTATTTAAAACCCTAGTATATCATTAGGGTTTTACTTCCTATTTACAAAATATATTCAATTTTCAATGTGTCATATCATCATGATTATCATGATAAATGTCATTTTATAATTTTTGGCACAAAGTCTTGTGGTTTGTCTTTCATGCCTATTATCAACCATTTGTAGAAAGATGCACATGTATGTCACTCCTATCATGGATCATGTCAAAGATTATCTTATTTTACACATTTTTCTACTGTCTCTTGAGTCCCCATTTTATGAGGATCATTGCTACATGGATTACTTTATGTTACCTCTGGTTACTAAATGATAGAGAGCTCAAAGGACTCCTTTTATTTTTCCTCTACCTAGAGAAGTTGATTACTTTCTCTCACATCCCACCTCTACTACTCACCATTTTTAAATGGTAGATCCTATTGTTTGAGATATTACTAGAGTGAATAAGATTACTTCTTAGCCTATATAATAACAACATAACCCCACTAGCCCTCCTCATCCCCAAAACACTATAATGGGACATATAGATCAGAAAAAAGCATTTGATTTTATGTATAGTTAAGAAAAACATTGGATAAGATATCCATATTGTAAATACGTCAACAAGAAACTATTTTCAAATAAATTCTTTTTTAAACACTCAATCATACATCTTTGCCTCATGACATAAATCCAACTTACTTTGTATCTATCATGAACACTATCAAAGGCATTAAGGATGTTATGTATTTTTGAAATGAGAATTTTCCATCATAGTCAGTTATTGATTAAAATCTACCACTCTTAATTTAGGCACAAATCCATACCACTACTATTAAATCATTTCTATTTAATAGTGGTTCAAGACTTAACATATGCAACTTCACATTTATATATACTATGGGGGTTGATATAACATCCATTTAAAAGACATATAGGAATACTAGAGGTTTTAATGACATTATTAGACAAACTTTGGGTTTTATTACATTGAATATTATGGTCGGGCCAGAAACCCTACCTACATAGTTTTAGTTTATGCTTAATCATTTATAATATAAACTATTACTTGAGAGACCTTGGATACATGTTATCGAGGCCATACCATTTACCTTTCACAAATGTGTCATGTTTTTACATGATGGATACTTATACACTTATCCCATCGATAATCAACCCTTAAAATATTTCATAATCATCAAGCCTACCACCCAAATCACATATTCAAATGAGACACCTCATGTTATTATAGAGACCCTACCTCACAAGATTATGATTGAATAGATGCATACATATGAGGTTGAATAATCTAGTAGCACTATTCCTACAACATTTCCATATTCTCCTATAACATAGTTACATTCACTCATGATGGAAGTGGACCTTCCTAAAATATATGTATCTCCACCTAGGGTGGATGATGGGATTCTCATAACATAGTTACCATTACTTGTTAATTTAGACGAAGTATACATATAAAACTCTAATATAGATTCTTAACGCACCATAGAGGATGATCCAACAACCATTAACATTATTGATTACTTTTTTGGATTGAGAATCACACTCATGGGCCTTGGAGAGTATATATATGATTCTAAGGCACTCATGCCTTTTTATACATTAGCAACACCACTAGTTCATATTCTTACAACTAAAAGTCCACCCACTCAATTAAAATTAGAGTAATATTACTCCATTCACATATTACTTATGATTACATCTATAGATACCAACCTAGTTATACAGATTCAGGGAGGTAGTTCATAAGATTCACCACATTAGATTATATAGATATTACTTGATAGAGGATTGATGGCATTACCCATAGTTCATCACATATCTATCATTAGATTGTCATAGAAGGAAGTTTAACCCTTTTTTCATTTCATAGGATTATAAGACATGATATAGATATGTTCTAAACAATACATCACATGTTGAATAATTTTAAGGCTCAAGGAACTATTTTGATTCCACATCCTTTATATTCATTATTGAAAGACCATGATAGAATCATCATCAATAAAGATATTCATAGAATGATCCATTGACTATCTATTTTTTTTCGGATAAATACATCTCCCATGTTACCATATATGAAGATTCTAATCCTAATACTTGTAATTTGGTATTTTCACAACACAGTGTGTATATACATAATATTTTCAAACTTGATCAATTATTGATGCTTTCTATCTTGTAGGAACCCATTAAGTCTCAATCTCTTTAAGTGTATGCCTTAATGGGTGCATCAAGAAATGGGTGGGTAGACCATTGATGTTTCATAGGATTTTTTTCCTTTGTTACCAATTGATATATAAAAATCATCTCCTATAAACATTATCCTAAGCTTGGCCTCCTATTTTTCACCCTCCTCTAGTCATTTTCCAACTTCATTAGCCCTTCCCTAGCCTAAAATACATTTTGATAGTTTGTGTTACACTATCAGACCCATATACTTTGTAATATAATTTATGAAACTTATTTAGGGTCTAGGTCAACCCTCAATTGACCTAGATTGAGACCTAATTTTTTTTTTGTCAAAAATGATACAAGGTTAATTGGGTTGACCTTATCAGCTTAAAATTTTAAAAAGGAATAGGGTTAGATCTACCTCTATAAACACATCCATTTCATCATTTCTAAGAGAAAATAAGAAGAAGAGATATATATTATGCATCTACTTATCCATGATTCTACTTGAGGAGAATTGTGTAGGGATTTATACTTTCATTGGTGATATGGATCTTTTCTTGTGGAGAATTATATTGGATGCATTAATAGGTTATGTATCCTATATTTTATTTATCCTTATCATCCTTACATACCAAATATACCTCTTGTGAAGCACCTTGGCCAAGAAAGATATCGAGGCTTAATGGATTTGTCTTTAAAGGTAAATATTCCTATTTTTCCCTCATTTGTAAAAGTATATAAATATGAATATGTACTTCTCTCTTATGCATTAGGATACTAATTTCACATAACTCAGCTAGTTTTATTTAGTTTTTCCATTTTATATAGAATTATCCTATTCAATACTAAATCAGCCCTATGGTTCATTTGGGATACTAAATATTCCCTATTGAATTCCTAATAAATAAATATATACAATACTATATTGGTAACCTTATTACCTTGTGATGCTTTATCAATCTTATTAAACATAGTTAGCCTTTGTCAACAATACTACATTATCTATTTCAAAATAGTTAAGTCAGTTGACTACTATAGAGTTGACCCCCCTCATAGAAAACTAAATCAACCCATTTTTATGCAGTCATCCTTATTGCTTTCCCTCAAATTGAAGACTAAGATGACGAAGTTGAATTTTTTCATCCACAATGACAAATTTTTTACCATTTACCATATATGCCTTTAGAATTTATTGGTCTAATTTTTTCCTACCTAATACCCCATTTTACATCTAGTTTGTATAAAAATTTCCTAGGGTTCATTCTAGTGATTGGATTTTTCCCACTAGTAAATTTTATATAATTAACTTAATTTCAATTCAAACTATTCAAAAATTTGATATTTCTATTTGCTTACATGTGTTACACTCTTTATGATTGCTATGCATCCTCCCCATCTTAGTTGTTGTCTCCTCACCATAATAGTTATATAGTCTCTAAAAAGGTCTCTTAGAGCTCTATTTTATTAGAATATTAAAAATGACAAATGAATTATTTTTCACCCTATTTATATTTACTATTTAAAATTATTTAACTTTCAAATATTTATAGTCAAATTTATTATTTTGATCATATCTTTATTTCTATTAGCTCTTTTTCCAAACCATAAAATGTTATAGAATCCTAATATTATAGAGAATCATTTGACCTATCATATGTCTATGTTACAAATTTTATGATTGTTTTCTCTTTTTCACTAACCTCTAGAGGTTTGTCTAATGTTCCCTAAATTAGACACCTTCACATTTATTATATCTCCTTATTTATATAAAATACTAAGGTAAGTAAAGGTATGTGTTTTTAAATTATATCCTTTCATTTATCTTATTTTATCCTTATGTAATTCATTAAACTTTAATATTATGTGTTACTATGTTCTTTCTCTAAGCACCATCCCCTATTGCACATGAGTGACATGTGATGAGCTTTGATTCGGCCATATGTATACACATAATATTTTTAAACTTTATCAATTACTAATGCTTTCTATCTTTCAAGAACCCATCGAGTATCAATATCTTTGAGTGCATGCCTTAAGGGGTACACCGAGAAAGGGGTAGGTAGAACACTAGTGCTTCACAATATTGTTATCCTTTAATACCACTTGATATCTAAAAAACCATCTCCTAAAAACATTACCCTAATTTTAGCCTATTTTTTTCCACCCTCCTCTAGTTATTTTCCACTTTCCCTAGCCTAAAATCCTTTTTGATAGTTTACATTACATTGTTGGCCCCATCGACCTTGTAATGTAATTGATATTAATAGAGTTTACTTCCCCTTGGTGATGGTTTAATTCTTTTACCATAACTTACTCCTCCCACCCAATGGATTGATAAATTATACTATGATTTTCACAGAGTTTCCAATCATTAGACTAGAAATTATAAATTATACCAACCTTCCTTGGCTTCTATTTCTAATCCATCTATTAGTATACCCATAAAGACTACTATCATGCACATATGTTACTTCCATAACCCATATAATCATTTCTCCAATCATTGTCATAAGATTTGATAATATATATATATACACCTTACATCATACTCTTTCTCAGCCTATAGAAAAAGGATATACCTCCCCTAAAAATATTACCTAAATATATTCCCAAATATAGAGAGGTATATTATCTATGAAACCAATGTTGTACCCATCACACTGATCATTTCCATGTACTTTAGCAACATATCTACGATCACTTGATCACCATTTTTGTACCTACTATCCCTCTTCCCATAAGTTACTCATGGAATAAGGTTACCCTTTATGCCCCCATGGTTCCTCTACCTATGGTCATTTCTTCCCCTATGGTTATTCTTCTTGTGTTTACCTCACCTATGGTTCCTCCACCTATGATCCCTCCACTTATGGATCCTCCTTCACCTATGGACCATTCTCCATCAATGACTCCTTCATGTCCCATAGATTCTACTCATATTACTTATATTGATTATCCCATACATGATGGCCCTCATGATCATGATATTTTAGGCATGACTACATTTTATATTAAGGAGATTTAATGAGAGGTACGCTCTTAGATTTCTCTAAATATCGATGTGACCCTCAATGTAGTTAGAGTCTAGTTTTATAAAGATTTAATAAATGTTATGGATAATGTTTGTGGATAAATTTATTAGTATTTATGAAAATGGAATGGTGTTCCTTCACTTTATACTTAATTTTGTATTGTATGTGTGCTCCAAGTTTATATTTATCTAATTTACATCATTTGACACTATGTCAAATTATTATCTATCTTATATGGTTCTTTACATCTCGCATTCCATGTTATCTATGGTATCATTTTATTGCCTTATGTCCTCTTATGGATTATTTTCATGACTACCTTATTTATTTTCTTTATGAGTTCATTTTCTATGGATGTCTTATCTCTTTCTCATGATTTTTTTTCTACTGTATCTTTATAACATGGAAAATCATTATTGTGACTTGGTTATACAAAACTTGCTTCCCTTAGTCCTCCTTATTTACCATATGATCAATTAGAATAAAATTTGTATAATTATAATCTCATTTTATTAATCCATCTTGGATATCTATTTACTCCCTTTATTTCCTTTTTCACACTAAGCATACACATGATTGAAACTTGAGATAATATGTTGGTTCATAGGTAAGCCTAAGTGATTTAGTCAGTCATGCATTTTGATATTTCACTTCCTTTAAGCCAAAGTTTAAATCTAATTTATGTTTATCAATCTCAAGATTAGTCATTCCAAGTCTTTATGGAGGAGGAATATTAAAAGCCATAAAAATTTGAAAGCTAAATAATTTTAACAAAATACAATGATACCAAAGGCAACATTAAAAATTCCAAAAGTTAAAATCACGCTAAAAGATGTAACTCAAAGCACATCTCTTTTTTATAATCTAATATAAAACTTAATAGTTGGTATCATGCTATAGATGAGGTCTATTAGGGTGTATTATTTCTACCTACTTTATCACACAAGTACCCAATCTTCATATTACGATGATGGCTCTATAATAGGTCCTAAAGAATGGGGAACACATTATGGGAAGGTAGGTCCATTTCACTTTTTATTTTTCAAAACAACCAACATGAGTCAATATTTATACAAATTTACACTTACTATGAATAGGTATCCTTTGTATATTTATGGTCACTACTCATTTAGACTTGTCTTTATATGTCCTTAGTGTCCCTCATATTTCCTAAGGTCTTCTCATAATATGCCTACATTATACTTTTTACATTCCCTATTTAATTTCACACACTCCTCATATTTCCCCTTGAGAAATATTATTTTATTTACTGATCATTCCCCTGTAGGGATTCCATTTGTGAGTTGTATTGTAAAATGAAGGATAGGACCAAGCCTTTCTCTCAAATTACCATTCCCAATATACCATTTACCATATTTTTCTTGTTATTTATAAATCATTGGTGTTCACTTTGTGATTTATAGTGTAATACCATGGATAACACCTAACCTTCGTTACAAAATTTTCCAATGCCCAAGTCATAATGAAATTACATGTGTCAAATTTGAGATAAGTCATGATTGAACATGAGTTACACATCATGAACTTGCTTCCCATCTTGATATAGTATGTTTTAAGTTTACTTCATTTATATTTCACTTTTATCTTCTTATATTATGATTGAATTTAAGAATACAACCATTTTATTATGTTTTTTATACTTCCTATCTTGAATTAGTGTGATCAATTTATGTTCATTTTTCCAAATTTGTTTGTCTTTTATACTTCCCAATGTGATTTAGTATGATTGATTAAATTAATTGTTTTATTTTTATACCATTTAGTATTTCATGTGTTTTTCATTTTATTACATTAATTTCATACTTCCCAATGTTATATAGTGTGAATTTACTTGTTTTAGTTTGGTGTAATGTGGAGTCTATTTTTAGATTACAATGTATTTCAAATATTTTACATTTAAAATGTATTATACACTCTTTATGCTATATTTTTTACCATTTTTTGTTTAATATACTTAGTCATATTATATTATTACACATTTCCCATTGTGATATAGTTTGTAGTACATTTTTTTGATTAATTATAATTTTCCAAGTTATTTTTGTCTTTTTCTTTTCAACCATGCATGTGTATCACATAATGATAGAAAAGAAAACACTCCACATATATTTCCCATAGAATATATAAAAAAACAAAAATACATGTTCTAAAAATAAATATATCTGTGCATCAACATCCATAATATGTTATTTTGTGAAGATTATTTCTATATTGTAATGTATTTCAAATACTATACATTTAAAATATATTGTACACTCTCAATGTATTTTCATCGGGGCTTGAGGACTATTTAAAATTTTTTGGACCCCCTTAATGCTGAACCATTTTGCATTGACTTGGCCCATGGTTTTGGTACCCATTATTTTGTAAAACTATTATGTGATTACTTATTAATGTATTATAGATGTAATAGGTAATACATCAAAGAGATAGAGGAACTGAGTTTGAGAAGGAAGAATAGAGTTTATGAATTCAGGTGCAAATTCAAGAAAGTTTGTAGAGAGTAACTCCAAACAATATTTATGCATTATAATTCTGAGAAGATTGATATGAGAGTGGATGTAATCTTGTGTCTTGTAATAAAATCTAAGCAAGTGTTTCTTGGAATATGTAGCCCATATTAGGGTGAACCATGTTAAATTTGGTCTTCTTGTTATGAATTTTCATTTCTATTATTTATGTATCTCTATTCATATCTATTATTATTATGATTCTATGAAATTATTCTACATTAATTTGTGATTTATTCCTAACAACTGGTAACAGAGATTTAAGTTATATTTGATGAAATGTTGAATCACAATAAAAGGTTATCAGTTTAAGTGGGAGCTATGGATGATGATAATAGATCAGAGGTTGAAAAGTTTAACAAGTATAACTTTAGTCTATGGAAGATGTAGATGGAGGATTACCTTTATTATAAGGAACTCCATACTCCATTGGGAGGAAAAGTAAAGCAACTAGTGGGTACAATAGATGAGGCTTGGGAGTTGCTTCATAGGAAAACACTTGGGTCCATCCAATCAAGCTTTGGATATTTAGTCATGTTTAATATATCACAAGAGAAGACCATGTAAGGTCTCATGAAAGCATTAGGGAATTTATATGAGAAAACCTCTAATTTTAATAAAATATTTTGAATGAAAAAGTTTTTTAATATGAAGATATCTTAAAATAGTTTATTTGTTAATCATTTGAATGAATTTAATATGGTTGTGATTATATTTAACTCTATACAAATTAAATTTGATGATGAAGTTAGGGGTTATAATTATTTTTTATTCCTTACTAGAGAGTTGGAATAGATTAGTAATGGTTGTGAGCAACTCGGTCTCTAAAAATGCTAAGTTGAAGTTTGAGGATCTCATAAGAGTAATCCTTAGCAAGGAAATGTGATAGAAAAGCTTTGGGGAGACTTCTAATTTAGGTTATGCTTTAGTAGCAGAGAGTAGAGGAAGACAAAAGTATAGAGGAAAATGAAAGCATAAAAAGTCAAATGGTCTTAGAAGGTCAAAATGAAAGAGTAAGATGGCATGCTTGCATTATGGAAAGATTGGTCTCTTAATAACAAGAACAAAAATAAGGAAAACAGAAAGGAGGTTAGTGTGACAATAGGTAATGTTTGTAAGGATGCATTAATTCTCTCCATAGACAATATCATTGAGTCTTGGGTTTTAGATTTAGGGGCTTATTTTCATAATACACCACATAGGTATTATTTTATTAATTATGTTCAAGGGGATTTTGGACATGCTTATCTTGGTGATGATGATCCTTGTAGCACAATATGAAAAGGAAGTGTTTAGATCAAGATGTAGAATGGGAACACTTCGCTACTGAAGGATGTCAAGCATGTGCCCAAGTTGAGATAGAATTTGGTATCCATAGGATAACTAGGTAGTGAAGGTTGTATGGTGACATTTATAGTAAATTCTTGGAAGGTGACTAAGGGTGCTCTTTTGGAATCAAGAGGTAATAAGGTTGGTACCCTATATTTATCAAGTAGTGATGAATATTTTAATTTAGTTGTTATAGATTAAGATTCAAATTTTTGGCACAATAGGCTCATTCACATGAGCTAAAAGGCATACAAATTTTGAAGGATAAGTTTCCTGTTAAGAACCCATGCTTAATTGCTATGGACGCATATGCTTTGTAAGTCGTCCCTTAGAGCTTATTCGAATTATCCCACATAAAAGAGAAGTAGTAGTTGTTAGAATAGAGTTAGTATATAAGTAAGTATTGAGGCTGAATAAAGGCATCCACAAATTCATTGTATTGAGCTTGCTCAAAGGAGGTTGCCCCCTCGAAGAGGCCTACGATCAATATAAGCTTTCTGTGTTTTTGGTATTGGTAAGAGTTATTTTATTTTCGCATATTTATGATTAAATCTATTGTAAGAGGTAATCAGCTATAGGAGGTTCATCACATCTAGTATTAGAGTGCTTTCTTAGCTTTGTGGGTAGATTTGGAGCAATTTTTTTTTTCAAAGCAGGGCTTTCCAGAGCTGTGCCAATTTATGGTAAGAAATTTTTCATTACAGGTTCCATCATTTTGGATTGGGTAAATACCTATCCACTTAACTATGGGAAGTGCTTGGGCATAAGCCCTAAAAATCATTGTGAGGAGTACCATAGGAACCCCGAAGTAGCTGGCCCATTGAGAGGACCTACCAGTGAAAAGGGCAATGACCCCACCCTGATTGACTAGATCCCACCCATGAGGTAAACCAAAATCTATCGTTAAGGGGTAAACCCATGGCCAAAAATCTCTGGAGAGTGGTACTCACTTACATAGCTTTGGTGGCTAGAGAGAATTTAAAAATCCTTTAGGTAGCCAAACAAACATGGGGTCCATATCCAACTAATCAGGTTTAGAGAGAAAACAAAAACATATCCACAGTTGATGATTTTTCAAACCACACAGTTGTAGACACTCTGTTCCTGAAACAATCGCTAAACCAAAAAAAAAATAGCAAAAAAAGAAAGCAGCAAAAAAAAAACAACAGCAAAAAAAAAAAGTCCAAAATTTTCTTTCAGGGCGCTGCCCTGAACCCCGCCCTGCATTGTGGCAGGGAACGTGAAGGATCCCCGAATATTCACAACTGGTTATGGTCACCACTCATGCAGGCACAAAAATCATGGAGGAAGAAATCTCCACATTGAAATCTTAGGTTACAGAGTTAACCGACATGATGCGTGGCTTGAATCAATAGAATAACATCTTGCTCAATCGAATGCTGAAAGAGGAGTCTTCTTCAGAATGTCACTCCTTTAATTCCAAATTCTCTCATGAACCTAAGCTAGAATTTCCATGGTTCAATGGTATAGATCCTATAGGATGGATATATCGAGCTAAACAATTCTTCAACCTCCACAATACTTATTCTGTAAACAAAGTCCCAATTACTTCCTTTCATTTGGAACAAAAAGCACTTCAGTGGTACCATTAGTATCTCAAGACCAATGATGAACCCAATTGGTCAACTTTTGCATCCTTAATTTTGGGTAGGTTTGGTCCCTTAGCATTTGAGGATTTCACAAGCGCTCTCACTAAACTCCATCAAATAGGTACTGTTCATGAATATCAGCTTGAATTTAAAAAACTCGCTAATCACACTGAAGGGTTGTCAGATGACTTCTTCAAAATTTGCTTTGTTAGTGGCCTTAGAGAGCCAATCCACTTGGAGGTAAAAATGTTTCAACCTAAAAATATGATGGATGCTTTGGGTCTGGCTAAGTTAGCAGAAGATAAACTCTCCACACAGCGTTGACCTCCCACCTTTTTACCACCAAAGAACACAGTGAATCAGCAGACAACCATAACCACACCAATCAAGTGCCTAATTGAGGCAGAGATGTGGGCTCGTAAAGACAAAGGATTATGTTAAAATTGTGATGAAAAATGGGTTAAGGGTCACAAGTGCATCTAATAAAAACTTTACTTGCTAGATGTGGAGTCACCACCAAAACAAGACAGCGAGATTGATATTCTAGAATTTCAAGATGCTCAAGATGAACCCGGCACTAAAGAGGACCCAATGGTTCAAGAGACTCAACCTGAGATCTTAGTACATGAATTAATAGGTGTCACCACTCCCTAAACCATGAAGGTCAAAGGGTGCTTCAAAAAGATCCCTCTCACAATCCTCATTGACTCAGGGAGTACTCACAATTTCATTGATCCTCGCATTGCTAAGGCAGCAAACTGCTTTATATACCCTTGTTCTAGCTTTGAAGTCATGATTGCTAATGGGGGTACATTTCCATGTAAAGGGAAGTGTCGAAATGTGCATCTTGCAATTGGTGATTATAATTGTTGCTCTGATATGTTTGCCCTACCCTTAGGTGGGTGTGACATGGTTTTAGGGGCACAGTGGCTTCATACATTAGGACCTATTTTATGGGACTTCTCTGAGCTTTGGATGTAGTTCATAGATAATGGTCAGAAGCACACCTTAAAAGGGTTATTAATAGGATCTCCTATCATCATCAATTCTCATCGCATGGAAAAACTTTTGAAAAAAGGCTCACATGGGGTCATTGCACAACTGCATTCCATTCAACTTCAGCCCTCTGCTACTCCTAACCACCCTTCAGACTTACAAGCCATACTCGACAAACATGCACCCATTTTTTTAGAACTAGTAGGGTTACCCCCTTCATGCCCTGAAGATCACTGCATTCCTCTCCTTCCAGGAAGCATCCCATCCAACATTCGGCCATATCGTTACCCCCATCTACAAAAGATTGAAATTGAGAACTTAGTCTAGGAACTCCTCAAGTCTGGAATTATTCGCCCCAACACTAGCCCATATTCCTCCCCAGTGCTTCTTGTCCACAAAAAATATGGGTCATGGTGCCTTTGCATTGACTTTCGAGCCCTTAACTACCTCACTATCAAGGATAAATTCCTAATTCCTGTCATCGATGAGCTTCTTGATGAACTCCATGGGCCCAAATTCTTCTGTAAGTTGGATCTGTGTTCTGGCTATCATCAAATTCAAGTGCATCCTGATGACATTCCCAAGACAACCTTCCATACACATGAGGGTCACTATGAGTTCCTTGTCATGCCATTTGGCCTTAAAAATGCCCCTTCCACTTTTCATGCACTCATGAATAAAATCTTTCGGCCTTTTCTTTGTCAATTTATTTTAGTTTTTTTTATGACATTTTGATCTATAGCTGTAAATGGGATGAGCATCTCCAACATCTTGACAAGGAATTACAATTGCTAGCCAACCATAAATTATGTGCCAAGCAATCCAAGTGTTCATTCGGTCAAGAGGAAATTGACTATTTGGGGCACATTGTTTCAACGAATGGGGTTCGCGTGGACCTAGAAAAAATCAGTGCTATGCAGAATTGGCCTCAACCAACCACCCTCAAGAGCCTTCATGGTTTCTTAGGCCTAACAAGATACTATTGAAAGTTCATCAAAGATTATGGAAAGATCGTAACTCCTTTGACTTCCTTATTGAAGAAGGATGCTTTCACCTAGGGTGCAATAGTTGATCAGGCATTCATCCAACTCAAACAGGCTATGTGTAGTACACCAATTTTGGCACTGCCAGACTTCAGCAAAAATTTCACCATTGAAAGTGATGCCAATGGCATCAGCTTGGGTGTTGTTCTTCTCCAAGAGGGCTGACCAATTGCCTTCACTAACAAAGCCCTTTCTGGCTGCAATTTAGCTTTGTCCACATATGAAAAGGAAATGATGGCAATTTTACATGCAGTACAAAAATGGAGACCCTACTTACTGAGAAACCATTTTTGCATAAAAAATGATCATCATAGTTTAAAATATTTCTTAGAACAGTGGGTCTCATCCCCAGCTTAACAAAAGTGGGTCAGCAAACTTATGGGCTATGACTATGAGATCACCTATAAGAAGGGAAAAGACAATGTGGTGGATGATGCTCTCTCAAGAACCTTCGAGGACCAGCCTTCCCTCTCTACCATCTCCATGCCCATTCCTAAATGGTTGGAATTTGTCTAACAAGGGTATGTAAATGATCCTTCCTTATGCCACATCATTCATCAATTGGGCACTAACCCTCTGCAGTACCGCATTATTCATGGGATGGTGCTTCTCTATGATACAAGGGTCGTTTGGTGCTTCCCCAAATTTCAGACCTGCATCAGGTTATCTTATATGAAATCCATGTTTCCCCCTCAGTAGGGCACTTAGGGTTTCTCAAAACCTATGAGCGAGCACATCGACATTTCTTTTGGAAAGGCATGAAAACCGAAATTAAATAGATGGTGGCCGAATGTGAAACCTGCCAACGACACAAAGGTGAAACCACATTGACTCCTGGTTTGCTCGTGCCCTTGCCCATTCCTACTAGGATCTGGATAGATATTTCCATGGATTTCATTAAGGGCCTCCCTAAATCTGGGTGAAAGATAGTGATCCTAGTCGTTGTCGATCACCTCTCCAAATATAGTCATTTTTGTGCACTCAGCCACCCATACACAGCGTCCACATTTGCACAGGTTTTCTTGGATCAGATCTTCCGTCTTCGTGGCATTCCTTCTTCAATTGTCTCATATTGTGATGCCACTTTCACTAGCCATTTTTGGATGGAACTATTTCATCGCATAGGTACATAACTGAAAATGAGCTCTGCGTACCACCCATAAATAGATGGTCAGACAGAAATCGTCAACAAATGATTAGAGACCTTACTTCATTGTTTTGCTTCAGAACAACAAAATCAATGGGCCAAGTGGCTTCCCCTAGCTGAATGGTGGTACAATACCTCATACCACACTTCCACCAAAATGACTCCCTATGAGGTAGTTTATGGTCAAGCACCACCACCACTTCTTCCATATCATCCTGGTAGCTCACCAGTTTAGGTAGTTGACACCACTCTCCAAAATTGGGATCAAATTCTCCACACCTTACGAGACAATCTCCACATGGCCCAAAACTGAATGAAGCATCAAGTTGATCAACACCACTCTGAGCATACCTTTCAATCTAGTGATATGGTCTTTCTTCATCTGTAGCCATAAAAGCAATCATCACTAAAACAAAAAGGGCGCCAAAAGCTTGCTCCAAAGTTTTATGGGCCATATAAGGTTCTCCAAAAGATTGGGTCAGTTGCTTACAAGTTAGAGCTTCCACCTTCCTCCCAAGTTCATCCCGTCTTTCATGTCTCCTGTTTGAAACAAGTTCTTGGATCCAACATCTGAGTGCAGATAGCTTTACCAGCACTTGATAATGAAGGCTCCATCCTTCTCGAGCTAGAAGCAATCTTGGATAGGCACACCCACCAACTTTGATCCTGCTCCATCACAGAGGTCTTAATCCAATGGCACGGCATGCAACTAGAAGATGCAACATGGGAACCACTCTTCCAGATTTAACAACAATTCCCACATTTGAAGCTTTGAGGGCAAAGATTTTTTAAGAGGGAGGGGATGTTAGGAACTTGTGCTTAATTTCTATGGATGCATATGCTTTGTAAGTCATCCCTTAGAGCTTATTCGAATTATCCCACATACAAGGGAAGTAGTGGTTGTTATAATAGAGTTAGTATATAAGTAAGTATTGAGGCCGAATAAAGGCATCCATGAATTCATTGTATTGAGCTTGCTCAAAGGAGGTTTCCCCCTCGAAGAGGCCTGCGATCAATATAAGCTTTTTGTGCTTATGGTATTGGTAAGAGTTATTTTATTTTCACATATTTATGATTAAATCTATTGTAAGAGGTAATCAGATGTAGGAGGTTCATCACATTTCCCAAATTAAAAGTGTCTGATTTAGATTTTTATGAAGACTATGTGTACAAAAAATATAAAAGGGTAAAGTTTCTCAAGGTTAGACCTACAAGAAAGGAGAATAAGCTGGATCTAGTTTATTTAGATGTATGGTGGCCATCTCAGGTATCTTCTATTGATGGTTCATATTATTATGTCACTTTTATTCATGATGTAACTAAGAAAGTTTAGGTATATGGCATTAATAGAAAATATGATGTATTTTATACATTTAAAATATGTAAATCCTTGGTTGAGAATGAAATAAGTCACAAGTTAAAATTTCTTAGGTTAGATAATGGTGGGAAATATCACATCAATGAATTTGTTGATTACTATTCTAGGAATGGAATTCAAAGAGAAAGGATAGTTTCAAGAAGTTTACAATATAATGGAGTGTTAGAAAGGATAAATAGGAATATCATGGAGTGTTCTAGGAGCATGAGGTTTGATGCAGGATTACCCCTTTAGTTTTGGGTAGAATCCATAAACATAGTTGTATATCTGATCAATAGAGGTCCTTCATCTTCTTTATATGGAGGCATACCTAAGGAAGCTTAGTCTAGT
Source organism: Torreya grandis (assembly GCA_037957365.1). Lineage (NCBI taxonomy): Eukaryota > Viridiplantae > Streptophyta > Pinopsida > Cupressales > Taxaceae > Torreya > Torreya grandis. The sequence continues at coordinate 490,003 of JARHVA010001067.1, forward strand.
AATAAAGTTAATTATTCATTTCATAGAGTATTGGTTGCGAATATTTTATTCATATTGATAAATATGATAGGACCAAGTTAGAAGCTAAGTCTAAAAAATGCACCTTTATTGGTTATGGTGAGGATGACTTTAGTTTCTAGAATTGGAGTCTTAAGGACAAGAAAATCATTTAGTCTAGGGATTTTATCTTTAATGAAAAATTCATGTATAAATATTAGATTTAGGATTAGAAAGAGGACTATATAAAGGAGTACATAGTGTTAGAGGAAATTATAGATAATAAAGTGTCGAAGCAACTAGTTTAGGCACCTACTCCACAAGAACCTCAAACACTTATGGTGAGAAGGTCTTCTAGGGTAAGAAGGGAACCTAAATGTTTTGTATATATATTAATTATTTATTACTCACTAACAATGGAGAGTCAAAGTTATTTGAAGAATTAATATAGGTATATGTCAAGAAGAAGTGGGAGTAAGCAATGGATGAGGATCATTTATCTCTCATGTAAAATTAAACTTGGGATTTGGTAAACCCACCTGAAGGTAAGAGAGAATTAAATAAAAAGTGGGTTTATATAATTCAAGAGGAAGTTGGAGGCAAGAAAAAGTACAAAGCCTTGTTGGTGGTAAAGGGCTTTACACAGAAGAAGGGAATTGATTTTGATGAGATTTTTTCCCCAGTGGAAAAGATGACTTTTATTAGGACTGTTCTTGGGATAGTGGTAGTGGAAGACTTGTACTTAGATAAATAAGATGTGAAGACTCAATTCCTTCATGGTGATTTAGATGAGGAATTATATATGGAGTAACCACAAGGATATGAAGTCATAGGGAAGAAGAACATGGTGTGTAAACTAAAGAAGAGCATGTATGGCCCGAAACAAGCTCCATAATAATAGTACAAGAAATTTTATAATTTTAAGACGGAACATGAAAACTCCATGTGTCATATAGACCATTGCATATATATCAAGAACTTTTATTATGGTGATTATATTATCTTATGTCTATATGTGGATGACATGTTAGTTTTAGGTAAGAACATGTAGGACATAAAGGTACTTAAGGAATAACTTAGTAATTCCTTTGCTATGAAGGATTTACGAGTAGTGAAACAAATCCTTGGTATGAGAATAAATCAAGATATGAAGGAATGAGAGATGAATTTATCCTAGGAAGAGTAAATTAAAAATGTCTTGGAGAGGTTTAGTATATAGGATGCTAAACTGATTGGGACTCTTTTAGTAGGTAATTTCAAGTTATAAAAGGAGTAGTGTCCCAAGATAGAGGAAGAGAGAATCCAAATGTCACATGTACCTTAATCATCAACATTTCTTAGCCTTATGTATGACATGGTGTATACTATGCTAGATATTTCCCATGAAGTGGGAGAAATAAGTAGGTACATGAGTGATCTAAGTAGAGAGCACTAGAGGTAGTGAAGTGGATCCTTTAGTACTTGAGAGGGACCATGGGGATAGTTTTAAGCTATGGTGGATTGGACACCACTTTGTGTGGTTATGTAGGTTCAAATATGGATGGTGATTTAGATAACATGAGGAGCATGTTAGGATATGTATTTGTTTTAGGTGACACAATAGTGAGATATATTTCATTACTATAAAAATGTGTGGATTTGTCAACCATAGAGGTTGAGTATGTTGATTCCATAGAGGCAAGCAAAGAGATTATTTGGTTACAATATTTGATTGGATATTTGGGGCATAAGAAGGAGGAAGGGAAGCTATATAATGATCTTAAAAGTTATATACATCTAAGATAGAACTCTGCTTTCCACTCTAAGATGAAGCATATATAGTTGAGATACCATTTCATTAGGACATCTTTTTAAGAATAAAAGTTAAATCTAGAGAAGATACATACTAGTTACAATCCTATAGACATGATGACCAAGGTGGTCACAAGGGAGAAACTAAAGCTATGTTTATTTTCGGTTGGCCTTTAAAGATGATATTGAATGGTTGAGAAACCTTCGTAGAGGAAATTAGAATCTAAGTGGAAGATTGTTATGTTTTGGAGCCTATTTCTTGATTACAATGTATTTCAAATACTATACATTTAAAATGCATTGTACACTTTTTATGTTATCCTTTTACCATCTTTGGTTTATTATAATTAGTCATATTTTGTTATTACACATTTCCCATTGTGATATAGTTTGTAACACATTTTTTTTAATTAATTATAATTTTGTAAGTCATTTTTGTCTTTTTATTTTCAACCATGCATGTGTATCACATAATGCTAGAAAATAAAATTGTCCATATATATTTCCCATGGCATATATAACGAAAGAAAAATACATGTCATAAAAATAAATATATCCACGCATCAATATCCATAATCTATTATGTTGTGGAGAATGTCTCCAAATTACAATGTATTTCAAATACTGTACATTTAAAATGTACTATTCACTTTTTATGTATTCTTTCCTAGGTTTGGGGAATATTTGAAAATTTTTAGACCCCTTTGATGGGGAACCATTTTGGGTGGACTTGTCCCATGGTTATGGTACCCATTATTTTGTAAAACTACTATGTGGTTACCTATCGATGTATTATAGATGTAGTAGGTAAAAAATTAGAGAGATAGAGTAATTAAGTTTGAAAAGGAAGAACAAAGTGTGTAAATTTAGGTAAGAATTCAGGAGAGTTTATAGAGAGCAATTCCAACCAATATTTGTGTATTGGAATTGTGAGAAGATTGTTCTAAGAGTGGAATGTACTCTTCTTGCTTATAATAAAATATGAGAAAGTATTTCCTAATGGATGTAGTCCAAATTAGGGTGAGCCACATTAAATTTGGTCTTCTTATTTTGCATTTTTATTTCTATTCTTTATGCATCTCTATTCATATCTATTATTATTATGATTCTATGAAATTGTTTTGCATCAATTTCTGATTTATTCATAACATAGTCAAATAAAACTCATGACATCAAATCTAACTATATATATATCATGTGTTTTTTATAATACAATGTACAAAATAAAAAATACATAGCTTCATCTCTATGGATGGGCTCCACCATGCCTATCATGTGGCCTATCCACACTACTCATAGATGCCTAGGACTGTCCCTTCTGCATGGTATGTTGTAATGAGGTATTTTAGAATCTTAATCCTACTACCTATCCTTATAGGTTAGCCACTTGGTCCTATATATATCCAAGCTACACTGTGGTAGCCATGTGCACTAATATCTCCTAAGCCAAGCCTTGTCAAGCCTATGCCTCTCCCACTCCCACTCTTGTTAGTGATTTTAATCCATCTGCATATGTCTACAACTACATAATGACATCCCCCACTAGTATAAACTAGCCTACCTATTATGGGGCATATAATACACTAGGGTCATCTCATATGGTGGGGTTATATGGTGATATCACCCTCTCCAAAATGTCATGGTGTGCAGCCATGACTAGTTATCCCATTCTATCATCCTTTATCACTACATATGAAAAATCAAAACCAAATAAATACTAGATCACATATACATCTCAAAATCTATCCATCTACTACCAATCACATGTAACTATTATTCTATATCAAAGCTTAAAATAATAATGTTTCTCACTAGCCCTAGTGTCACTAACCACCATTTCCCCATTTTCTCACCTACCAAGCATAGTCTCTCCATTTTCTCATCCCCCAATCATCTCCTATGTTGATCACCTCCCCACCAATGCAAAACTAGGAGTCATCACTCATGCATGTCATGACCTTATCCTAAGAGGTACCTCTATAGACCAACTCTATCCAAAAATAGTTGTTTGGTCATCTTTTGTGGTTATCCTCACCTATGCTTTCTCTCATCAGAGTGCCTCCATCTATGATGTGGTCATGGTGGTTTCTACTACTCCCAATATGGTGTCTATTGTGGTACCTACTACACCCCTGCATACACATCCATTTCCTTTCCTTATCTAAATTTATGTTTTCATGCTCAACCAATCCATGGTCTCACAAACCATGGCCTAATCTCAGGTTTCATGACTCATACTCCTCCTCCTCCTCCCCTCCCTTTTAGCTCTCTAACACATCATGGCCAAAAAGTGGGTACTATTATAGGAACTGAAAGGTGTGGGAGTCAAAACTACCATAATGAGTGTGCCACTAACTATGGCTCTACCCATTGGTATAGTGGCATGTAATCCTCACCTAAGATAGTCCTATCGCATTGTCAACCAACTAGGCCAAAAAGTATAAATGTGCATATAAGGTGTCCATATGATCTCCCTTCATGTGATCATCTGTAAAGCTAGAACATGGGGCATGACTCATGCTGCTGCATCCTACTACCATCTAGTCACTTGAGGTAACTCATCATCTACTACATGGGGCAACCCAACTAGTTGATATATAGGGAACCTCTCATATATATAGGCACTCAAAAAAATCATTTGTCCTATGGTCTTTTACCCTCTAGATAACATGCCATTAACTAAAATTTTTACACCCTATTTTAAAACTTTTTCAAACCTTGAAAATTATGTTTTCTTGCTAAAATACCTAGTGGGAGCCAATGAATCAAAATATTTTTGTCTTATTATAGATTTTGATTTTATGTGATTAGATTAAATATGGTTATTGAAGTGTTTTTCATTTTCATTACTTTTTGTTTCACAATAAGTTGTTTTAAGAGATTCTAGTTTTTGTCTTCAACAACAAGATTGCTATCATAGTTATCTCTATTTGGCATGTTGAATGATAAGACAAATTAGGTTGGTAGTTTATTGTTCAATTTTCTATCATGAGCTTGGAAAACATCATGATATCCTTAGTTTTTAGTATTGAGCATCTATCACGAATATCTTTGCATAAAGTGGTGATACCATTATAAATTTGGTATAACGGGATTATTATTGACTTATTTCACATAATCCATAGATTGAATTTTGGTAGCCATCAAATGGTAAATTAAGGTCTTAAAAATGACACTTCAATAATTGGAAGCATTGAAACATGTAGGTTATAATTCATATTATAATTTTTTGAAGTGATAAACTTAACATATATAATTATTTTGATAAATGTATGGTGTGGTTTGATTAATAGAGTCTTTTTTATTCAAATGATGAAAACATCAATTATAGTCTATTTAAATACCATGGTGTCAACCCATTTGTAAATACATGGACATTTAAGTGTAAGTGAAAATAAATATCATGACATAAAGTTTCCCTTTTTCATTTTTATTTTATGACCAAGATGACATATGGTAATTTGTGCCAAAGTGAAAATCGTAAAAATGTATTCATGTTTCAATAGAAAATAGTATAATTTAAGAGTATTTATTGTGCTATGGGAGGTTGGATAATTTTTTAGTTATCCTTGATTTGGGACCCCTAAAGTTGATTAGCAAGTTTACCAATTCATGATTTGTATCTTAGCCAAATTAGAGATCTAATAAAGTTGGACTTAGCTAAAATGGAGATCTGATAAACTTGGTCAAGCTATTTGGGTGACATATGAGTATATTTGTCTTTAACACTTGTAGCTTAATTTAATTCTAGAACTCTCTTTATCCTTTAGAAGTTAAACACAAAAATCTCTAGCCTGGTTTTAGTTTTTGAAAGTCTCCTTCAAGATTTTAATGCAGATGGTAATGAAGATGAGAAACACACTTTCATGAATTTTTGATTAAATTTTTGAGGTATCTTTATATCATAGACATGATATGCTTGTTTGGGGTTTTCTTGGATCTGCTAAGGTAAATTTTTAGTGTTGATAGGTGAGTTTTCTTAACATCATCTCACTCAAATGGTTAAATTTTTTATGTGCTTTTATAATCCCATCATGTAATGTAAGAGATATATTTGGGGTTTTTGGGTTCATATCCATTTGTTCTTTTTCCCCTTTTTTTGAGTTCATGCTAAAATTTTCAATCTTTGACAATGGATTTTTTAGGTTTTTCCAAATTTTGATTTGGGTATTTGACAAATTCATTTTTGGGTAGTATTTCATGATGTTGTGGTTGAGTAAATTCTTGTTTTTTAAGTTTCATGCTAAAGTAATTTCTTACTTGCTGGTTTCAACTCAATGTGGGTATTTTTCTTAGAATATTTGCATTCATATGCTTGGGGTTTCAAAATAAATTATGGCCAAATCACTAGATTTATGAGATTAGAAAAATAATACTTTTTTGGTGAGTTGATTTGGATGTAGTTTTAAATTCAAAACATAATGATTTTGATCATAAAACTCAATAATTTATTTTCTTAAACAAATTTTCGTTCCAATTGAAGACATATCATTTACCTTTGAAACTATGATGATTTTTGTCACTCAATAGTATTTTGAAAACTCTAATTTTTAGTTAAATAAATAAATTTAATTGTTTATTATTGGAAAAAGGAATGTATTTTAAATATCGAGAATAATGTTTTGATTTTTGAAGTGCATTTTTAGAGTTATTTTATTGTGAGACCCCATTTTATGAATTTAGTTACTTGATATAGATTGGCATAATTTTACTCTAATAGATGATAGTGGAGATGAGCATTCATATAGGACACATGGGTTTATTTTTCTTGTTTTGGTCATTTTGAAATCAATTATTTTGACAAAACTTGTTATTTAAGCATGCAGATGAAATTATCTTTACACATTCTCATTTGTAATGAGGAATGATATACAATCTGATGTATGATTTGATTTCAGTGGAATAGATTCAATATTCAATTAAGTAATGAAAATGTATGGTCTATTTGTATTTGTTTTAATCATAACATTATGGATTGATATTTTAAGACTAGTTTGCTAGAGTTATTTCATTATGGGGCACCCATCCAAGTGTTTGTTCAGTCTTTAGAAAAAAATATAATTATTTAAAGAGGTTATTATTATGTTTTTATGAACTTAAAGTTTTCCTAAAACTTATAAACTTTATTTTATAAATTTAACTTTATTTTATAAAGTACCTTGCCTAAATTTTAAATTATAAGTTTAAATAAAAGTTAGTTATTAAACCAACTAGCTACTTGGAAAAGGTTATAAAGGTAAGAAAACTCATTATCAAAAAGGAGGAACTCTTATAGGTAAATTAAAGAACTCTTTCTTTCATTTGTGCTTCTCTTTTAAGAACAAGTCTCTGAGATGATGATTGTTTGTAAAAGATCAACACTCATTCAATTTGATGGTATAACCCTATCTCATTTATTCTAAGTATATATAGGTTTAATTTCAATTATTTTATGATTATTTAGTTAATATTTGGGAGATTTAATGTTTTGATGAATAAAAATTTGCATTCATATACATCAAAAAAAATTTATCACCTAAATACTGATGAACATCATGCCTAGTGTGACAGAAGTTCAATTTTTACACATGTTACAATGTCTCTTTTCAAAACTTGTAATCCATGTATTCTATTTATTGATGAAATAATTTCTTGTTTTGGGGTTTCTAAATCATATTTTATTATCTGATTTGGCTTAAGGCCTCCTCTATGTATTATATCTTTAGCATAATGTTTCTTTCTATATTTTTTTTTTTAAATTTTATTGGTTCTTTTCTTTAGTTAGTCATTCTTCTTTGTTTGTTTTATTTTGTCTCTTCTCACTACCTTCTTTTTCTCTCTTTGTTTGTAGTATCTCTAATTTTTATTTGGAGAAACATTTATGATATTTAATTTTGAAACATCATTTTTAGACTTGATTTATACATATGTTGCTAAATATAGGTTTATTTTGATTCACATTTTATTGCTCATTTCTTATCGTAGATCCATTTATCTATATTTTTGGTTTATTTTTGATGATATTTGGAAAATATCAAATTAAAATATAGGACATTTCTTGAAAAATATGTTTATTGAATCAGATTTCTATTCTTCAAGAGATTATCTAATAAATAGATTTTCTCTATTGGATAGAATAGATTATAGTTTCTTATCTAAACTGATTCATAATTTGGTTAATTCTTGATTTCTATAATAAATATGATAAATTTAATGACTTATTAGAAGAATTAAATTTATCTTTTATAAATAATTATCAAACATAAGTGAATCTTAAATATTTGAGTTATAATTCAGGGATATTTGAATACAAGTTTATTCATAAAATCATTATTTGAGACCACCTTTTTTGTAAAAAACTTCATACATCTATTTCTCATTCAAATTAAAATAATTCCTCTTAAGAAATATATTATTTTCCCAAAACTCGGTCAAGTGTGTAACCAATGCAACTTGATTTTTAAAAACCCATTATGTGCCTTGCACTAATTTTTTAGTCATAGGACTCGCACAATTAGACTAGTATGATTCTAATTTGACATTTATAATAGGAAAAAAGGGTGATTAATTGGTGCAAAAAAATTATCATAACACATCCCACACATATCATGTATGAGATGGAACTAAATGATAGATGCAAAGTTATATAGTACTCCTTGATCTAAAATTGACTAACACAAGGATAGTGAATATTATGATATCTTGTTATTTGACTTGTGACACAACACTCATGCTATAAAAAATTCAACCATGGCCTTTTGTATGTCTAGAATCTACATGATGTACACATCAAAAATACTAACTTGTAAACTTAGGTATATCCTATTTAAGCACATCACCCACCTAGATAGTGCTCATCTGTCTTGAATATTATCTAGTGTCCTTATGATCATTGATGTCCCTCCTATTAGTAATCTAAGTAATGCATGGATATCCTTTAGTGTGATACCCACCTCTATTATATCCCCATCACTACACATTGAAAAGTGTTGTTCAACTATTCCCATGATCCAAGGAACATGACAATGATATCAACACTTAATAAGATGATCTTCATATCCATAATACCTCCCATGCCTAGTGTAGTTAAACATGCTCTATCCACATCCATAAATCATTCCAATAGATATGGTAGTCATAACACATCTATTAATCACCAATATCTTAGGTGTCTCTACAAAATATCAAATAATAAAGGATGTATCAGATCTTTATGTCATTCATAATCAAAATACTATAAGAGAGTTATAAATAATGTCATGGTGATGTCATTGAGGTGTCCAAGTGATTGGATGAAGTTCCTTGATAATCTAAGTGATAATGACAAAGTGTGCAATATGTTGATCATAATATGCTTGAAGGAGGCTTGGTTGATCTTTAGTTTTGGCATGGTTAGAGATGTTCATGGATGAATCTAAAGTATTGATCATGCAAAAGAGGTCCCATAAGAATTTTTATATGCTTTGAGTGCTTGGGTTCATGATTGTATTTCATATATTTGATCATTATTGTCATCTATACATTTTAGTTCTAGTGGTAGAAAATATGAGTACACAGTTTGTTGACATCATAATTACCATGTGTGGATGAGTCAGGGGGAGTTGGTCATATGGTTATCATAAAATTATTCCTTAGTTACTATGAACTACATTTTAGGTCATGCAATGAATCATTATAAAATATATGTGTGTGAAAAATTTGGCTCCTAGGCATTTCAACAATGTTTTCTATGTTCAAATAAAATTGAGTAAGAATGTTGATGATGTCATCATTCACACACATAGACGTGTCATGAAGAGATAGTCACATAAGTTTGTTCAGTATTATGCCTAGTTATTATACACTAAATTTTAGGTCATATGATGAAGTGAAATAAAATATATGTAAGTGCAAAGTTGGGCTCCTAGGCAGTTTGATGGTGTTTTCCCATACTTAGCCAAAATTGCTTGTGGCAAGTAAACCTCAGTAGGCATTTTGATGTAGTTATATTTCACATGTGTAGTAGTTTCAAAATAATTTGATCATATGGGTCTATTAATTTTTTTTTCTAGTTTATATGTACTAAATTTTAGGTCATATGATAAATTTCATCAAAATATATGCATGTGCAAAGTTGGCCTTCTAAGTAGTTTTAGGCATAGTTGGCTCTATGGTAGAAACATTTGAGTGAGAAAATTAATGGAATTATATATTAAAAGTGTGAATATTTTAGGATATTACTAATACATGGTTATATTCCTCTTTTAAAGGAGAACATATGGTCCAAATTTTAGAATATGCATTTGAGTGAAGCAAAATATATGAAGGTGCAAAGTTGACCTTACAAACAAATTGCAAAGGTTCCCATAGTCAAATTTGACAAGGTAAAGTTTGAGAAACTATCAAGAAATAAATGGAGTGAATTTGATTCAATATGTTAGGAATAAGTGATATGAATATAAGTGTTTAAATTTTAACACTGATCAAAGATAAAGGATAAGGATCTAATGGTTCACATTTAATTATACAATTGAGATCGACGGTGCATGTGCAGTCAAAGTGGTCAACCTATTTGAAGTTTAACATCATTAAATTCTAAGATAATTAAAATAAGATCAATGGTACATGAATGATCTAAGAATTGAGGACACAATATGATAACAAAGTTTTTTAATTTTAACTATGACCATTGGGATTTGAATATTTGAATTTTGCAAGTGAAAACCCTATGCTTTGTATTTTATCCATAACATTTGATCTAGGATGAATTTGCTATTTCTGTAAAAAAAAAGTTTTAAAGGACTAAAATTTACATCTAATAAACCTATTTATATGGTTTGAACATTTTTACAGTCAAATATATTGAGCTCCAAAGTTGACTATGTGTTTGACTATGTTATGCATGTGACCCAAGAAGGATGTTTGAGCTTGTGTTGATGTTTTTTTGATGTGTCATGATGACTTGAATTTTATGAGTGTTGTATAATCCTTAAGTATAATGTTTTTGGTCTTTTTAGGTTTTACCAATTCATATTTACTATGAATTTTTTTAATAAGTTGATTTTTTGCTCATTCATGGTGTCATGTGTACAAGGCTACTATGTGAGTAGATTGAGCATACATAGATGTGAGAAAAGATGACTATAAATAATTAAGGATGTCTAAGGGGAAATAAGGAGTGGATCCATTTATTTTAAATTTATCCTATTTTATTTTTTGATCTATGAAGTGCTAAATGGGTGAATAGGTCTCCATGAGACTTATAAGAGCTACAAGGGCCTAATTGAAAGGGTGACGCATGGTTGCTATGGCCAACCTATATGGATGGTATTGAGATATATATAAATATGATCAATGGATCAAGGGTTAATTCATACCTATTTTCTAACAAATATGATGATGATCATGAATTCTCTATAAATAGTGAAACCAAATGTGATGGTTTCTAGACTTTATAAAGGGGTTTGCATGTGAGAGTTGTAGAGCAAAGGAAAGGTAAAATTCCCAATATATGATTTGATAATAAAATAAAATTAAGGATTATGTGTATGACCTTGGGTAATATTTTTTATTTCATAATAGTTCTCCTGTAGGTTAAGGATGAGCGAAGAGGTCTAGGGTGATCCAAAAGGATGTTTTAAATGCTTTAAGTGTGAGCAAAGGATACATGTTGTTTGTGTGAGATTGGTGGTTGATTTGAGAGACATATTAGAGTGTGGAATTTGTGTATTATTTTTTTTAATTTAATTTATGTGGTTATATATTTATTTCTGAGGAGTGAAGAGTGATCCAAAAGGTGCCTTTGGATGCATTGAGTGTGTAAAGTTGAAGAGAGATGATATACTTTATATCTCCATTAGATTGGTAGGCAATAAATGTTATATGAGATTTTATATTATTGGGTGTTGTTGTGTATGCTCAAAATATAAGGGGTTATAACCTCCATACAAGGTGAAACTTTATAAAGGTCTAGTTGTTGTGGCAACTCAGCTAGACAGGTGTAGTGGCTGTTTGTGGGATTGCAATCTCACTAAAATAAGGGATGGTAGTTTCTTAATAAGTTGTATCCAGTCTAAATTGGTTATTATTTTTATAGGATAGTAGTATAATTATATGTTATAGTGAATTTTATACACCAAGAGGGTTTCCCACATATGCCCTATGTTAAGTGTTTGATCTTGCATTGTCTCTCATGTTCATTACTATGAATGATGTATATGCTTCAAGAATGATTTTCTTAATTGATTAAGAGTTTTAAAGGGTTTGATAATTAATTTGGATTATCTAGGATCATTGATTCATCCACCCCTCTAAATTATTATACCTCTAACAATTGGTATCAGAGTAGGTCCTTTGATAAAGGAATGACAGTTTGAAGGTGATCTAAGGTACAATATGGGTAGACATCAAATACAAAGAGGTTTCTCTACTAAGAAAGCATTGATGTTCAATGGATCTAATTATGTATTTTAGAGTGCAAGGATGAGGACATACATTATGTCCCTATGGTTTGATGTATGGAAATCTGTTGTGAATGGTTATGTTGATCCTACTACTCCTCCATCTAGTGTTGTAAACAAGAAGCTATTTGATAATAATTATAAGGAAATGAATGGCATTAATTGTGGTCTTATATAGAATGAGTTCACCAATGTAATCCATTATAAATATAATAAAGAGACATGGGAAAAATTGTATATCATTAATGAAGGAGACTCAAATGTTAAGGTGGAAAATTTACAGACTCATCAAAGATAATTTGAGATTATTAAAATGAAGGAGGAAGATTATTTTGGTATGCTTTCTATAGAAAGTTGATGAAATTTTGAATATCATTAGAGGTCTTGGAGATAACATTAAAGAGGTTACTATAGTTCAAAAGCTATTAAGGTCTCTATCTCTCAAGTTTGATCTAAAAGTATCCTCTATAGAATAAAGTCATGATCCTACTCAATTGAAGATGGATCAATTTCATGACACCCTTACTTCCTATGATATGAGAGTAAATGATGATATACCACCAAATAAGGATCAACATTAAAGATAGAAATGAAGCCAAAGAAGTAGTTACAAGGTAATAAACTTGAAGAGGATGAGATATTTGATACTGATGAGGATGAACTAATTACTTTGATTACTAAGAAATTGAAAATAGGCTTAGGGAAGTATAAGGGTAAACTACCCTTAAAATGTTCAAACTATGGAGAGATAAGAAATTTTCCTCATAATTTCCCTCATAATCATGAGAAGAATGATGATGAAGAGCATTTTAAGGCCAAGATGAAGACAAAAAGACATACAGGAAGAAATGATTCACAAAGTATAACAATAAGAAGCCATTCAAGAACAAGAAGAGTCTCTACACCAAAGATGATTAAAACTCAGTAGATAAGAGTGAAAATAGTGACTTAGAGTATGATCATGAAGATTATAGTCTTTTTGAAGATGAATCCTTGTTCATGGTTGAGGAAAGAAGTTGATCATATCAAAAGGAGTCTACATAGAGTGATTTAGATGTTGATAGAGATGAAGTGGACTGTGAGACTGAATTGATGAATGCCTTTGAAGAACTGAAGATTGAGAATAAGATTAACAAGATTATGAAATCTCAAATCAAGTACTATGAGGAGAAATTTAGTGTGTATGAAGAAATAATGAATGAAGATACCAAAGAGCATGAATATATGGTCAAACATCTTAGTTGTTAATTAGAAATTATATCTACAAGCCTAAAAGCCAAATAAGATGAATGTTCAAGGTATGTAATTGAAAATGAGTCATTGAAATATAAGTTATAGAAGACATCTAGTAAGGTAAAGTCATTTGTGAGATATGGAAAAGAGCTCAAGTGGTCTAGACAATATTTTGAGTGGTCAAAATCATGCTAGTGATAGAACTGGTCTTGGATATGAAGAAAAAAATGTAACTTAAGACAAGATGAAGACTAATGTGAATAAGGAAAATCATACTATGAAGATAAATCATCAGACAAAGAATGAAGGTGCTAGAAAAATGAAGACAAATTAGATCAAATAACCAAATGCCATGAGGTATGCAAGTTTCAATGGTTATTGTTACACATGTAATAAATTTGGGCATAAAGTTAGAGAATGCAAGAGACATATTAGAATTTTTTTTTCATGGAATTATGATGGGGGTCATCAATTAAAAGGTGTGAAAAAAGTTGATTTATTCAAATTTATTGATGTGGGACAATTTTCAAACCATTATCCACATAAGGTTTGACAAGGTGAGTCCTCTTCAAAAACAGGTGGTTGTTTCATTTGTCATGACATAAGACACATTACAAGTTTCTATCCAAAAAAGGTAAGATAAACTATGTTTTGATAAAGGAGTATTATTTGCTACAACTATGAGAATATTGGTCACATTGCTAGATTCTTCAAGCAAAGGACATCAAGTCAAAATGAGTTCAATCAAGATCCTAGAGTCCAAAGAAGAAGACAAGTTAACTCATTGAAACCAAAGGTGGTAAATATGAGTCATGATGGGTCTACTAGTCCAAATAACCTATTTGATATGGTGGAGAATGCTTTAAAATTTGAATACTATCAAGGTATCTCATTGTCTACTCATATTGTGAATGAAGAGACCAAGCTCAAGGAGAAAACCATGGTACTGGTTGAGGCTAGTTCTGAGATGTGTATGGATCCAAGTGAACATCCTACCATTTTTGAGCATGTATCATGCAAAGAACATCAATTTTTAGTGCCTATTGATGAGTTTATTAATTTCAAGGTGGATTCTTTAGATTAAAATATATGTCATAAATCTATGTTGTCTCCATGTATTTTCAATTCAATCCTAGAAGAAAAGGAGAATATTGTAGTGAATGAGCATGTTTCCTCTCTTAATCTTAAGAAGAAGAAGAACTACAAGTATTTTATGACCGAGGAGAAGGAATATGAGGATTTGTGGGAAAATCCTAGTTTCACAATGTTTTAGGACATTATGAAGTAGGGTGTCTCTATCTATGCTTCTTAAGAGGCTCCTTTCAGTGGAGAAGCAAGTGTTTCTATGTATGTAGTGCCTGTAAGGTTAGAATGGATGTTTCTAGGTGGAATAACTATATTGATGCAATTTCAAGAAGATTTTTATGCTCAAAAAGGTTTGTGCACTTGTTTCTGATGTGTTCTAAGAGATTTAAAGATTTGAAGTTCTTTTGTGTGTAATTGGAGAATTTTTGTTTGCTCTCATGTTTCCCTATTTATGCTTAACAAGTATGAAGTCCTAAAAATGGGTTATAGGATGTATGGGTTATAAAATATGTGGAAGATCAAATATTGGTAAAGAAGTGTGTGATGGTTGTCTTTAGGTGTATAACAAGTTTTAAAAGTGTGCATTGATTAGAAGGTGCTATATTCACCTTATTTGTTTTGAGATTCTAGGGTTTTGTGCTCTACTAAAAAAGTAGTATACTTATGATTTGATGTCTAAGGATTTTTAATAGTCTTAATGGGTCAAATGGGTTGTCAAATCAAGCTTCACAAAGATTTGAAGGTTTTTGGTTTTTAAGTTATTCATGTTTTTGTCAAGATGGAGGCTTAACTGATAAGTTTGTTTGTGAAGAAAGTATATGTTATAGGATGAGATATATTTTGAAAATTTATGTTCATGAAGGGGAATATGAGACTACTCTAGCTATAAAATTTTAGGTCCTGAATATACGTCTACTAAAATTTGTGGGTTATGCAAGTTTCTAATATGGCTACAAAAAATATAAGCCTAGTAAGAAGAAGAGTGATTTTTGTTCAATTTCTCCAAAATAAAAAGGTATGAGTGTTTCTAGGAGAGTTATAAAGTTGGTATATATTATGTTATATGTTTGTGAGTGGCATGAATTTATGTTGGTGGTTCTTGAGGTGGTTTGAGAGAGAAGGCTAGTAAGCATGTATGGTGGTTCTCCATGGTGTGTAGAGATCTAAAGATGATCAAGAGGTGAAATAGCTCAAAAATGTTAGGGGGATTCAATATTATATGTTTCTTAGTGAGTTTCATTAGATATCAATGTTTTGTATGTTCTTTATTCATTAGTTGTAGTGCTTAGTTGAAGAGAGTGTTGGCATGGAGTAAGAGGAAGTTAAAAAGGAAAGAAGAGGTAGGCCCAAGGTAAAGGGAAGTTTGTACTATCTTTATAAGATGGTATTATCTTTATGGTAGTTTTTTTAGGTCCAAAAGATCATTTGGTGCCCACTTTGTCATTGTGTCAAAGGGGGAGAAAGTTCTTATTATGGGAGTGCTTAAAGAGAGAAGGAAGGTGAGTTGTATATTGATATATGATGGTTGTTGACATCAATATCAAAGGTAGAGATTGTTTTATAGTTTTCAATGATATCATGGTTATGTAATTTATGTGTTTAGGTGAGTGGATGAAGTGCCTTCATATTCTACGTGATAATGACAAAGTGTGTAATGTGTTTTTCCTAGTATGCTTGGTTGATCTTCAATTTTGGCATGGTTAGAGATGTTCAAGGATGAATCTGAAGTATTGAGCATGTGAAAGAGGTCTCATAATAATTTTTATGTTATTTGAGTGATGGGGTTTATGAGTTTATTTCATATGATTCATCATTATTTTCATCTAGACATTTTGGGTCTAGTGGTAGAAAATTTGAGTAGGTAATTTGCTGACATCTTAATTACCACATGTGGATGAGTTGGGTGGATTTGGTCATATGGTTATGATAACATTAGTCCCTAGTTTTTATGTGATAAATTTTATGTAATATTATATAGTGAGATAAAATATATGTGTGTGAAAATTTGGGTTCTTAAACATTTTGATAGTGTTTTCCATGTTCAACTAGAATTGAGTAAGCATGTTGATGATATTAGGATTCACACACATGGTGGTGTCAAGAGGAAATGATCACATGGGTTTTTTAATTATTGTGCCTAGTTTATATTCAATAAATTTTATTTCATATTAGGAATCATGAAAAAATATATGTAAGTTCAAATTTGGGATCCCAAGTAGTTTAACAGTGTTTTCCCATACTTAACCAAATTTTCTTGTGACAAGAAAAGCTAAGTAGGAATTTTGATGTAGTCATATTTTACATGTGTGGTAGTTTTAGGATAATTTTATCATATGATTTTATTTATATTTTTTCCTATTTGATATTTTATAAATTTAATTTCATGTGTTAAAGCACATCAAAATATATTCATCTGCAAAGTAAGCCTTCCAAACAGTTCTAGGCATAATTGGCTCTATGGCAGAAAAATATGAGTGAGAAGATTAATGGTGTTATATCTCACACATGTGAAGGTTTAATGATATAATTAATAAATTTTTTTATTCCTCTTTTAAAGGATAAAATATGGTCCAAATTTTAGAACATGTAATTGAATGAAGCAAAAGATATGAAGGTGCAAAGTTGACCTTACAAGTAGATTGGAAAGGTTCCCATATTTAGTCAAATTTACACAAGGTAAGGTTTAAATAACTCTAATATATATTTATGGATTAAATTTTCTCCAAGATGTTAGGAATAAATAATATGAGGAGAAGTTTTCAATGTTTAACTCTTAGCAAAAGTAAAAGATAATAACCTAAAGGTTCATATTTAATCATTTGATTGAGATAGATGGTGCGTGTGGATTCAAAGTGGTAAACCTATTTGAAGTTTAACATAATTAAGGACAAATATATTTAAAATAATATATATGAGGACATGAGATGATATTAGAGTGTTCAAATTTTAATTGTGACCATTGGGATTTGAATATTTGAATTTTACAAAGGGAAAAACTAGTGTGTTATATTTTGTCCATAAATTTTGATCTAGAATGAATTTACTATTATTGTAAAAAAATTTATAGAGGACTCAAAGGTGCATCTAGTGAACCTATATATATGGTATGAATTTTTGAAAAGCCAAAGATATTGAGCTCCAAATTTAATTATGTGTTTCACTATGTTCTACAAGTGACTTGATAAGGATGTTTGAGATTGTGTACATGCTGTTTTAGTATTACATGATGAATTAGCTATTTGGGAGTGTTTTATACTCCATGAGGATGATATATGTGGTATTTTTATGTTTTACCAATTCATATTTAGTATGAAAAATATCTAAGTTGGATGTGTGTTTGTTCATGGTGTCCTATGTACAAGGCTCTTGTGTGAGTAGATTAAACATATGCAAAGGTGAGAAAAGATGAATATAATCATTTGAGGATGTCTAAGGGGAAATAAGTAGTGAAAAATGTATTTTTAATTCATATTATGTTTTTTTTTCTTAATGAAGTGCTAAATTGGTGAATAGGTCTTCATGAGACCTATAAGATCTACAATGGCCTAATTGAAATGTGTAGCTACTTAAGGGTGACCCATGGGTGTTAAGTAATTCCTATTAGCTAACTAAGATGGTGATGATCATGAATGCTTAATAAATATTGAAATCAAATGTGATGGTGTGTAAACTTGATAGAGGGGTGTGCATGTGAGAGTTATGGAGTGAAAGAGAATTAAAATGTCTAATAGATTACTTGATGAGTAGAATATATTGATTAATATATGTATGAATTATGATTCATGTTTCTAATTTTATAATAGTGCTCTTATAGGTTGAGGATGAGTGAAGAGGTGTACGGTGATCCAAAATGATGTTTTGGATGCTTTGAGTGTGAGTGAAGGATAGATGTTGTCTATGTGAGCTTGGTGGATAATTTGAGAGATACATTAGAGTGTGGAATGTGTATATTACCATTTGGTCATGTTATTTATGTGGTGATATATTTGTTGTTGAGGAGTGAAGAGTGATCTAAAATGTGGATTTGGATACATTAAGTGTGAAGAGTTGAAGAGAAATGATATAATTTTATCTCCATTAGATTGGTCAGTAATCAATGTTCTAGGAGATTTTCTGTTATTAGGTATTATTATGGTTTCTCAACATATAATGGTTTGTATCCTCCTTGCAAGGTGAAACTTGCTAAAAAATCTAGTTGTTTTGGAAGCTCAGCTAGACAGGTGTAGTATCTCCTTGTGGGATTACAGTCTCACTAAAATAATAGATGGTAGTTATTTGATCAATTGAAGCTAGTCTAAATTGGTTATTTTTATTATAGGAAAATAGTCTAATTGTAGGTTCTAATGGGGTTACTCCCCTAACATTTTTTCCCACATATGTCATGTGTTATGTGCTTTATCTTGTATTATATCTCTTGTTCATTACTATGGATTATGTGTATGCTTCATGAATTCTTGTGGTAATTGATTAAGAGTTTTTAAAGGCTTGAAATTTAATTTGGATTATCTGGGCTCACTGATTCACCCTCACCTCTTAGTGATTATACCTCTGACAAATACATTTTAAAAATTTCACACAACTTAGCTGGTTTGATTTAGTTTTTATATTTTCTATAAAATTAGCATATTTAATACTAAATAAACCCTATGCTTCATTTGGGATACTAAATATACCCTATCAAATTCCTACTACATTAGTCTATCCAATATTATATCAGACACCTTCTTATCTTATGATACTATATCAACCCTATTGAACACAATCAACCTTTGTTAGTTTTACTATATTAGACATTTTAAAACAACTAGGTTGGACCATTTCTGTTTAATCAACCCCCATCCTAGGAAAATAAATGAGCCGATGACACATATTCAACCTTATTGATCTCCCTTGACTTATAGACTAGGTCAACTAGGTTGATTATTTTCATCCATAGTGGTAACTTTTTGACCATTTACCATAAATGTCTTGGGAATTTATTGGTCTAATTTTTTCTTACCCAATACCTCATTTTACCCATAGTTTACCTAAAAATTTCTTAGGGTTCATTTTTGTGCCTATATTTTTCCTCCCAATCAATTTTATATAATTAGCTAAATTTTAATTCAAAATATTCAAAAAATTGATATTCCTAGTTGCTTACATGTGCTTCACTCATTGTACATACTGTGTTGCCTCCCCATCTTAGCTACCATCTCCTCACCATAATGTCTCTCTAGTCTATAACTAGGTCTCTCAGAGCTCTATTCTCTCATAATAGTTAAAAATACAAATTTATTTTTCACCCTATTTATATTTACTATCAAAATTATTTAACTTTTAAATATTTATAGTCAAATTTCTTATATTGATAATATCTTTGTCTCTACTTACTTTTTCTTCAAACTGTAAAATTTTATGGAAACCTGACATCATAGTTAATATTTTCACCTATTATATGTCTATGTTGAAAAAATATCAATTTCTCACTTTTTTCTCTAACCTCTATAGGTTCACCTAATGTTCCCTACATCAGACACCTTCACATTTATTATATCTCTTTTTTTATCTATAACATTAAGGTAAGTAAAGGTATTTTTTTTAAATTTTGTCCATTCATTTATCTTATTTACTCCTTACCACAATTCATTCAACTTTAGCAATGTGTGTTTCCATGTTCTTTCTCTAAGCACCATCCCCTATTGCACCTGAGTGACACATGATGAGCTTTGAGTGGGGAATATGTATACACACTAGTTTCAAAATTTAACAATTACTAATGATTTATATCTTACAAGAACCCATTGAGTCTCAATCTCTCTGAGTACATGCTCTAAGGGGTGTACTAGGAAAGGGGTGGGTAGACCATTGATGCTTAAATCTACAAAACCATATCCTAAAATCATTCCCCTAATCTTGGAGTCCTCTTTTGCACCCTCCTATGGTAATTTTACACCTTAATTATCCCTTTCTTATCCTAAAATACTTTTTGATGGTTTATGTTACACTATCAGACCCATCAACCTTGTAATCTAATTGATAAAACTTATTTAGGATCTAGGTTGGCCCCTAACCAACCTAGACTAAGACCTAATTTATTTCTATCAATAATGATACAAGGTTGATTGTGTCAATGTTGTCAACCTAAACTTTTAAAAAGGACTAGGGTTAGATCTACCTATATAAACACATCCATTTTCCATTTATAGGAGAAGATAATAAGAAGATATATATATATATATATATATAGTTCATCTATTTATCCACTATTTTACTTGAGGAACATTGTTTAGGGTTTCATACTTTATTTAGAGATACATATATTATCTTATGGAGAAGTCTTTTAGATGAATTGATAGGTTGTGTAGCATAAATATAATTTATCCTTGTCATCCTTACATACCACAACAACCTCTTACAAAGAACCTTGGTGAAAGGAGAGAATGAGGTTCGATGGGTTTGTATTTTAAGGTACGTATTCCTAACTTTATTCCTCCTTTGTAAGAGTAGATAGATATGCATTAATACTTATTTCTCATACATTAGGATTATATATAAATTGATGTGAGTATATGTATTCTATACATGTTTAATTTTTTATGTTTATTACCCCCAATTTATGCCACAAGATTTGGTGAGCACTAGATTAGTCTTTGGTTTACTTGTTATTAATTTAGTGAATATGAAAACATAGGACCTAGTTAGGGTTATTGCATAGTTTTGCTTGACTAGAGGGTATGTAACCCTCCTTAGTGAATTTATTATGGTAAGAGATCCTTTGGATAGGTCTAAAATATCCATCTTAGTCATGACCCTGAATATTTAATGTATTTATAATTAGAAGTTCATGTAGGATTTATATTCTCTGATCTAGGATTGATTTATAGATCTATTTTATTTCTATTTGTATACATATAGGACATTAGAAGAATAAGCTAAAAAATAACATACATATCACACTACTAGTTACATGTGTCCCTAAGGTGGCCAAAACATTATTATTTGTCATGATCACATGCAATCATATACATGTTACACTTGACATTACATGATTACAAGTGATGAATGCCATAGTTGATCAATTAGACATATGTTTGAAATTTACTCATGATGGACACATGTGATGCATTATACATGATGGAATAGATTAAAACCAAAGGTTTCATAAAAATACTCCATGTTAAACTATGGTTTACCATGGGACCGCATGAGAGGCATCTTACATAGTAGATTAGCACACTATTTAGATTAATAGAATCTAGACCAACACCAAATATAGGGCTACATTGATACACACATGGTATGAAAATCATGATGATGAGGAATTATTTTATTTTGTATAGATCTAGTATCTAACATTGGATGACCTCAATTTTGATCCACCGTTTTATTATCCACATTGCATGGATGTGTTCTTAGGTCTATAGAGACATTACACTTTAGTTTTTACATTATCTCATTTATTTTTAACATTTACTTATGCATATATTATATCCATAAAATCAAAAAAAAATATAAGATATAAAAATACAAAAGAATTCAAATATTAACTTATAAATATATATTATAGATTGTGTGCATTGCCATGTTTACACTTATTATACTTTTTAGGTTCCACATATGTTAGCTATCTTAGTATAGTTAGTTTTTATCACATATACATGCTTAAATTGTATTTGTCAAGTGTTTGTATATACTTATAGGACCTATATCTACTACATATATATATATATATATATATATATATATATATATATATACATATATATTTGCTATTATATACCCATTGAGGGCATATTCATAGATACATATGTTCTTTATTTGATACATTCACCCATTTCGAGGAATCCTATACAAAGTTATGATTTCGAAGTTACATGTTTCTAAAATCTACATCATAGATTTAACATTGTTATAGCTTGATATTAGTCATCCTAAACTACTTATAATCATTACTAATTAATACTACTCTAAACTCATCTTATGTACATCTTTGCTCTTATATATATTTGTACCACATATTCATGCATACTTTTATTTCTAGATTTCCTAGTTTACACTTGATTATGTCTCTATCCTTCTTCTGTTTGTGGTCATTTGAATATATCCTTTCTATATGGTTATGATAAACTCATTTTCATTATATGTATGATTTTGACATGTTCCCATGTCCTTATGTGTGCCTTTTTGATTATTTATATGGACATTTGAACATGTCATTCCATATGGCTCTAGGTCAACTTGTTTGTCATTTGTATATGTGGATTATATGCATTAAAAAATGCATCATGTCCATAAATCAATCCTATATCATATAGGATAGATTAAAAATACACTTTCAATTAGGGAGCATATAATTTTTAATTAGGATCATGACCAATGTGAGGACCTACTAGACGTAATTAGGGATCACTTGTCATAACACACCATGTGAGATAGGGTTCCAAAGCTTATAGTCTAACCTAATCTCATAACAACCATAAAATATTCCTATGATTTAATAATTCACTAATATAATAACAATAAAATTAAATTTAATCTAGTGCACACCAAAGCTTGTGGAACAAAGTGGGGTTAGAAACAAAGTGAATAAACACCTAAACTAAACATGTATTAGAAGATGTATACACATGTCAATGTATATAAAATCCTAATATATGGAAGAAAATAATATATATGATCTATCTATCTACTTTTACAAATGAGGAATAAAGTAGGAATACTTACCTTTGAACATAAACCTATCAAGCCTCAATCTCCCCCTTCGATAAGGTGCTTCATAAGATATTGTCATGGTATGTAAAAAGAACTAAGATAAATCAGCTCTAGGCTACATAACCTATCCAATCATCTAAAATATGTATCCATAAGATGAGATTGGAGCTCAAAATAAAGTATTGAACCCTAAAGCTTTATTCACCATGTAGAATGTTGAGTAGAAAAATGTTCATTTGTAATTCTTCACTTAATTGTTCACTCTTATGAAATGGTGGGAAATGACCTTATATATAGTACTATCTTACCCTATAAACTTTTGAGAATGTCAGTTGTGCTAGGTTGACCTAACACATTTTTGGGTCTAACTCTCTAGGTATGTGCTA
The DNA here is from genome assembly GCA_037957365.1 of Torreya grandis. NCBI lineage: Eukaryota > Viridiplantae > Streptophyta > Pinopsida > Cupressales > Taxaceae > Torreya > Torreya grandis. The sequence goes on from JARHVA010001067.1 coordinate 513,608, forward strand.
GGTCATCCAAGAGGCCAACAGACCAAAAGAAAGCAAAAGTCCCTAAAATGTACTAGGTTGATCTAGTCAACATAGCACAATTGATACATCAAAAGGGTGATAAGGAAAGAAATGAAGGATAAAATATAGAAAATTATTTCAATGGATAGGAATAATAAGAATAATATTAGGTTCAATGGTTTTAAGAGGCTAGAGGGTGGATGATAAGTGGAAAAAGGAATAATAATCTTACAAAGCATCGATGGCTTTCCCACCCCTTTCCTAGTGTACCCTTTAAGGCATGCACTCAGAGAGATTGAGACTTAATAGGTTCTTTAAGATATGAATTTTTAGTAATCAATAAAATTCAAAAATATATATGTAAACATATGCCCCAGTCGAAGCTCATCATGTGTCACATAAGTACAACATGAGATGGTGCTTCAAAGATAAAACATGATAACACACAACACTAATGCTACATATGGTGTAGTAAGTAGAAAGTAAGATAAATGAAAGAACTATATTGAGAAACACATAAATTTAACTTACTTTAGTACCATAGATAAATAAGTAGATTGTAAGAAAATGAATGTGTCTAATGTAGAGTACATTAGATGAACCTATAAAAGTTAGTGCAAAAAATAGACAAAATTCAAAAAAATTGGATGATAGACATATGATAATGGAAAATAATCTCTACGTCATCACGATTCTAATGAATTTTATGCTTTTTAAAATGGATGAGTAGAAACAAAGATAAAGGCAAAATAAGGAATCTTCCTGAAAATGAATGAAATAATTGAAGTGTTAAAAAGTGATTTTAAATAGGGAAAAATAGAATTCATTTACATTTTGAATTTTTAAGAATAGAAAAGATATATCTAAGACCAAAAAAGGACAGGATGGTAAGGGAATGATAGCATAGATGAGGACACCCATAGCCAATAATAGGTGCACTATAGGTATGCAACTATGGATCTCAAACTAGTTTTGGAAATTTGTATTGAATTAAGTGAATTTTTGATCAAATTTGTTTTTAAGAATTTATATATGTCAAAATTTAACAAACTTAAATTCTAAGGGCAGCAAATAGGAAGATAGAAAATGGATTGGAAGGGTTTAGGAATAAAATGAGAAAATGTATATTTTGGGTTAAATGTACTGGGTCGACACATAAAACATACTACATTGACCTAGTAGGTTGAAATAGGGTAAAATCCATATGGTCAACCCAGTAGGTATGGGTTGACATAATGTAATAATCAAGTTGAAAAGCTGGAATGAAGAGAAAAACTAGTCCATAAGGGTGAAAATGAAAAATCATAACTATGGAAGGGAAAATAGGAGTGTTGACTTAGAATTTGAAGTCAAATATAATAAAAATAGGGAAAATTTGGTCAAACTAGTTTGACTAGGGAACCAATAATCACAAAAATGCATGCAAAAAGCAAAAAGAGGGCTAGAATGGCCCAAAATGACCAAAGGAGGGTAAAAGTGACCAAGAAAGATAGAAATAGGATAAAAAGAATAAGGTAATAACAATTAAGATTATTTTTTAATTAAAATTTTAAATATTATGTGTAAATAATGTATTGTAATTATGCATGAAATGGAGGAACTAATACATCCTTTGTTATTTCTTGGTTGTAGAGATGACTAAGATTTTAGAGTCTGGTGGATGTTTCTTAGTTTCTAGATTTGTTAGAGAGATTGACAAATAGAAATCAAGATAGATTGGTAGCCATAAGTCTATGAGGTATATCTAAGATGTGCAGGACCCCCCTAAGTGCTAACCTATTAGTCATGTTCATGGCATGCTAGGAATAATTGGCTAACACCTTTAGATGGGAGGTGGATGAGGATGTGATAAAGGTGGGTATCACACTAATGGATGTCCATTCCATCTTTGAGATACCCATAGTAGGATAACTAATGACCATAGGGATACTAGATAGCTTAAAGGAGAGGAGAGACTTAACCATGTGGGATAGATGATCAAAGATTATATTGAGGATGGAGAGTCAGTATGGATGATGTGTATATATAATAGATTCTAGACATATAAAAGGTATTGATAATCCTTGTGACATAATGGGTGCTCTATCATAAGTTAGATGGTAAGGTATCACTCTTCATGGTAGCCTTGAATAGGATGATGCTAGAGGAGGGAGTATTATATGATCTAGGCTCTATCATCTAGGTATACCCCATTCATGACCTATTTGAGATGTTGGTCAGAGGGAAGAATACTATGGGACCAATCATACTACTGATAACATGGATATATGAGATATTTCCCATGGATCAATTGATTTGGTTTCCCCATGTGGTCAATGATAAGTTGCCTTGAGTATAGAGATGGTGGGAGGACTATGCAGTGTAAGCCATACCCCATGTGCTAGTACTATAGTTGGTGAGATGTGCAGACATCATGTAGTAGCTATTTGGGCATATATTAGTTACATGGGTAAGCTAACACATTATTATATGAACACTAGAGAGGAGAGAAGTGATTGGTCACTATACATGGTGGAGAGAGCCATATCTAGTTGTATGGGTGTTAGGATAGATGTGTTTACCTCATTTAGTGACACCAATATTGATGCTTAATTGGTGGGATCAATATGTGAGGGATCCATGAATGAAGAGGGGACTCAGACAAATGATAGAGATTTTAACACTAAGGCCATGTTAGGATTGACCATGGACTAGTTAGGCACAACAAATCGTAGAGGAGGAGGCAGTGATACCATATGTAATACTATAAGCCCTATAGTGAGATGAGTAATGACCAACAAGGACATGATGGTGATGGAGATAAGAGAGAGTGGAGACTATAAACATATTGGATGATCCCATAGATGTACTAGAAGAGATTATAGAGAGACAACTTAGATAAAGGCTAAGATAGACATGAGCCATGACAACCAGGTTTGAGTTGAGGAGGTGATTGATCAATGAGGTATTAGGAGGTCATGCAGATAAGGAGATTGTGTTAGGAGATCATGTAGATTAAAATATCATAATATTCAAGAAATAGATAGGTATGAATATGGTTAAATTATTTCTTAAGTTTTTATTTGGTAGTAGAGAGATATAGATAGATATTATGAGATATGATATTGATTTAATATCCATTTGGTATGATTTTATAGGTGTACCTAAGGATGAGGAATAGATATGGGGATCCCTAGTGAGGGGACCACTCTATGAAATTCTAGATGAGAATCTACAATCATATGACCCCATGACACTAGAAGATCAGAGTGTACTATATAACCTAGCTCAAGTGAGCTATTTTAAATTAGTTGGTGAGGTAGATATAGGTGCAGATAGAGAGGATGTAGCCACCAGTAGAGATGGGTGTAAATGAGAGATAATCTTGAAAATCCTTGGAAAGTTAAATATTTGTGTAACTAGATATAGTGATACATATGCCATAGGCATATACAATGATGTAGACTCAACTAATTTAGGAACATACAACAACCTAGGTTGGGTTAGTGTAGGCATAAGTGTATATATCATGCCTATAGGGATAGATAGAGGGATTGAGATCTTAGACTATCTCATTATAGTTTACCATTTGGAGGAGTCATATCGAGGCCTCAACAGGTAGTGGCTAGGCCATAAGATATACATGATGGATCTCAACCCTAGTGTTGAGGCTTTGTATATGGTTTTATTGTATCAACCTCATGGTGTGTGTGTGTGTGTGGGCATATTGGTAATGGTTGTGTATGTTGTCTTTATGATGGTTATATTTGTTCATTATGGTTGAGTTTGTGGATGATTTGGATATATTTATTTCTATCACATGTATTTAGCTTTATTGTATACGCTATAGGAAATATATGTGGTGTGGTTTATTTTCTATCATTATGGAGTATACATGCATGGTTAAAAAGAAATAGGAAAAAAAGGACTTGGAAAAAAATGTAATCAATCAAATAAATGTACTATAAACTAGTTCAAGTTGGGAAATGTGTAATAACAAAAAATGACTAAGTATAAAAATCCAAAAGATGGAAAACAAGATGGTAAAAGGGGATTTGGATTTAAACTAATATGAAAGTTTTTTTCACTAAATTAAAACAAGTAAAATCATACTAAATATCACATTAGGAAGTATGAAAAACAATGTAATAAAATGGAGGGTATGTAAAAGGGCACAAATGGTAATAAAAACAAATAAAAATTAAGTTAATCAATTATACTATTTTATGATGGGAAGTACAAAATTAAAAAAAAAATTGAAAAAAAATTGTTTTAAATTTATCATACTAATTCAAGTTAGGAAGTATGATAAATTCAATAAATGGTTGTAATCTTACATGCACTCAAAAAATAAGAAAATAAAAGGCAAAATAAAAATGAAGTAAGCATGAAACATACTAGATATCAAGATGGGAAGTATGTCAGTGATGTGTAACCTCATAATCAATCAAATATTATATCATATTTGGCACATGTAATTTTGGATGGTGACTTATTTATTGGAAATTTTTTTGAGGAGGGTCAGGTTTTATCCACGGTCTTACACTACAACTTACAAAAGAAAATCCCAAGGGGTACAAAATCTAGATTGGTAAGTAGAAGGATAAGGTAATGGTAAATCAAGGATGTGGGTAATAATATGGAAAACATGGTAATTTTTTAGGGATGTCAGGTCTTATATATTATCTTAAAAATCAACTCGCAAATGAAATCCTATGGGGAGTGATCAGTAAGAAAAACAATATTTCCCAAGAGGAAATATAAAGGAAAAGGAATGAAAAAGGGAGTGTAAAAATCAAGACTTAGGCATCTTATGAGAAGAACTTAGAAGGTAAGAGGCATAATAAGGACATGAGAAGACACTAAGGGACTAGTGGTCATCTATGTACAAAGGAAACCTACTTGATATAGACACAAAGCTTTGAATGAAAATAATTATGCTACTAATAAGATCAACTCATGATGGCATATTGGTACAAGGAAAAGTAAAGTGGACCTACCTTCTGATGACATGTTCCTCACTCCTCAAGACCCCTTACATAGTTGTTGGTCTACTACAAATATGGGTACTTGCATGAGAAAGTAGGTGACACTAAAATATATTTTTTATTCTCCTCTTTCAATCTACTGGCCTACCACACCCCAAAGGACCTTGGCTTTACCATGAGTCCAACTATGGATTTTGATTTTTGAATAGAAGAAGGAGATGTGTTTTGAAGAATGTCTTTTAGTGTGATTATAATTTTAAGAATATTCAATATTTTTACCTTTTGATATCATTTCCTTTTGTTTAAATGATTTGGATTTTAACTTTCTTTTGAAGGCTTTTTTAAGATTCCTCCTCCATACGGATTTGGAATGACCAATCATGAGAGAGATAGTGATACACAAGAATGAGTTGTAGGTTAAGGATAAAGAGAGATAAGTGACCCAAAACAAAAGATTGACAAGAACACTTAGGCTTGATAATGAACTGAGCATGTGATGTCAAGTCTCAATTGTGTATATGCTTAGTTTGTGGAAAAAAGGAAGAAGGGAAAAAAGAAGATCCACTGGAGGACCGGTGATAAGAAATAGTAATGAGAAATATTGTTTGTGAACTGATCACATGGTAATATTATATATTAATCAAATGGAAGAGGGTAAATATAACCAAATAACCATGATAACTATCTATGAAACATAAAAATAGTAATCAAACAATCATGAAGATATAAGTGAAGAATTTTGAGAAAAACTCTAAAGGAAAAGAAAGTAATGATAAGGGAAAAATAGCAATGATAATGAAAAGACAAGCATATGCAAAATGTAAAATGAATCACAAGCTAACTATAGTATAAAAATAAGGAAAAACATGATAAAATATAACAAAGAATTTGACATAGTGTCAAATGATATAATAAAAATAGAAATAATATTGGACCACACATCAAATCCAAATATAAATGAGGAAGTACCATGCATGCACTCATAAATAATGGTAAATTTATCCACACACATTATCCAATACATTAGATAAGTATCTATGAACTTGAATGCATACTATTATTAAGGTCTCATCAATCTTTAGTAAATACTAAGCAAATACTTCTTTTTGGATATCCCAAATTGAAAAATTAGGAATCCTGAAAGGATCATGATGAGTATGAAGGTTAGGTAAAGACTGGTTAGGATAATACATGGAAATAGGATCTATGAGAGAATAAATAATCATAAGTGGAGAAGGATCCATGAGTGAAGGACTCATGGGTGAAGTATCCAAAAGTGAGGGAGGGTCCACAGGTTAAGGAATCATAAGTGGAGGCATAGAAGGTGGTCAAGGAACCACTGGAGGTGGAGCCATGGGATAAGGAGGAACCTTCTTATGGGAATGACCTATGGGAGGAATGATATAAGGTCTAGGGATGTATACAATATGATCTCAAAGATGTTATTGAAGAATGCATAAATTATTGGTGTGATGCATGCCACATAGGTGCCATAGACAATATACCACACCATACTTAGGTAAATATTCAATAAGTACCTTTGGGGGAGATATGGATTTGTCTAATGATGGGGAAGAAGGACATAATTTATCAAGATATTATCACAAATTATGATAATGGGTAGAAGAGTGATTGTCTATCCCATAGAAATAACATATATGTTTATGAATGGTTGTAGCAACACTCATAGAAGGAGGTGAAATAAGAGTGGAAGTACTTGAAGATGACTCATCATCCCATTTGGTGGGAAAAGGAACCATCTTAGGTAATGGAATAAAACCATCATAAAGGGAGGGTGATGATGGAGAAGGAGTGGAACTAGGCTCAACAAGAGGAGATATAGGAAGATGCTCATCAATAGTAGGAGAGAAAATAGGTTCAATTAAAGTGGAAAAAATAATGGGCTAAACTATACCTAGCCCTACTAAAGGATGGGTATGATTTACATAAGGTCTAAGGATGATTTCCCTAGGCGTGGCAAAGTGATAAGGTCTGGTCATAACATGATCCAAGAATATGGTCCTAATTTCTTCCTTAAAAATTGGAGGTATTGGTGCCATCTCTTCTCTATGATAAAGAGGAAAAATGCAAGAATCAAGAGATATAAATGAAAGATAATAATGAGATGCATGAAAATACTCAAGTAAAGAGAGATAATGAAAAATATTAGCATCATGGGCCTAGACAACACTGCCTAAAAGAGGATCATTTAAAGAATATGCATCATCATAATTTATAATATGAATATCGATGGCATAGGTTAGGATGGCCATGTTATTAGAGGAAGCTTGGTGACTAGAGTGCCTAATTGTGGTTAAGACTATGGAAATGTCATCATAAGGAGGCTTATGATAATGATGTTGCAAAAAAGAAAGAAGATGTGAGATGAGATGAGGTGAGAGATCATAATTTTTTATCTTTAAGTTCTCATTAGGCTCATCATCATCAAAGTCTAAAAGGTTAGGAGGAAGGCATAGGTTAGGATGCCCATTAGAACCTTTGGTTGAGTTGATATGTAAGTTAAAACACTATGACTCATGAAATGGAACACTAGGAAGAGGTTCAAGAGTAGGAATATTGAAGACACCATGATCTTCGAAATGTTCAAAAATCTAAGGGTTAGTGTCTCCTTGAATCCTATAAATGGCTCCATTGTGAGGAAATTTTATGCATTAGCAAGCAGAAGATGTGATGGCTCACATACTATGATTCCATGGCCTACCAAGAAAGATGTTATATGAAAGGGGAACATTGAATATCATAGCCTTCACATGAATGGTAATAAGTGGGATAGTAATGGGAAGCCACACACACCCTAATGGAGTTATTTGCCTTTTATCATATCCTTGGCATTTGTTACGTGTTAACTTAAGATTGCATTCAGAATACCCAAGGGTCTTCATGAAATCAAGGGAAGCATCATATGTACTGGAACCCTCATTTATAAAGGCTTGCTTAACTTGGATATCACCTATTTAGATGCTAATAAATAATGGATTGTCATCTACACATAGAAAAATGTCATCTAAAATCATAGATATGATATGAAATCATAAAGAAAGAGAAGTGTATATAGTTTCATCAACATTAATGGACATCTCTTCACATTACTAAAAGATACTATATTTGGATATAGATAAAGTCGCTTCCCATACTACTAGAGGAGGGCAAGGGATATTCATCTCAAATAAGAGTTACATGAATTAATTTATAAGATATGTAAATGTCCTCATGAGTTCAAGAAAAGGTATTTAGGATAGAAGATTAGTAAGTTTGGTAATGGGATCCCACTCATGATAACCCATAAGGAGATTATTAGATATAGGTGTGTAATTATTAATAGTGTCTTTCAAAGGTGGATCTAAAGAGCATTAAAACTTATGTTGATAATAATGAGAAGGTTGAGAAGAAGGTTGTATATTGTCTGGTGAGGAAGAAGTAGTTGGTTTGGATTGATCTTGAAGTTTAGAAGAAGTGTGAGTGGAAATTAGATTGTCATTAGTATTGTAATATGGTAGGAGAGAAGTAGATATAGTATGAGAGGTGTCATCTAATGGAGAATCATAAAATGGATCATCAAAATAAATAAGATCTTCTTTCCCTAATTCATTCAAATGAGCTGGAGAAGAATCTTAGATAACATGATATGTGTTATGGGAAGGAGTGTAGATAGGTTATGAATCAATAAAATCCACCACTCTTATCATATTGGTCATGATAACCACATTCTCTTATAAATTTGGTTTAATGAGACTCTCTATGTTATTGGTGCAAGAAGTGGTCTTGTCTTGACTTTCTTAGATTGGTTGATGATTAGGTAAGGAGTCTTTATAGATAGCTAAATGAGCATTTTCTTGATTTAAGGCTTGATTTTTATCATGTGAATTATAGTCTTTGAAAGAAATCTCATAGGATTGTTGATACTTATGGATAATATAATCATGATCAACATTTGGGCCAAGAAGAAAATCCATGGTTAAATTGTGAAGCTGTCTACAAGTCTCGTGGGATTTACCTCGACTATCATGAAACCAACAAAACTCATTAAGAATATACCATTATTTCATAGGTTGAGTATGATCAAGATCTCAAGGGAGAGGCCTATGTATATGTTTAAGAAAATTTTCCAAGGATAAAGGCTTATGGAAATTAATGTTAGTTATTGAGAAATTAGGATTAGTGAATTAATAAGAAGGGGTAGGAATGATAGCTTGAACATTGTGAGTGGTCTCATAAGAATAGGTAACACCATCATTGGTAATATTGTAGTTTGTATTCTTAAATAATAGGTCAGGGTCTGTGAAAGTTTGGGATGGCGTGAATTGACACATGAAGAAATCTTGTATTTTGTCTTGATCAATGGCTTCTTCCAAGGTACATGAAAAAAGTGTATGTACTCAATATTATATTTTAGGAAATAAGGGATTTGTAAAGAGATGAAAGAGATTGCCATCTACCATGTTATATTCACATTTGTTTGACAAAGTCTTCCATCACTTAACAAGGCTTGGGTAGTTTCAATTTTGTTTTATTTTTACTTCATGAATGGGCCAAAGTGTTCTCTAGAATATCACTAGTTTTAAATTATTGAACTAAATCATTTACTAAGTCCTCCAAACTAGTGATAGAGTGTGTTCTAAGTTGATTTTACCAATATAAGGCTTCACCCATGAGGGTTTTGGCTAAGAGTTTAGTAGAAAAAAAGGTATTTAATTTGACCCAATCCTTGTAAATATTTCCAAATGTCTTAAGGTGAAGGGTAGGATCAGTTGATCTATTGTAATAAATTGTAGGTGTTATAACTCCAATATCAATGTTAGCAATTTAGGTGGTAAGAGGCTCATTCTGTAAATGTTTGATGACTTTTTTTACTAATGGAGGTTGAATAATGAGATTACCTTGAGAATATTGAAGAGGAGGAGGATGAACACTTTGGTTATGTGTGCCCCAAGCCATTGGCTGAGGATTGGATTGAAGATTAAGAAGGTGATTTTACATTCACATCATTTGATTCATATTATGAGCTTATAATGTGTTCATTTTATTAAGAGTTTTCAATAATTGTTTATGAGTTTTATTAGTGTTATTATAAGTATCATTGTTGTTTGTGTTGGTGTTAGTGACTTGGGTACCACTATTAGTATTGGTGTGAGCTTGAGAAAATTTATGAGAGTTTAAGGAACTAGTGGAAATTTTTTATTTTGAATAAAAATACAAGTGAATGGTTGAGAAAAAGAAGAACTAGAAGAATGGGTACCTTGGGTAGAAAATGATGAACTATTTGAAGGATTAAGGATAATGGATCTTATGAGAGGTCCACCAAATGTAGAACCTACCATGTTAGTTGAAATACTAAGTATGGAGGTGGAAGAAGATAAAGAAGAATATGTCATAATAGAAGAAGGAGTCAATATTGAAGGAAGTGGTTGAGAAGAAAATAAATTGGTACCCCCAAATCTAGTTGAGAAAGTGGGAGTAGGATAATGAGGTTCTTCAACTTGATAGATAATCATGAGGTTATAGATGGTGGAAGGATCCTTCCCTCTATGTTAAGGGAATTTTGTGATAAATAAAAGAATTTTAAGAGAATACTCTAACCCAAGTTTATCTTATAAGAGAAGAGGAGGGTTTTTCTTCAAATAATTATGAGGAGGGTCACACAGTCCATCATGTGGGTTAAAATATGAACATTACTAGCATTTACAAAAGGAGCCCTACTTTGTCTATGGGAAACGCCATTAGGATTGGTAAATTTCATAATGTCTATTGACTAAAATTTATTTTTGTCACTAAATATAAATTTCATGATGAAATGAAAAGAGAAAAGGTGAGAAGGCAAAGGATCAAAAAGTGACTGACAATAGTACTAGGTTGCCCTAGTTGACCTAGTGCAAAATAGGGACGATAAAACTATACTGAGTCCATAGTATCAACCTAATTTAGTGAAAAATTACTAGAAAAAAGAGGTAAAGGTGATGAAAATAGTAATAGGTCAACCTATCACATTGTATAGGGGATAAAAAAGATACTAGGTTGAAAGGGTAGACCTAACATAGCAAATAGGGAAGAAAAGAAAATTGATAATAAGATATGAACTAAAGCAATATAAATGTGAGTAATGTAAGAAATTAGTAAGTACTAAAAGGGAAAAAATATCAATTGAATTGACATTATCCAATATAATTTATACACAAAAAGAAAAATCTTGCACTAATGTTGGCTAATGCAATATTTTGCACACACAATTTATCAAAGAGAAAGCAAACAACTTGAAAGTAAAAGCTAGCTACTTGGTCAACTTATAAAGTTTATTAGATTATTAAGAATGATTTTAAGTGTAAAGGGAGATTGGATATAAGCAAGGTACTAGATAATCTAAGGATGGTTTTAGGTAGTTTAGGATGGAATGGACTGTAGTGGTAATGATATAGGCTTGGTATTGGGGCTTAGCCCCTCACTTCACACACCAAAGTGATAAGGGTGTCATGTTCTTAGCCAAAATATGCCATTAACCATGATTTATACTTGCCTAGAGCATCATGTCAGCTTCCCCCTTGGTGATAAAATCCAAGTAAGTTGGCTTGGGTAGTCAAATGTTTAAATGCTTCTTGATGTTTATGTGATTTGTCCATGTGTACAAAATAATATAAATAGTATAATTAAATGATTAATTAAAAACCACCTAATTAGACTATATGATCTATTCTAAAAATCATGCAAAAAAACTAAAAATAATGTGTGATTAACATATATAGTTTATTCCAATTTTGAAACAAGGTATAACTGAGAAACTATATGGAAAATCATAAAGAATAGGGTTGATAGGGTTAAACCTGTATAATGGAAGAATATTTTGAAAATGAACTAGGTCGGTCAGGTCAACCTAGTTATTTTAAAAAACATAGAACATAGGACTAGGTCTACATGGTTGACCTAGTTGACTGTGTAGAGAAAGTTTTAAAGACTACAAATTATGAAAGTAAAGTATATAAATAGAAATATATAGATAAATATAAATTGACTTGAATGGTTTAGAGATAAAAAGGAGAAGATTGTTGATTAATAACCTTGGAGAAAACTATCAAAATCCTACAAACTAGGTCAATTAGGTCGACCAAGCAATGCAAAAACCTATTTAAAAAGTGTTGAAAATGTACTAGGTCAGCCTAGTTGACCTATTTAGCTAATAAATATGTCTAAAAACTAGAAAAAACTATATTGGGTCAAGCTAGTTAATCCAATTTTCTGAGCAAAATTTTGTAAGTTCTTAAATCTATACTAGGTCGAGCTGGTTGAGACAATTACCTATTCCTACAAACCTGCACACAAAGATAAATAAATTAGGCTAAGAAGGCTGATCTAACATAGTAAAGATATTATAAAAATAATTATGAATAGAAATGAAATAAGTGAAAGAAATCCTACAAGGGTTTGATTCACATAGGTTTCACTAGAATATATGCAATCAAAAATGCATCATGTCCATAAATCAAACTTGGATCAAATGGGATAGAGACACCTACACTTCTGATTAGGGAGCCTACAATTGTTAATCAGGATCATGACTAATGTGAGGACATGCTAGACCTGATTAGGGGATCACTTGTCACAACACACTATGAGAGATAGTGTTCCAAATCCTATAGTCTAACATAATCACATTAAAAACCTAAAAGAGTCTTATGATCTAATATTTCACTAATCTAATAAAAATAAAACTAAATCTAATCTAATGCAAACGCAATTATTTTGGAACAAAGTAGAGGTTAAAAACTAAACTAAACATGTATTATAAGACATATACTCATGTCAATGTATATGAAATCCTAATACATGGAAGAGAAGAAGACATATGCTCTATCTATCTACTCTTACAAAGGAGTATTAAAGCTAGGAATACTTACTTTTGAAGATGAACCCATCAAGCCTCAATCTCCCCCTTGGCCAAGGTGTATCATAATAGATTGTCATGGTACGTAAGGATAAATAAGATAAATCAGCTCTAGGCTACACAAGCTATCCAATCATCCAAAATAATTATCCACAAGATGAGATCATATCCCCAAAGAAATTATTTAACCCTAAGTATTTATTCCCCAAGTAGAATGGTCAATAGATAGATGTTTTTTCATGCCTCTTAACTTAATTCTTTACTCTAATAAAATTGTGGGAAATCACATTATATATATATATATATATATATATATATATATATATATATATATATATATATATATATATATATATATATATATATATATATATATATATATATATATATATAGTAGTGTCTTACCCTAAAAAATTTTAGGAATGTTGGCTGTGTTAGGTTGACCCAGTCGACCAAACACATTTTTGGGTCTAACTCTCTAGGTATGTGCTCAGTCAAAAAAGATGCCAAAAAACTAAAAGAGTGCAAAAGTCCCTAAACTCTACTAGGTCAACTTGGTCAACCTAGCACAACTGATGGGTCAAAATGTTGTTAAAACAAGAAATGAAGGATAAAACATAGCAAATGACTAGAATAGATAGGAATAAGAAAAATAAGATTGGGTTCAATGGTTTTATGAGGATAGAGTGTGGATGGCAAGTAGAAAAATGAACAACAATCTAATGAATCATTGATGGTCTACCCACCCATTTCTTAGTGCACCCCTTAAGGCATGCACTCAAAGAGATTGAGACTCGATAGGTTCCTACATGATATGAAGTTTTAGTAATCAATAAAAGTTAAAAATATTATGTGTATACATGGACATTTGAACATGTCCTTGTATGTCTTTCCTTATCAAATTTAATGACATGTGCTCATGTCCCTTGTATTGTGGCCTCTTATCCTAATTTGTATACCTCATGTGTGTTCTATGTATGCTTCCATGTATACATCATAGCCATGACACTTGTATCTTAGTTTTTTCACACTAAAATTTTATATTCCATTAGGGACCTCATGTATCTCCACTTCCTCCTTGGGTGCAATGATGGACATCATGCCCCATCCCCCTAGGTAGCTACTAAATTTATTACTCATATTTTCTATTGATATAAATGTTTATATTTATCTCAATATCCTTATGAATACTATTTATAACATACATCATATTTTACATACTTATGCTTAGATTAAATTACATTTTGATGTCATGTATCAACATTATATTGGTTTATTAGGAAGATATAATATATGCTCTGGCTAACAAATATATTAGAAAGTTTTTTATTTTGAGGATATTTCTTGCTTAGGTTCAACAACTCCCATAAAAAGAGGGGGCATTCACAAAGATTTTCTATAGATATTAGGCTATCTGAATGCACTATGAGTACACTTTTTAGAACACAATAATAGAATACAAAATCCACTTTAAGGAAAACATAGTGGTAAATAGTGATACAAATACTTGTTTTAGTTGCATATAAATCAATACGGTTGGACATTAGTACCAAAATTGAGACACTAAAACCACCAATGCTACTATCCAATAAATGGTGATATTGTCTAATAGCCTTAGTTTTAGGAAATTATAGATTGGGCAAAAATTTATATTAGGTATAGTCCAGGTCTGCATATGTTCAATTACAAATTATGTGTTTTTGCTCTATTTAGTAAATATTCATACCAATTTTCTCCAATTAGGGGAATCAAGTGTGGCATTATCACTTACAACTTTAGTTCCAATACTCATATATAAATTATTACAACTCAATCCATAATCCATATACATAAATATTATATTTGGGGGCATGTGCATGGCACATTTTTTTATATGATAATGCTTACACTAGTTGATCAAATGGAATGATTAAATCCATGCCATTGTCTATGCTATACACACCAGACACCATGTTATAATTTACACAATAGATTAATTAATTATTTTGTCTATAATGGTTACCATTCCCAAATAGACCTAAGCCACCCAGTATCATTGAGTGGCCCAGAGTCATTTTACATTCTAGAGTTCTTGAGTGGTCACAGAGTTGATATATATAATTTTAGTTACAATCATGCAACTAAATTTACATTAACAATATTTAGTTAAAAATACATCTACTACACATGGATAGATAATGATGGAGTCATAGTTTACTTGAGTTCTTAAACTACCTATATGAGAGGTTTAGACACACCATTAGTCAAATCTAAACTATTCATAGGTCATGATCCACCAAGTAGGGGTGGGAAATGATTTAGTTAAAACTAGATTAATTTATTTATCTACCCACACATGGGGATTGAGAAATACATTAGCTTAGTCTAAGTTATTCACGAATTGATCACTATCTACACACACATAGGTTAGCACAAGGTTTATGCATTGGTTGAAGTACCTAATGAGGTTTATTTATTCCTTTCCTCTCTCTTATCTCTTTACTTAATTTTTTCTTTGATTTTGATGTCTCTTAAGTAAGGACTAATCTATGGACATTTCATTTATGGGACATATAATGGAGCATGTTTCACATACTTAGATATAAATTCATGGGATTTACTTCTTAGGTAAGTCCAGGTATGATATTTTTCCTTTATCCTATTCAATTCACTTTATTATATTTATAAAATAAAGGGGTGATCATTTTAATCATTTAAAAATGACACTTCAGTTCTTAGAGTATTACTTGAGACCACCCATCCTTAGCTTAACCCTATACCTATTTTAGGTCCTATTTAGACACTTATACAGCCTCTATGTGGGACACATACATCCATAAACATATTTAAAGTAGTCCTAGACCCTCGATTTAGCATCTTGGCCCCTAGTGCCTTAGGTTTTGCTACCTATATACTAGTGGCATAAGTTAGATAGTAGTGCCAATGGAACTAATGTCCCAGTTTAGGTACTATTGTCCTGTTCCTACCTTTAGCCACCAATGCATATATTTTCAAAACAAAAATCATATAGGGTCAGCCTAGACCTATTTTACGACTGAAATAAACACTATAAATATATATACATGAATTTTAGCATTTTATTCACTAGATGTAAATCATTTATAAATAACACAAACTATCTCAGAACAAATTGTCCATAATCAAGGTTATCAATCCCTATTCTACCCTATTTCTACATACAACCATTTATAACCATCCCAAGATTAGAATACTTAGATTCATAATCTCAGTCTCCACTAAAAATAACTCAAACTAGCATTCATACTAGCTTTACTTACACTTGAACAAATACTTAGGTGAGGAGAAGTACATTAGGCTTCATCCCTCCTTGGAGTATTGGTATGTAAGAAACTCTTATCACAATGAGGTGTTGAGGATGTTTAGTCTACCCTACCAACATCAAATTTTTATACTTGTGCTAACTAGATGGCATATAAACATGTAAGTTTAGGGTTTACATATAAAATCAATCAAAATAGGTCATTTATAAGGTATTATAACTCATGCACATAGGAACATGATTTGCAAAATCTGACATAGGTGAAGCTAGAATCTTATAATATTTATACATAGAAGACACTAATACCAAAAGAAGGACATTATTGCCTATCTCTACTATCCAATTAGGTAACTATTATCTAAGAAGGGTTTTAACACTTATATCTTATGTGTGACACCAAATCATCTCTTTTTGTAGTTTTTAACCTCTAGATCTCATATCTTAGTCCATTTATTTATAAGTACTTGTTTACATAATTTATTGTTATTTTTAGAAATGTCAAACTATGTTAATTATATTAAAAATCATTAGCTATATTTATTGTATATTTCTACCCTAATTTACTATACTAAGACCCTTTAACAACCTAAGGCTTAAAATCCATAAAACCTAAAACCTTAAATCATGAATAAGTCATATTCGGTCTGCCATACCACTTGGTTCCCCTCTTGCATGATTTTTTTGTGAGGATCCTTTGCATACTCCTTATGGTTTGATCAAAATCCCATTACATGTTAGGGTTTCCTTATATTTTCATCTCTATCACCTCTAATACTAGGACCATTCTTTAGATTTTGGGAGGTATTGGTGGTAGTTACAGGTAGAGGATGAGGTAGAGGGGGTATGGAGGAAGTGAAAGGTGTGAATTATAAAATTAGTAGCAAAGGAGGAGGCATAGAGATCTAGTGAGGCAAGGTTAATAGAGAGGCCTATGGTAACATATGCCCTTACCACTAACCTTGGGTCATGCCCACTTGAGGGGCAATGACTCTTTGGAGAGGGGTATTCAGTAGAATGGAAGAGATTTGTTAACTAAATTAAACTCCTTAAGGGACTAGGAAGAAATGTGAGGATCCATTATGGTTGGTGTTGGATGAGCCATATAAATTGGCATAAGAGGCCAAACTAGGGAAATAAAAACCTATGTTTAAGGTTGAGTGTGTGATGTATTCTAATTTTTTCTTGGTCTCTTACTAAAGTTGCCTTCAGATGTCACTATGAAAGGAGCATAGGTAGTGAATATCATGGGGTCCAACTATAGGAGTTATTGGGTCATAAAATGAATCATCAAAATGGTATTAATCACTAGATATGTGTTCTTTGGAACTATATTAACATTTCTTGAAATTGGGATACCAACATACATTTTAACTTGAGGCACGCCCAATGAGGGTGATAGGAAAGTTCAAAATTTTGGAATGGATGGGGTGGATTGAAACAAAGAATAAATGATGTTAGGGATAGCTAAGGCTATGGGCACTTGGGAAAATAGAGGATGGGATGTAATATGGAAGAGAAGAGGTACTAGCTAAATGGTTTATAGAAGGGGTGATGAACTTTATGGCACCATGAAGGACTACAAGAAAGTGGAGGGAGAGAGGGTAAGAACTTGCATTAGTTCATTCTATTGGTCCTAATCTCAGCTTATTTCTAGGATATTATTGATATAAAACCTAAGGGATAGTGTGGACTTGGGTCAAAATGATTAATTTTGAGTTACATGTGCTTAGGTACCTATCACTAAGTCATGCATATATCACTTGGTTGTATCTAAGTCTCCCAGGTCACTTAAGGTAGAAGAGGTGGATCCATGTCGTGAGGAGTCATTTTTGTCAAGGGAGAAGATAGTGGGATCCCTTGTATAATTATTCCAAACATTTGAGGGGGAGTTTGTGAAACATTTTTTATAGTTTGAGTAGATGTAGATGGGGATGTAAATGGTCTGGGATAAACCCTTTGACCCTTATCCTTCCTATAATCCTCAATCTTCATGATCACCTCTTGTTAATATTTAGAATTCAAATATAGATCATCATCCTCCTTTAGATGATGGAAATGATTGAGGTTGAGGAAAGATAAGTAATTCTTTGTGTGGGATTTGATCATGACCTACGGGTCCCAGTCTTACGGCTCACCTCTCTCCAAGGCTAAATAATCTTTCCTAGTCACCATATTCTATAAGGGAGGGAATGCATAATACACATAGTTCATGATCAAATTTAGAAGAGGTAGGGAATCCCTCTACTGGTGACTAATATAACTCCAAAGAACACCATCCATTAGATGGTAAGTAATTTACTACTTTATAAGACAATTTGGGATATGATAGTGAAAGTGGTGGGGCTCTTTAAGAATACTTGTGAAGAAAATTATGGTATCCTCCTAATAATACCAATAGTATCTAATAAGAGATAGGGATTATTTATATTCCTTTGATAGATGAGGCATAGGGGCCTCATTTATTACATTAAATTCCATCATTTATAAATACTCATAGATATCCCAATATTATTTATTTAATAGTGGCCATATAGCTTGTATAAATTTTTACGAACCATGGAGCCTCTTGGATCCCATGTAGGAAAATAATATGTATTGAAAGTGGATATTCCATAGACTATGTCTATGAGATAACTAATCATGGAGAAGTTCCCACCTATCTAGGAATATACTATCACTTTCACTAGATTAAAATTGACCACCCCTCTTAGGTTGGGCACTTGGGATCCATATAGGATCATTTAAAGAAAGGGCACCCATAATATGTTGATATGAAATCAACATGGGGCCTCAAAAAATTAGTTTAGTAGTTTCATACTAAACTAAACCTCCTCCTTGAATATGTAGACCATGTATTCATTGTCATCATCTTTTTTTACCCATTTGACATCTAGGTTCATATCCTAGTACCTTAAGACATTGTATATTTTATAGGTTTTAGTCTAGGTCTACACCACTATTTAATTTTATGAAAGTGTGAACTCTGGGAGATTATAATAATCCTTGAAAGAAGTTCCTAATATGTCATAAATATGGTGCTAAGAGTTTTTGAGTAGACCCAATCATGGGAATCATATTGTACCTACCTAATAGTGAAGATCATCTTACCAAACAAGTTGACATAGGGGAACACCTTAGGCTTGGTCATGGACCTATGCTATCCACACTTGTCATAAGTGCATAGGGTGCCTTTAAATTTAGCTTGATCATCATCATCACTACCTAATTCCTTGGGTACTTATTTAGTATATTTGAATATTTCATTGTAATGTTTGAAGGGTCAAGCCATTCAAAACATATTATCTCTCTACTTAGCCTCAATCTTGGGATTTGAAGCCAAAGTAGACATTTCAAAAATATGGAATTTAGTAGAATATCTCTAGGCAAAAAAGGAGGTGAAAATGGCATGAGGATGGAGCAAAAAATAAGGAGTAACTAATTATATTTCCTTAGGATACTTATGGAAACCCACATTCATCCCCGTACATTAATCACATTTTATGGCTCACTCATCATGGATTAAAATTTAAATTAGTGGCTCAATATTCTATTTAAATTCCCAATCTATATTTAAATTTAGAGCATATGATTACATGTTGCATACTAGATATAGTAAAGGTAATGTGATGTTTTAAAATTATCAAATTGGGGCCTAGTTTCCTACATAGTTGATGGTTTTGCATGGTAGGTGTGAGGTCATTAATCTCTAAGGCTTCCCTAGTAACTTTTGCTTCATGCCACTTATCAATTATCTATTAGTCCTCATGTCAATGGCAAACACATAGGCATATCCAAATTCTTTGCTATTATACACTTGGGAGGGATGATATGTTATCTAGGGACACATGACATCCTTTAATTCTCCCTTATAACTCCACATGATAATATGTTTAGTTATTCCATATGTCATGTTATGATACATTGGTATCTCCCAAAATTTGACATATCTATCAGGCCAAGGAGATTGAATACTATGACAATAGGTTGCATGGCATTTCCTCATTGCATTAGGTTCTATTAGGCTCTAACATCTCTATTAGGAATAGGATATTAACATGTCTAACATAATGGATAAATCATTAGTTTGATCTAGGCACTTATAACCTTTAGGTCACATGGTATCCTTTTGTTTGGTTAGGTTCTTATGGTCTTTGAAATCTCTATCAGGATTGGGAGACTAACCATTCTACATATGGTTAACATTGCACTCCCTAATTGGGCCAAGCTCTCCCAAGATCTAACATCTTTATTAGGTATGAGAGATTGGCCATTCTAACTTTGGTGTAGGTTAAATGGCTATAGTACTAACAACTTATAACCCTGAGTCACATGGAACTTCATCATTTGATTAGGATCTCCCAAGATCTAACATATAGTTTAGGTCTAAGATATTGATGCATCTGACACAAGGGTGCATGGATTTTTTTTCAACCATGTCTTGGCACCACTGACATCCACCTACATGAAAATTTTTCATGTCACCTTTTATACCTATGAAAATCCATGAAAATGAATAAGTGAAAGATAAAAGAAGTGTGACCAATTAACTACTCACCTCACTATTAGGTAGACTCTAAAGTGCCACATAGGTCTTTAGGTTTAGATATATTATGTAAGGACTGAGACTCTAGGAATTTGAAAGTAAGAACAAACCTTCAAATTTAACATGTTAAATATTGAAATCAAGAAATCCTATCTTAGCCATGGAGTATCATCAAGATTTGGCATTGTTTCTTTTATAGACCTTTGAGGTTTGTAATTTAGATCAATTGGTCGTTAAAAATACCTCATGTTCAATAAAACTAGGGAGAAAATGATATTTTAAAGACTTGATTCATGAAAACATAACCAAAATAAGGTAATATGTCTGAGAACTCTATATCATGTAGATTTTAAATAGGGGTCCCCCATTTCTATAAAAATAGGGTGTGTTGGCAACAACAAAATCACCCACTATGTTTTCCTATCTTTCCTTTTATATGATCTCAAGTTCATATTATATCATCTTTGTGAGCCAAATTTTAATTTATTAAGATGAAAAATTGTATTATTTAAAGTATTTAGGACAATCATGATTTGTCCTCACTTTAATGTTTCATTGCATTAAGGGTACCATTATTTGATTACATGAATGATAACCATAAATTCATTATTATTAATGAATTTTGATAAATTATTATCCTTGAGCTGATGACTCTCAATATAAATAGGCCATCCTTCTTACATGAGTCCTACCCTATTGTCATACCCCAAAACATCGCAGTTAAAAAATAAAATTTTGGAATGATATGGGGTGGCTAGGAAAGGAATGGTGCACATGGCCTCTTTCCTATTTGAAAATGATTGTATGGAAGACTCACTAAAATTTAAGGAGTCCTTCATTAAACCTATATTTGGTTTTCTATGTTAGCATAATTTCTATAAAATTATCAATAGTAACTTTTGAAAGCTAATAATCACCATAGATTATTAAATATTTTAAGAAATTACCCTTTAACCATAGCTCTGATATTTTGAAATTCCACCTTTTCACCTTCATGTGAAATATTGTGTCAAAAGTAATACAACTCCTTTACTCTAAATGTACACTTGGAAGGCTTGGAAAAAATTGAGGTTGTGATAGAATATAAATATTATTATTCTACATGTTGTAATTATTATATTCATGTTTTTATTGAAGGTAAAATAGGGTTTTCAAGGGACCCTACCCATACAAAAGAACTAGAACCATGGCCAACAAAAATAAACAAAGAACCATAAAACATAGTAAATAAAAATATATTCAAATGATCAAAATAGCTTCCAAATAATAAATAAAAATAGCCAACAAGCAACCCCCATAAAAAATAAAAGAGAACCATATATAATTAACTATTTGTATTCTTCCAATCCTCATATGCCTTGGTCTACTCCTTAGTGATACTCTTGAAATTATTATCTAGGTAACTAACCAACTTGTCATCCTCAGTCTTAGTGTTGACCACTTTGAGCTTCTTCTTGGGCCTGTTACCATCTAAATTCTTTTTTTCGATGTTAAAAACATATATAGACCTTACATACTTTTCATATCATTGCTAACCATAACCTTATTAAAAATCACAATGCGATTGAGCTTATCCTTGAGTTCTTTGTTATCCCTTTCCAGAGTGTTAATTCTATCTATGAGAAACTCAATCTAAGAATACATGTCCACTTCTTCCTCCCTCATGCAAAAAGGCCATCCATCTTATCAATATTGTTGATGTCTTACTTCATATGAGTGTGATTCTTCATGAAACACTAAAATAAAGCTTTAGGAAAGTTCACTTAATCTTACAACTATTCTAGTTTGATTTGATTCTTAGCCACATTCTTTATAGAGTTAAGATCAAATTTGGGTTGAAAAATATGTTGTGGTTCACCTATCTTAACACAAACATTTTTATAAATAACCTTACTACCTAACAATTTATGCCTGTCCCCCTTCCCATGGTGAGGCAGATTAACCTTGCTAGTAGTATCATTTGCCTAGATAGGATTCTTCTCACTCTTGCTACTAGTATGTTCCTCTAAGTCAACCATGGAATAATGGTCCTAAAAAGGTTATTCATTGAATATATGATCTTCCCTAGAGTCTATCATTATATGAGGAAAAATTAGGCCCTCGGCCTTCTTAGGCTTAGGCTTAGAACTACTCACAGTTATTTTTTGAATGCCCAATAGGAAAAATGTTATTTTTCTTATTCTCACCAATGGGACATTGAAAATTAGGGTTGTAGGATTGAAAAAAAACATGTATATAATAAAAATAACTTATTAATGTACTGGTTTTATTTTCCTACCCAAATTAACCTCATTAATAGAATGTTCTAATAAGTGAAGAATATAAAACATAATGCTAATGCGGATATTATGATGGATATAGTTTAATAATGGAAAATTATAATAATACACAACTTTGTAGTGTTTGTCAAGGGTTACATACATGATAACTTGATCAACCACATCATTAAAAGGAATAGGTAAATCCTCCCTTTTAAATTTACCTTGAAAATCAGTGAGACTCTCATCTTCTACCAAAACTTCTGATTATCCTACTCTAGGTCTTTAGCTAGCCTTATATATTTAATCTCTTCAATCTTGAGCCCTATAAACCTTGAGATGATCTCCTTAGTTATTTCCATTAACAAATTTATAGATTTTGACCACCCTATCAACCCATTTATTAAAAAATTGATGTGAGAGATGCACATCATACCCATAGATCTGATAAATGAAAGTGGTGATATCCCTAGTGTGGAAAATTTCTTGAAGCATTGACTTATTTTTGATATGGTCTATGGACATAGGTTCCATTCTTTCTAGTCATCCCCCCATGATAGAACACCTATATGCAGACTTCCCCAAAGTGTAATAGATGAAAATTCAACCAAAGTGGTTTAAATCATTAATGACAATGGCCTCTCAATGTTTATTTATTTCTTTGACTGAGAAATGATGGGGTATCTTATTTTGGTTCTTGAAACCTTTAAATTCCTCATCATTACTTCACAAACGGTACTTACTCTTATCATAGCTAGGCATGAAGTACCCCCATAATCATTGATCCCACACCTCTATGACTAGGGTATTGATGGTACATTTATACTTGCTAATGATATCATTGATATGATTAGGTTGAGCCTCCAAATTCTTCCAAATTTTGAACTCATTGGCCTCTACCCCTCTATTGGAAAAGGAGTCAACAACATATTTCCCTCCTTATAAGTGTGCTAAAAGACACCATTGTGGAATCTATTTCTTAAGTGAGTGATTTCCTCTATAATGTGTAATATGGACTATAGGACATAACATTATTCTTGTTGTTACAATTTATAATATTGAGAGAATCCCCCTGAATGTAAATATTTTGACATCCTAAATGAAGAGCCACCTAGACACCCCAAAAGGCTCCTAATGGTTATAAGAAATGGTTAGTTTATAATCCCATATTTACTTTATAAGTAGTGATAAACTCTCATTGATTATCCTAAATAACACCTCCCCTTCCTAAAATACCATGATTCCCTTTGGATGCCCCATCAAAATTCAATTTGACCCAACTAGGTTGTGGATCTTGCCATCTCACATTTCTCCTCAAAGCAAGCTTAGGATCCACCAAGGATGTATTTTCAAGGTTTAGCTACCACTCCTTAGCAATAGTTTCCACAAATAGTAAAAAGGGTTGCCTCTTTACCCACTTAATGATTTTTAAGTTTTTAGATAAAATGGAAAAGATCTTATAAGATACTCTAAAGAAGGGGCTATTATTTTCCCAAAAGCTTCTATTATTTCACTCCTTCCAAATTCCATAAAGAATATGAGGGAAATTTAGATGCCAAATCTCCTTGAGTTCTTTGTTGACAAAGGGACACCACCAAGCTTGATAAGCTACCATAATAGGTCGAGGGAGAACCCAAAAAACATAAAATTTATGAAGCATAGATACCCAAATATTTAAGGTGTATGCACAATCAAATAAAATGTGAAAGACATATTCCAAGGCATCCTCACATAGAACATATATATTAATCATAGAAATGCCTCTTTTACTTAAATTATCCATCATTATAATTCTATTTTGAACACTTAACCACAAGAAGATGTTGATCTTAGGAATAATATTTTTGTTTCAAACTTGAACTAGAGGATTACCCCTTTCCATCAAATTTTGAAGATTTAAATAACTATAAATGACATGATAGTTCCCATTCACTGAATCAATCCAAACCAGTTCATCTTCTTTCTATAGGTTTGTGATATGATTACCCTTAAGGATGAAATTAAGATCTAAAATAATGTTAACTAAATCAACATCATCATTTTCAATGGTTAGATGTTTCCATATCTTCCTATCAATACATACATGATTGTAATATACCACCATATCCCCTGAAATAAGTGAGATAGGATGGTAAATTTGATGCCAAGGTTCAAGAGTCTCCAGGGAGTGATTTAGAATCTAAGGATCCTTAAAAAATCTAATGTTTTGACCATTTCCTAAATTCTATTTTCATCCCTTTAAGATAATGTCCCTATTCCTGGAAAATAAGTTCCAAATAGTCAACCCTTTGATAAAGTTAACCTCAGTCAGGAAAGAAATAGGTGGTCTATTGCCAGGATATTTGACATAAAAAATATCCACCCATTGTATAGGTTTCTTATCAAAACTCTAATAAAGATTCATGAATAATGACTTATTCATAAAAAATGTATTTATAATACTAAACCCTCTAAAGGATTTCATAAGGTAGACATTATCCCATGCCACCAGAGGGAATTTGGGAATATCCTCAACTCCCATCTATAAGAACCCTTTTTGAATTTAAATTTTATTGGATAACTTTGGGAATTTTGGAAATGGACATAATGTATATGGGGAGGCTCTAAAACACACTTTTGATGAGCAACACTTTGCCTACTTAGGAAAGAAGGGCCCCTTTCTAACTAAAAAGCTTACTTTGAAACCTCTCAATCAGTGGGTACCCAAATTCCACCTTCATTCTCCATATAAATAATGGAATGCATAAATAATTTTATGGAAGATCCTTGATCTGGTAATTAAGAATGTAATAAATTTTTGTTTTATGAAGACATAGAGTGTTCACAAAAAACAAGTCACTTTTGGAGTAGTTAATCAATTTTTTAGAGACAACAACATACCTATCTAGAATACACTTTAATTCCTTGACCTCCCTAAATAAAAAAATTAATTATAATCATACCATTAATAATTTATTGGTGAAGAGATGGATGAGCATAGGAGGCTAGTTTAAAAACTTTTAAGCTTCCTTGTGTAAGTGTGGCCAAAAGGTTCTTACTAAGATAATCTACCATAATAATGAATAAGAAGTGAGTCAAAGCGTCACCCTATTTGATACTAATATCACTTCCAAAAAAATCATGGAAACCATTAATAATGATTATTAACATGGTTATTTAAGTGTTGATATGAATCAACCATATTATATTATTATGAAAAACAAAATTTTTTAATACCGAATCCATGAAACCCTAATCAACTTTATCGTAAGCTTTAGCCATGTCAATTTTAAATAGCATACCTCCTTATTTACTTTCAGCCATGGAGTGAACCATCTCATTAAATACCATAATAACATCCTTGATTTGTTTGGTAAAAACATATCCCCCTTGATTAAAATAAATGATTTTTTTCATAAGCCGTTAAATTTTCAATGCTAGAACCTTCATAAAGGTTTTGAATATAGAATTACACATGATGACAGGCCTAATATATTTGAATTTGGAGTCCCATTTCTTCTTGGAAATGAGAGATATAAATTTACTATTAAATCATCTGTGAAATTTTATAGATGAAACAAATTCATCTATTGTAACACATGGATCATACTTAATAATATCCCAATAATTTTGGAAAAAAGCCATTGGAAAACCATCTAGGCTTGATGCTTTATTCTTTTTCATCAAGAAAACTATAGACTCAATTTATTCTTTTGTAACATAATTCAACATGTTAGTATTATCATATTTAGTAATAAGAGTATGCATATGTTTTATAAAGTCTTTTATCAGGTCTATGTCAAGAGCTGAATTGGGAGCAAAAAGATGTTTGAATAAGCTCATGACTTTTTCTTTAATGGTAATAGGATTGGTATGAAGTGAGCCATCCTCATCAAATATTTTAGTAATTTTCTTAGGAATTATATTCTTGGGCATTGATAACTCCTTGATCAAATAATTTGAACCTTGTCCCCGCTTAGTGTGAGTGCACAAGTATTTTATTAATTTAAAAAAAAACAAGTACATAAGGGTGCCTTTACTCTGTTAACCCTTTTACATTGTAAACATAGATTATATAGATTTTACCCATGACCGGTAAAACCAAATAATCTTATAAATAACTCTTTATAGGAAATCAACCCGTAAAGTAGTTCTAATTATTTAACACAAAACATAAAAACGACCTAAAACTAAAACTAAGTAAATTTATTTTATGAGGGTGTCTTTATTAAAAAGATGTATGCCCCATTAACAATAATTATTTATTTAACCTACCAAAAAATCTAACATAATGTTAAGACTTTGGAACAAGTCCTAACAAACCCCCTATGATCCAAAGTCAGGTCTTTGGACACATACCTAGTATTTTTCTAAATTTTTCAAAATTGATTCTTTCAAGGGGTTTTATGAAGATGTCAGTTGTCTGATCTGTAGTTGGGAAATATATTAGATCAAGAGATTTCTTTGCCACCATAATTTTTAGATAATGGTATTTGACATCCATATTTTTTTATTTTGGCATGAAACACAGGATTCTTGGACATCTTGATTGCACTTGATTACCAATGTATAATTGTGTAGGAGCAAACTAAGAAACCTAAAGATCTTCAAGAATATGATGTAGGTAAACAATTTCTTTGGAAGCATCCCATGCTATAATATACTTTGATTCTACTAATGAATTTTCCACTATATCCTACTTCTTAAAACACCAAGTAATGGTAGTTGAACCCATATGCCTAGTATATCCTATGGTTGACACTTTGTCATCCACACATCTACCAAAATATGCATCATAATATCCAACAAGTTTGAAGTTCTTGTTGTATCAATATTCAAGGCCATATGTTTTTATTCCCTGAAGGTAATAAAGTACTCATTTTTCTGCATGCCAATGAATTTCTCTAGGCTCATACATAAACCTAAATAAAATTCCAAGTGAAAATGAAATATTAGTCCTAGTAGTCATTAATTATATCAAACCTCCAACCAATTATTTGTATGTGGTTCCATAAAAAAAAGAACCACTATCATCCTTAAACAATTTCAAGTTACTTTCCATGGGAGTGAGGGCAAGTTTGCAATCACTCAAGCCAAACCTATCTAATAACTCAAAAATATACTTAATTTGTGAAATGAAAATACTATGCTCTTTTTGAGTTACCTCTATGCCTAGATAGTAGTGAAGAAGTCCAAGATTTGTCATCTCAAACCCATCTTTTAATTCCTTCTTCACATACTTGTTATGGTTTTCATCATTACCTGTGATAAACAAGTCATCGACATAGAGAACAAGTATCACCATTTTCATACCCTACACTCAAAAATAGAGAGTATCATTAGATTCACTATGATGAAAACCAATGGATTTCAAGTATGAATCCATTTTCTCAAACCAAGCCCTGGGTGCCTTTTTGAGCCCATACAAAGCTTTTATCAATTTACACACTTTGTGTTTGGCACCCACTTGTTCAAAACCCTGAGGTTGTTTTATATATATTTCTTCCTATAAATAACCATTTCAAAAATCACCTTTAACATCTAATTGATGTAATTTCTAGCCATTTTGTGCTACTAAGGCAAGTAACATATGAATAGTGTGCCGTTTGGTAGTTGGTGAAAATGTTTCCTCATAGTCAATACCTTCTTGTTGCACATATCCTTTTACAACAAGTCTTGCCTTATATTTATGAATTGAGCCATCTAATTTATACTTAGTCCTATAAACCCATTTACATCTTATGGGTTTAACATGTAGAAGAGAATCAATTAAAACCCATGTATTATTGCTAATTATGGCATCATACTCACTTTTCATTGCCTATTGCCAAACATGTTTAGTAGATGCCTTCTCAAAAGTAGATGGCTCAGAGGAAGAAGTAGTAACAACCATAGCATAATTTACCTAATTTTGAGAATTATTGGGCCCTATTAAACCAACTTCATTTGCTTTCAAGTTAGAAAAAATACTTTGAACCCATTTTGGATACTTAGTCAAATTATTCAAATTAGGGACTCCAAAATTCTCACCATGTGCATCAATTAAAGGGGGACATAGAGAATTTTCAACAATTTCTACGTCATCAACTTGTGAACTTGTAGATGAAGGAGAAGAAAGTGAAGGAATTTGAGTCTTATACCACAACTTTGAAGATTTATCCCCATTATTCAAACCCTTATCTCTTTTTGTATTTTCCTCTCTAATATATCAAGTTGAGAATCAATCTATGTAGTGTTCATAGTCCCAAACTCACCAAATATTACATCTCGACTCACTATGAATTTTCTTGTATCCTGTGCAAGCAAATGAAACCCCTTTTTATCTTTAGATTAACCAAGAAAGATGCATTTTTGACTTCATAGTTCCAACTTAGTTATATATTTAATAAGAACCAAAGCAAAACAAAGACATCCAAACACTTTCAAGTGTTTAACTTTTGGTTTAAACCCATACCATTCCTCATATGGAGTTTGTCCCAAAAGTGCAACTATGGGGAATCTATTTTTCAAATACACTATAGTACCAATGGCTTCTACCCAAAACTTATCATCAAGATATTTATAGTGCAACATGACACATGTCGTTCCCTCTAAAGTTTTGTTCATCCATTCAGATACTCCATTTTGTTGTGGAGTATAAGAATTACTATATTATCAATGAAATCCATGTTCTCAAAAATAATTTGAAAATTCATTTGAGGTATACTCACCTCCATTATCTGAGTGAAGAGTGACCAAATGTGAACCTATTTATTTTTTGATTAATTGTAACCAATCAACAAACTTAGCGAAAACTTTATATTTTTTTCATAAAAAATACCCAAGTCATCTGATAAAAGTCATAAATAAACAAGACAAAGTATTTACACCCACTAGTGAATGACTTTTTTATGTCACATACATCACTATGAACTAATTACAAACACTTGTTAGCTCTTTAGGATGACTATTTAAGACATTTTTCCTATTTTTGTTTGCCCAAGACACATGACTCACAAATAATACTATCTTTGTGAAAAGTGGGCAACCCACTCACCATACTATATCTTTGAAAATCCACTAAAGAGTGGATATTCAAATGGCCATAACAGAGATGCCATAACTGCTATATAGACATAGTACCTCTACCTATGTCAACAACTACCACAAGTTCTATAGTGAGAGGAAGCACTTTACAATGCAATATAACAAAATTTCCATCTTCATATCCTGTATACATTATTTTATAATCATCCTTCACTGAATTGATGTAAATGAGCCCATTTTCAAGTACAATTTGATAACCTTTCTTTCAAATAGTTACCAAATAAAGTAATTATTTCTTCAATGTGGGAACATAAAAAACATCCTCCAAGTATTTTATAGACCCATTAGGAAGAAGAATCTAAATAGATTCAAGTCCTAGTGGTGTATGCATAGACTTATCTACCAAGGTAACTTGAGAGTGATAAGCTTCCTTGAAATACCAAAAGAAATCTCTCCTAAATTTCATGTGTTTGGTTGCTCTTGTGTCTAAAACCCATCCATTTTTGAGCTCATCTCTAGCCTCATATTCAATATAATCAATGTGTCCCAAAGTAGTGAATGCAAATTCATGGGAAACATTACCAAAATCATCATAGTCATAATCAACACACTGAGTAGCGTTAGACTTAGTCACTTTTTGTGGCCATTGAATTTTATCAAAAGAAATCCTACATTATGAGGCAATGTGACCAAATTTTCCACATCTATGACATTGAATGTTTGATCTACCTCGACCTCTACCCATATATGAGTTGTGACCATGTCCTCGATCACTTATTTCATGTGAATGTGATTGGTTATATTGTTGGGTATTTTAATAGGCCCTACCTCTATTTTGATATTTGCCTCCTTTGTAACCTTGACCCCCTCTATAAATGTTTCCTCTATTAGTTTGATGCCCACATGAAGAGGAACTAGGCTTTGACTCTAAAACATGGGCTTCTTCAATTTTATTGGATTTATTTGGTAGAGAGAGGTCATGTTGGATGAGTAAATGAGCCAGCTTATCAAAGGTAATGCCTATGATGTTTTCAGAGACATGCAACTTTTCAATAAAATTCCTATAGGACCTACGTAGTCCTTTCAAAAAAGCAGTGACTATGAGGTCATCATCTAGTTTTCTAAACCTAGATTTAGTGTACTCATAGTGATATTTTAAAATTTAGACATATATTCTCCCATATTCCCATCTTCATCTAATGACAAAGTAAACAAATGCATATGAATATCTATCTTCTTATGCTTAGGTTTCTTATCATACAAATCTGACAATGTTTCCCATGCAGTGTAATTATGAGGAGATTTTTCAATATGAACATAAGTATCACGAGTACAACAAAATTTAATGAGAGCTGAGGCATTATAATCACACAAATTTAATAAATCTAATTTAGCCTATTCTATTGGCAATGTGGGATTTTCATTCTTGACAATATCCCATAACTCATTAAAAACTAGTGAAGCCTCCATCAATCATTTCCAATTAGAATAATTGGAAATTTTTAATCTATGACCATATGAAAGCAAGTTTTGAATCTTTAGAATCTTGAAATAAAATAAAGTGAAATATAGAAAAGTGTAAAAAAATACAAAAGAGATGAAACAAATATCACACTCATTGCATAAGACACTGCTTCTACAGAGTTTTTCACTTAACCTCAACGTAGAGTAAAAAAAGGAAAACAAGAATTTTTGAAGGGTTTTGCACTTAACCTCACCAAAAATCAATTTATTACAACCTTATTTTGATAAATTACTTCCTTATTCCACCAATTACACCTTTATGTCACCACAATAATGTAAAAGAAATAGAATTCAATTCCCCTTTTTTGATTTTTAAAACAACAATATACAATAAGTACGATTTTCACAACTTTCAAGGCATACAAAAAGTAGATTAAAAGGGAATATTCCTTTTACAAAAATTATATCTAAAGAAATTTCTTCTAGAAAGAATGGATTTGAACCCTTGACCTCTTCTTCTCAAGCTTCTTTCAAAATGAATTTAACCAATTTCTTTAAGAGCACTTTCAAAATATAATATGCATAAACTTGTACTTATATTGGATTTTGTCTGAGGGAAAATT
Organism: Torreya grandis; assembly: GCA_037957365.1. Taxonomy (NCBI): domain Eukaryota; kingdom Viridiplantae; phylum Streptophyta; class Pinopsida; order Cupressales; family Taxaceae; genus Torreya; species Torreya grandis. The sequence goes on from JARHVA010001067.1 coordinate 545,639, forward strand.
AAAAAAAAATTACATGTATGTAAATAAATCCAAGTTTTTCCCTTTTTAACCTTCCCAGCCAAGCTTCTCACATGGGACCCATCTAAGATAAATTTTTGATAATCAAACATTAGAAACATAGAAAAATATATGCTTAAGTTTTTATCCCTACACCATTTTTACCTGGGATGCCATGGCAGCTCCCACAACCTTTCTCTACACATGCTCTCACTCCCTGTGGCCATAAAAATCTGTACAGGTAGTATAAAACTAATTTTGGCTGAGTCTAACAAAATTTTAAGGTATTTTTTGCTAGAAATGGTTTCAAATTTCAGCCAGGGCATTGGAAGGTCATACCATTGGCCATACAAATTAAAAAAATATATATATTTTCCTTTGAGGATTTAAAATAGGGGGTTTAACCAGATTTACAGGTGTTTTTGGACTCAAAAGGGATGAGAATGAATGCAATCAACAATGGCAGACATGGATGAAAAATATAGAGGTTTTCAATATGGAACTAGGCTATATAAGTTTACTTTTGCCAAAAAATTAATGAATTTAATAACATTTAAATGCTAAAAAATTCATTTTTAATTCCAAATGAGGAGTTTGAATATAATTTGATGGAGCTTGAATGGCCAAAATGACTAGATGGTAATGTAAGAGAAATACACAGGCTTAAATGCAAAAATATTTGAAAAATTAAAATAATTTAATAATTTTTCAAACTTTTGACATTACATTTAAACCAATGAAATATTTTCTTGATATGGCATACCTTATTTCATGCCATTTGATTTCTCATGAATTTAAATTTTCACATTGGCTTCTTTCAAATTCATGCAGCTCCCAAAATTGATCGTGCTGGACAAAACCAAGCTTTGATACCACTGATAACTCCTTGATCAAATAATTTGAACCTTGTCCCCGCTTAGTGTGAGTGCACAAGTATTTTATTAATTTAAAAAAAACCAAGTACATAAGGGTGCCTTTAATCCATTAACCCTTTTACATTGCAAACATAGATTATATAGATTTTACCCATGACCAGTAAAACCAACTAATCCTATAACCAAATCTTTATGGGAAATAAACCTGTAAGGTAGTTCTAATTAATTAACACAAAACATAAAAACTACCTAAAACTAAAACTAAGTAAATTTATTTTATGAATGTGTCTTTATTAAAAATATGCATACCCCATTCACAATAATTAGTTATTTAACCTAACAAAAAATATAACCTAATGTTAAGACTTTGGAATAAGTCCTAATAGGCATAATTAAATGAAAATAAATAGTATTATGATCTCCCTCCTTCAAACAAGTATCCTTAGATTTTTGTCTCTAGAATGATTCCTCTCAATCTAGAATGAAATGAAAATATGCCTCTAACCCTTGGTCCTGTTAAAGGATATGATCACTAAGGCCATGGGAGCTGATAAAATCTTCAAGAATAAGTAGCTCCAATTTCATACCCTCTTTTTGGAAGAAGATATTTACAAAATCTGCATAATTCCAAACATGAATATTATTCTTAACATTTTTAAATTCTAAGAAAATTTAAAAATAGTTGTTCTTATAGCATCAAAAATCCACCATTCCTTTATTCTTTCCAGTATCTCTGGGTGAGAGAACCACATATGCTCAAATATTAATGGGGTTATCTAAGTTTTGAAGTTAATTATAATGATCAAAACTAATGGATTGTGATCTGAGCCTATTTTTGGAATCAAGGATAAGCATAAATCTTATACACTAAACCAATTAGGGGAGACGATAACATGATATAATCTCATTTGATAAAGGCTTTTACTAATCCTCTTATTTGACCAGTTGAAAGAGGATTCTCTATGATTGATATCAAATATCCCATTGATAGTAGTGAACTTAGCAAGATCTTCTATGCTATCCAAGAAGTATTGAACTCCACCTTTCTTCTATCCTACACTAATGGGGGTTTTTAAATCTCCCACCAACATTCATTTGAAATTTTTACATGAATTTTTGAAAGTAATTGGATCATTCCAAAGTCTTCTATGGGAAAAAATAGTATTAGGATCATAAATATTCTAAATAATCTAAGAAATATCCTATGTAAGATTAGTAAACAAAATGGTTAATTATTTTCAATTAAAATTTCACCCTTCACCCTCTTATCATACCAAAAGGTGTCAATTCCTCCCGATGTTCCCTTAGATCCTACACTAGTGACCATTACCTCTTTCCATAGATAATTTTTAGATCACTTCAAAATGATGCTAGCCATTTTTGTACATTTCTTCTTATTTGTTTCTAGATAAATTTAGGTTTTTTGTCTTTTTTATATCATTTTCCCCTACCTCTATCTCCTTATTAATCTTTGTAGATTTTCCGATGTCCATTATGTGAACTTCTGTTGAAACTGGATTATATCCTAATTTTGAAGAATCTAAAATCTCTATAGATGTTTAATTCTTACCCTATGTAGAGGTAATAGGATTATTTAAAAGGGGATCCTTTAATAGGGTTTGATTTTCCTAAATATTGGTTTGAATCTTCAATGAAATTTATTCTATGTTGGAATTAGACATCCTCAACCAAGTATGTTGATTAGTTTTGAAGACAAAAGCATTTCCTTTTTTATGAAAGAGGGGCAATTCCTAGCCATATGTTCTAGCCTCTTACATCCTTCAAATTTAAGGATAGAGTTTTCATATTCTATTTTTTGAATTCTTTCTCCACATGATGAACTAAAAATGATAAAATGGGGAAGTTCTTGATCCATATGTGCATTGACATAAAATTTGGTATGTACCATTAGGGTCCTGGTTGTTTTTTCTTAGTCAAATGTAATAAGGTAGCCAAAAGTTTTTACTATACTAATGAATAAGTCTTATTACCAATATTATAAAGGTAACCCAATAATATGCACCTAGATGGGCATCATATGAATATTTTCCTATTCTGGGTCAAAGCTTGCCTTCCATTTTATCAAAGAAAAGGATTGATCTTCCCATGAACCATGGGACTCCCACCAATATTTTATCACTATATTTACCTTTTTTGCATTTGGAAAAAATCATTGCTGAAATGTCTAAATACCCCTTTAGTTTATAGTGTATCTTGGCCCAAGCCTCGAACTAATCTATCTTTGGATGTAGACCAAGGAACTTGCCCACCAAACACTGAGACCATCATGAAGAGGCCTTAAATTTAAAATCATCTAAAATGGAAACATGAAAACCCCTCAAATATTTTGTGATAGATAGATATGGTACTATAGAAACCTCTTTATACTCTCCTATCTTCCCTTTAATCTTGTTTAGGTTGTATACTAATATTTCATTAAAAAAAACCAAGATAAATTTCTAAATATGTGGACGAAATACATAGTCAATCAAACTCTAAAATGTATATGGTGTATTTATGAGCCTAAAATTTATAACCATAAACTCATAGTGTATATCATGGGTTAAATTTTTTTTGTTATGTATCTCTTAATCTTTTATTCAAATCTAATGATAAATAAGTAAATATCAGGTTTCATAAATAATACAACCCCCTGTAATTCATCTAAAAAATCAATCACAAGAATAATAACTTATATTTTATGATGTACTTGTTAAATTACCTATACTATGGACACAAATTATAGGTGTATTCCTTATTTCACACCATCTCCATTGGAGATGACTACACACTTTGATATGACATATAATTCCTACCTTGATTATTCCTATACCATATTCTCTATAAGTTCACATGTTAGATGGTTTGATCCTTAATACTAGCTAAATGGCATGGTAATGATACATTTTGGGTGGTATTAAATTTATCATACACTTAAAAACTACTAAGTTCCCTTCTAAAATTTCCTACACATCTAATAATGCATGTGCTTTTATTGGTAGTGCTTATATTGAAAAATATTATGCTATAAACCCATCTACTCCTTTTTTAACAATACTTTACATACAATGTGAGTTTAGATACTAAAATATGGTATTTTTTACCTGAAAATGACAATCTTGACACACATTTACCACACATTACTTGATAAGTCAAATAAGGTCTTAATTTTACATCTTCTCACAATTACATGCTATCTTATGAGTCAATCTTTAAGTAATGTTTTTATACACCTATATAAACCTCACTATCAATTTCAAAACTATTAGATATCATTAATAAATATATCTAGAATCTTATATCACTCAACTTATACATTAGTTATTTCTAATAGTTATGGTCATTACTGCTAGTTGACAATGACCCACACTAGTCAGAACTGACACACTCAAAGAAATGGATATTTCATAAAATAAAACACATCCTTAGGTTTAGATCATTATACTAGTGTGTTATTTATATTATGAATTATTTTAAATGGATCTATATATAGATAAATATATATCTCATTCATATGTACATAGAACTTATATATGATATACATATATACTATTACATACTGAGAAAATATTCCCTATTATTTATAGATTTCAAACATATCACTAGGAGTAGTCATAATACAATTATAAAAAAATAAAAATATAAATAAAAACAAGAATTTTTAAGCACCAAATCCAATCATTAACTTCAATCACATAGAGAAGGGGTAGAATTACACAATCACATTAGGTGGGAAAACTATACATGGCTTGATTTCCATAATTAGAGTATTGGATACATAGGAATTTGTCAATAATAAGGTGAAGTTGATTGGGTTAAACTCATCCCATTACACTTCCCCAATTTTTATAGGTTTTCATCCCTCATAATTACATCTAAGGTTATAAGGAAAATAAGGTTGATTTATAGCTTTGTACACACCATCATATTTTGGGATCAAACATAAGAAAGTGAGAAAATAAATTAATAGGTGACCATATATTCAATTTTAACTATATTTTCATAAGTTAGTACCAAATAATAGGTCATTATCAACCATCAATACCAATTTGATCCTATAGAGCTAACCAAATGTAATCAATAGATAAATTCATGAATGGAAAAAACTAGAGGCATGTTTATCCATGATTTCCAATTTTATAACAAAGTCACAACTCAAAAGTCAAATAGAAAAATATAAGTCTAGTTATCTATTTAGTATTTTAAATATTTAGTATATGTACTTATCAATTCAAAAGAATTAGTTCTCAATCATTTAAATTCATATGTATACTTGAATTATATATCTAATGATTCAAATTGCATTTCATTATTATATCATAATTATATTATCTTTCATATTAATCAAAATTAGGATAAAACATATTAGTAAACATGTAAACATATCAAATAGTGTAAAAAACTAAGTTTTTCATTAGGGTTTTATCCTTTTAGAGTTTCATATCTATTTTCTAATTTTTTCTAATAATACACACTAATCATGACTATGTTTAATGAACATTATTGGTTTATAAAAAAATTACTATTTTCATATTGTTATACATGGATGACATATCTTCTTCAAATCAATTTGTAGACAACTAGGTGACAAAGATCAAATGAAAATTTAATAATAGGTCTTAAATTACCAATGAATAGTCTTAAACTATCCTCAAATATAGGATGCATATTATTAATACTAAACACCAAAGGGCATGCATGACTCCATTTCTTCCTTCCCCCATAAAATATCAAGCTTATAATAGTTACCATCCTTATTAGAGGAAAAATAAATAAGAGTGGGGTGAATCAGTGATCCCAAATAACCCAAATTTAATTTTAGTCTTTAGAAACACTTAACCATTCACCATAATAATTCATGAAGCATACACATCATTCATAGAAAATAAGAAGAGAGATAGTGCAATATCAATCACATAACACATGACATATGTGGGAAACCCTCTTGGAAGAATAAACTATAATTGGAATACTATCCTATAATAACAAGAACCAATTTATACCAGTTACAACTAATCAAGGAACTACAATCCCTATTTATTAAGACTATAATCCCAGAAGGTGCTACAACACCTATCTAGTTGATTTTCAACAATAACGAGACTTTTAGAAATTTTCACCTTGCAAGAAGGATATAACCCCCTTAGATGTTTAGATGTCAAAAAAATACCTATGAACACATACATGTATGAACTAATCTCTTCAACACCTAATGATGTACCTATGATGATCACTATTCACCTTTTCTCATACTCAAACTACAAGAGCACCATTTTTCTAATAGAATTATGTCCTACAGGTCATAAAAATAGTCATCAATATATTTTAATCTTTAACTCATATATAGGGAACTTTACCCCTCCTTCACTCCACAAATCACACACATAAGCCTCTCTCAAATCTCTCCCAAGTCTCACACTCCAAATCTTAAAAATATAGAAACCAACACATTTGGTTTCACTATTTATAAAGAAAACATGATCATCACCATATTGGTCAGCCATTAGGCATGCCTTAACATTTAAGGCATCTATCTCACCAAGACATAGATTAAGACAATCTTAATAGATTGTCTATAGCATCTATGGGTCACCCTTAAGTAGCTACACCTTTTAATAAGGTCCTTGTAGCTCTTATAGTTTTCATGGAGAACTATTCAACCATTTAGCACATAAATGAACAAAAAATAAACAAAAAACCACTTAAAAATGCATATTTATACACTAAATGACCCATTATTCATCCTCAAATTCTTATATTCATCATTGTACTCTTCTATGCAAACTCAATCAACATTATGTACAAATAGTCACTATGAATGAATACACAATCGACTTTTAAACCTATGTTTATATTGCTTACAATTGTTCAAACATTAAAAATTCACATAGATCATCCAAATGGATTCTAAAAAACTCCTCAATAACTAATTCACCATGAAATAATGAAACATCATCTACATAAACTCAATTACTCATTTTAGATCACTTGTAGAATAAGCATAAACACACAGTCAACTTTTAACCTTATAGTCTTTAACTATACAAACTTCCATATCTTAAAATAAATTTCATTAGATGATACACTATGTATTATTCATATTTTATTTTTATATCATGGGAAAATTCATTTTTTATCAAAATATATGGTCCAAAAACCATAGACTAGTTTTTCCTTTGTTAAATTTGACTCATTGTGCACCATCGATCTCTACGGATCAATCAAGTCCTTATCATGTGATACTCACCATTTGATATTCCTTAGAACCCATATGATTATTAAACTTAGAAACATCTCATTTATTCCTATCTTCTTGGAGTAATATGATCCATTGATGTTGCCCAAACTTTAACTTGTGCAAAAAATACTATGTATGGGAACCTTGCTTATCTTCTTAGAAGGCCAACTTTACACAGTCGTATCTTTTACCTCACTCACTCGCATGATCTCAATTTTGTATCATATGATATCTTCACATATTAAAATCAAAACATGTGATAAACTACTCTTAGAACCCTCACATGTGTGAGATATAATGACATTAAAATAATCACTTATATTTTTTTTCCATAGAGCCAACTATGTCAAAAACTTATATGGAAGGCCAACTTTGAACATGCATATCTTTTGCCATACTTTGGTGCCTAACCTAAAAGTTAGTGAAAATCAACTAGGTAAAAAATAAACAAACCGATAATATCACATTCTCCTAAAATATCCATACGTGTGATATATGCCATTATCAAACTACTTAATTGAATCTTTCTTGCCTCATGTAAATTTGGCATAGGATCCCAACTTTGCACTTGCATATCTTTTGATGAACTTGTGTGCATGACATGATATTTAAATCATTAGAGATAGGGACTAGTTTTATCAGAACCATATGACCAACTCCACCTGAATCATCCACATGTGGCAATAGTGATGTCATCAAACTATCTACTCAAATTTTTTGCCACTAGACCCAAAGTGTCTAGATGAAAACTATGGACTACAAGATGAACTCCACTTTTTCACACAAGAACTCAAAGCTTATAAAAATATTAGGTACATTTTTCACATATTCAATACTCCATAATCATCCCTGAACACCTCTAACCATGTAAAACTAGAAGATCAACCAAACATACTATGATAAACACATTTCAAACTTTGTCATTATCAGTTAGACTATCAAGGCACTTCATCCACTCACAAGGGCACCTCTATGAAATCATTCAAAATTCTCTAAAAATATCCATATTTGTCATTGATGTCAATAACCATCATATATAAATATACAACTCACCTTCCTTCTCTCTTTTCAAGCACTCTCATAATAGGAACATTCTCCCCCTTTGACAAAATGACAAAGTGGGCACAATCTTGATCCTAAATACCTAAAAAGAACACAAATCGGAGAGGATCACCTTATAAATTTGATAAAAACTCCCCATTACCTTGAACCTACATATTCTTGTCTTGATAACTTATTTTTTCTGCATGATTATACTCCTCCTCAACCAAGCACTGCAAATAATGAAGAAAGAACACACGAAACCACAAAAATCTAATGTAACACATCAAGAAACATCTAAGAGGGATTCCCCCTAATAACTCTGAGTAATTTCACCTTCAAAACTTCTTCATATCTACATACACCATGAATAACCATCACATATGCTAACTAGCACTCTCTTTCAAGCTATTACAAGGACCACCAATAGAACTTCATGCCACTCACAAAATAGGAAACATGCTCTCCTTTTTGACCCTATACTATATATCCTTCACAAACCTCTAAATCAAGATCATGAACTTATTTATCCCCCTTAACCAAATACCTTCTATTGATTCATATATAAATAGATGACACCCAATATTTATCTTAAATAATCAAAATTAGATTTTGATAATGGTTTGGTCATAATATCTATAAACTACTCTTTTGTAGGCACATGCTCTAACTTGACACAATTATTAATCACTTGTTCTCTTAAAAAAAGATATCTAATAGGATTGTGTGTAGTTTTTGATTGCATAAAAAGATTCTTTGAGATACTAATTGTATTGGTATTGTCAAAATAAATAGGAAAAGATCCATTTTGTCTTACCTTGTAATCTTCTAAAGTTTGTTTCATCCACATGACTTGTGTGCAATAAGAGGTATCTTCTATATACTCATCTTCTATAGTTGATAGAGATACTAAGGCTTACTTCTTTCTTATCAAGGACACCAAGAATTCTCCCATGAAGAAGACCCCACCACTGGTACTCCTTCTATCATCCACACATCCTACCTAATCAACATCAATATATGATTTCAAAGAGAACTCTTTACTCTTGGATTACCATAAACCATAATCTATGGTGCGTTTGAGATACCTCAAGATCTTTTTGACTAATTTTAATTGAGATTATCTAGGACCATCTTGAAACCTTCTTAAAATACCTTTCATGATGCCAAGCCTAGATGAATTAGAGTACGAAAGACATCCAATCATGGATCTATACAAATTTTTATCAACTTTTGGTGAGTCATCCAATTTACTAACTTGCATCCTATGATCATTGGAGTACCCATTGGATTATAAACCATCATGTCAAACTTACTTAGCATATCATTTAATTCTTTACCTTGTGAAATGAATATCCCTATATTAATTTTATTAGTATATAATCCTAAAAGGAAAGATAGTTCTCCCAACATAGACATTTCAAACTCATTCTTCATTGTATCTGCAAATTATCTACTCATTTTATCATTGTCAAATCCAAAAACTATGTCATCAACATATACAAAACTATACATTGATGATTACCTTCTATCTTAATGTATAAATTACTATCAACTACCCTCATTTTAAAGCCTTGAATCAAAAATATAATTTTCTATCCTATCATACCAAGCTCTAGGAGCTTGTTTAAGACCATACATAGCCTTCTTCAATTTACACACAAAATCTTGATTAATTGACATGAGTTATCCTTCAAGAACATAATCTAGACTTTTTATTCTAAGTTCTCATTCAATAATGTAGATTTCATATCCATTTATATAACTTAAAACCTTTGAAACATGCATATTCCAAAAAAGAGTCTAATTGCATTCATCCTTACCATAGGATAAAAAGTCTCATCAAAGTCTATTCCTTCAACCTGAGCATATCCTTTACACATCAATATATCCTTGTTCCATGTGACTTATCCTTTTTATTCATCTTATTTTTGAAAACCCATTTGGTACCTATCACATTTTTTTCTTTTGGTCTAGGAACTAATTACCATGTTTCATTCCTTTCTATTTGATCAATCTATTCATCCATTACATCATTCCAACATTCATCTTTGATAGCATCCATAAATGTTTTGGGTTCAATAATGGATAATAGATTTGAGTCTTGTTGATTTTGATTGATCAACATTCTTCTTCTAGTCTGCAACCTCGCACCAACATTTCCAATAATCTAAGCGATTGGATGATATTTTATAATTTATTATAGATGGATATTTAGAATCTTGTATTTATTCTTCCTCTTCATCTTTATCATCTGTTTGAATGGATAACACATCACTATTTGTCATAGAATTCTAAATTGAGTCACTTACTTGCACTTTCATCTTATTGACTCTACTTGTCTCATCTATACTTATATTTAAACTTTTAACAATATTTTGAAGTCTCTTGTTGAAGAACTTATAGGTATTAATCATAAAATAATAACATAATAACATGCCCTCATTAGATCTTGAATCAAATTTGCTAAGATTCTCTTCATTTCTTTTGATGAAGCACCTACTCTTAAACACTCTAAAATGTTTGGCATTAGCTAGTCTATTCTTCTATAGCTCATAAGGAGTCTTATTACCATTTAATATACTTTGAAAACTATTTCAGATGTAACCAAAATTGATACATGTTTCTTCTCAATAGCTATCTAATAATTTTTCATCTTGAATTATGGTTCTACCCATCTCAATAACAGTCATATTCTTCCTTTCAACCACACCATTCTATTTTAGTGATCTATCAATAGAATATTATCCTCTTATCCCATGTTTTCACAAAATAATCAAACTTATGAGACCAAAAATTACCTCCTCTATTTGATCTCATACAATTTATCTTTGAACCTTTATCATTTTCTAAAAGAGATTTGAATGCCACAAAATCTTCAAAATCTTTTGATTTTTCTTTAATAAGAATATCCAATTCATTCTATTAAAATCATAAATGAGAATCATAAAGTATATATTAACTTGAATACTTTGAGTTATCATAGGTCCACATAAATCAGTGTGGATGAACTCCAATGTCTCTATAGTGGAGAATTCCTTGGTTTTGTATCTTCTCTTAGTTTGCTTCCCATGAAGACATGCCTTGAAAAGAGAATGAAAAATATAATAAATCTTAGGCATATGTCTTACCAACCCCTTTGAAATTATTTTTATCATATTATCAAAATTTATATGTCCAAGCCTTCTATGCCAAATCCTTAATTTTTAAAATTGAATTATAAATTACTCTTACTTCTTGGATTCATGGAATATATACATGTTATCTATTTTATGAACATTTACAATTAATCTACCATATTTTTCATTTCTTATTTCACACACATCATCATGAAAAGTTATAACATTTCATTTCTTACACATTTGGCTCACACTTAAAATATTATGTTTCAAACCTTCTATATATAACACATTCTCAGTCCTAGTATGACCAATATCCAAACTCACAGTAGCTTTATCAACTATGTTATTAGATTTTTTGTCACTAAATCTAACTACACATAGGTTGGTCTTTTTGATAGAGAAAAACTTGATCTTGTCTCCTATCATATGATTTGAGTATCCATTGTTTATGAACCATATCTTCTTATCATCTTCTTGAGTATGTAAATATGCTTGAATAAATAGTGAATCTTTGGTGATCTGCTTGGATTTTACTTCTTTTCTTCTTTATATTTTGTCTCCTTAAACTATTTGATAGTGTCAATGACTTGTATATTATTTTTCCAAAAGGGTATATTATATTTATTATATATGTGACCTTGTTGGTTATAGTTTTAACATATGAGACCCATTTTGATCTTTGGAGAGAGAGCACAATACTTATATTTATGACCAAGTTGATTTTAAGAGAAGTAATACCCATTGAAGACATGTTCATGTTTGACCCTCTTTTCTCTTGACCATTGATACTCAATGAATTTCCACTCTTGATCCATTTGGTGGAGATGAAATCCATTTTTTAATTGGATAAGAGCACATCTAAGTAATTCATGACTTTATTTTCACATTATTCCATCCTTTGATTGAGATATTTATTCACCATGACCTACAAATCCTTAACTATTGCCTCTAGATCTTGCACTTATGTATTCACATCATTCATTATTTCATTGATGTTTGAAAATCCACATACTCATTTGTTTTGAAGATAAGCCACATTATCTCTATCATCCATTGTACCTTTGATCACCTTCAAGTGGTTAAAATTATGAGGACTAGTTCTAATACTAATTATTAGAGGTAAAATCACTATGGGGGAGGTGAATCAGTGAGCCCAAATAATCCAAATTCAATTGAAATATTTAAAAATAATTAAATATTTACCATAAGCATTCATGAAACTTACACATAATTCATATCAAAGAGTAGGAGAGATAATGCAAGATCAATCACATAACACATGACATATGTGGGAAACCCTCTTATAGGATAAAAACCATTGGAACATACAATTGTAATACTATCCTATAATAAAAATAACCAATTTATAAAATATAAAACTAATCAATGAACTATAATCCCTATTTAGTGAGACTACAATCCCACAAGGTGATATAACACCTACCTAGCTAAGCTACAACAAAAACTAGAATTTTAGAAAGTTTCACCTTTTAAGGAAGATGTAGCCCCATTATATGTTAAGATAACACAAAAAAAATATGAATACATACACATATGAACTAATGTCTTCAACACCTGATGATGGATCTTTGATTATCACTCTTCACCTTCACTCATACTCAAACTGTAAGAGAACCATTCTGCCAATAAAATTATGACTTACATGTCATACATATAGTCATCAATATATTATGATAATAAAATCATCCATAGGGAACTCTACCCCTCCTTAACTCTACAAATCACACACACAAGCGTCTCTCAAATCTCTCCCAAGTCTCACACTACAAATCTAAAAAATCTAAAACTAATAGATTTGGTTTCACTATTTATAGAGCAAATATGATCATCACCATCTTGGTTAGCCATTAGGAATGCCTTAAAAATTAATAAATATATATAACTAAGACACAACTCAATAAATATTCATAGTTATTTCATAGCATATGGGTCACCCTTAAGTAGCTACACCTTTTAATAAGGCTCTTATATCTCTTATAGGTCTCATGGAGACCTATTCACCCATATAACACATAAATAAACAAAAAAAAACATACAATCACTTAAAAATTATTATTTACATGATAAATGATCACTTAGTCATCATTAAATTCTTACATTCATCATTTCACTCTTTTGTGCAAGCTTAATCAACATTTTGTGCACACAGTCACCATGAATGAATACATAGTCAAATTGTAAACCTTTGTTCATACTACATACAATTGGTAAAACCTTAAAAATGCACACACATAATCCTGATGGAGTCTAAAACACTCCTAAATATCTAATTCACCATGAAACATCAAAACATCATCTGCATAATCTCAATTACTCTTTTCGAGTCACTTGCACAATAAGCACAAACACACATTCAAATTTGAACCTTAATATATTTGATTGTACATACTTATAGATATTAAAATAAGTTTCATTATATGAATCATGGAGTATTATTCATATTTACTTTTTAAATCATGGGAAAATTATTCCATGATAAAAAGATATGGTCCAAAAACCATAGACTAGTTTTTCCTTTGTTAAATTTCAATATTTAAAAGCAAAGAGTCATAGTTAAACCTTGAAAACTTTGATCACATCTTGAGTTATCATTGATCAGATTAAATACACACCATCAATATTATTATATGAATCTTGACATTTAACACACATTACTCTAATTTTAAACATTAAAACTTGAACATGTTGACCTCATCTCATGCAATCTAGCAATGTTGACTCATTGTGCTTTGTCAATCTCTGTGGATCAGTTAGGTCCTTATCATACAATGCTCACTATTTTATCTTAATCATAACCCCCATTATTATGAAACTTGGAACCATCTAATTTATTTATAAATTCTTGGAGTAACATTCTCCATCAATTTTGTTCAAACTTTAACTTCTATAAAAATGAGTATGTATGGGAACCTTGCTTATCTCCTTGGAAGGCCAACTTTGCACAGTCATATCTTTCACCTCGCTCACTTTCAAGATCTTAAATTTGAATCATATGATATCCTCATATAGGATAATCCAACCATGTGATAAACTACTCCTATAACCATAACATGTGTGAGATAAAATGACATTAAAATGATCACTCAATTTTTTCTGCCGTAGAGCCAACTATGTCAAAAAATTGTCTAGAAGGCCAACTTTAAACATGCATATATTTTACCACACTTCAGCACTTGACTTAAAAATTTGGAAAAATAAACTAGGTATAAAAATTAACAAACAAATATGATCATTGTCTCCTGAAACATCCACACAATGATATATGCCACCATCAAACTACTTACTCAACTTTTTGTTGCCTCATGCAAATTTGGCTAAGTATGGGAAAATACTATCAAAATGCTTGTGAGCCCAACTTTTCACTTTCATATATTTTTATACACTTAGGTGCATGACATAATATTTAGAACATAATAAATAGGTACTAATGTGATCATAACCATATGACCAACTCCCCATGAATCATCCACATATGGTAATGGTTATGTCATCAAATTACCTACTTAGATTTTATACCACTAGACCTAAAGTGTGTAGATGAAAACTATGGACTACAAGATGAATTAAAATTATTCACATGAGCACTAAAATATTATAAAACATCTTAGGAACCTTTTTTCACATATTCAATACTCCATACTCATCCATGAACATCTCTAACCATGCCAAAATAAAAGATCAACCAAGCATACTTCAAGCATACTAGGATAAACACATTGCACACTTTGTCATTGTCACTTATACTATCAAGGAAATTCATATACTTAGAACCTCCATGATATCATCATGACATTATTTACAATTCTCTAAAAATCCTTTACCCACTATTCACCCATAACTTATTTAAAATTATATAGTCCATGCCATTAACTATAAATGAGTCAAGGTTCTCCAACATGTGTGATATAAGGAAGGTAGTCAACATATTCCACCTCAAATGCTTCCACATCCAAAAATATAACCCAACCAAAATAAAATATATGAAATAATTGATCAAATAAATAATAATCTTGTTAAGATTTATATTTTGGAGTTAAAATATTAAAAATTTACAAAGATATATTTTACAAGGTGTTTCAATAAATAAATATATCCACTAATACATAACCTACATTATTTATTTCCATTGTTAATAGATTTAAAGACAAAAATATATATCACTTTTGATAGAGAATATTTATCCATTAAACTTGTAATAGAATTTTTTTCCATTATTCATTCAGTTAAAATTACAACATAGCTTGGTCAAGTGTGTATTGGTAGATAAAGATTATGGATTGAAAAATTTTAACACTAATTTATTAAAATTATTATGATAAATATAGATATTATTAAAAAATTATATAATAACATAAAATTATTCTATAAAATCTGGCATTAGGTAATTGGAACCATCTCATTGGATGAGATATAATGTCTTATAATAATACCTACTACATTTCATTACATGCCTAATCAGTTACATTATAATTTACTTTTTCGATGTCCATTTATACACGTTATTAAATTAATACCATTAAAATTACATATATTTATAACTTATATACATGAAGGTTATTCCTATTTAGAACCAACATATGAGGATATTTTCAAATATTGAAAATTCCCTCAAACTAATAATGAGGATCAATCACAACCACAATTAGAAGATCATACATTTTTTTCTCTATTACAATTCATCCCAATAACTCAGATGCATACACATGATATGAGTAAATTATGTATAAAAAATATAATGAATTAATTTTAACACAACACACTATGGCATGAGAAAATCACAAGTTAATCTATAATAACCACAACCTATTCTTGGTCTTCATTTACAAGTGAACTCATAATAGCAACATTTCATGGTTAAATATTATTAGGATAGTGATGAAAAATATTTTAATTTTTCAAATGTCATATATGATTAGATAAAAAAATTAAAATTTAATCCCTTGAAATCATACTTATACCATATTCACATCTATTGAAGTTGAAACACAATATTCATACATAAAAAGAAGGAACAATTAGAAAATAGTACAAACACACAATCTTATTTGAATAAAGGAAATGAATTAATGAGAAACCATTTACATATCCTAAATTTAAAGGATAATGTCACACTATAAAACTCCAAAACCAAATAATAATAAATATCAACAAGATTTGGACAAAAAGGAATCATATAATTAAATATATTTTATGGAGATGGAATATTTTAAGACTCCAATACCATTACAAATAAAAAATATCTATAATTCACTAAGTAAATTATTACATTGGATAATAGATTACAATATTATCACATCACCATCTACTCAACATTGTGTCATGGGACATATCTTAAATAAAAAATATGAAATATTTTTTACATATTATATAATAATGAGATGTGATATAGATCATTATGAAGCAATAAAAAATCATAAATACAAGGATAAAGGAATTATCAATATTTTACAAGACCAATAGGAAAAAATATCATTAATCTCCATAAATTTTTCATCTACAAAAATAATGAGTAGGAAACATCCTTGAAAAGAGCCATTGACTATTAACATTCATGGAAGGTGAATGCTAAAAGAATGTTAAGATTGATTGTAATAAAACAAATGGCATATACAGTGTCAAAGGACTACACTATTTGGGACATAAAATTAAAAAACTACAATTTATCACATAGTGGTTATAACCTATTTTGATAAATATTTTTATTGATATCTTGTGGGCCAAAGGTGTTCAATACACTCATATGGGTCATGCGTCATAAATACAAAGTACCCTACATAGTAGGTCAACACTCATTGTAATAAATGTAGGATAAAATAGATTTGAACAACTAGCATCTCACTTTCTCACATAAATAAATCATGATTATAATTAAAAATTATGGTGATGCATACCATCAAAAATCATAATAATAAAAAATGAAATAAGACAAATCAGTGGACCAATCAAAACCATAAGAATAAGAAGCAATGTTATTACATAACCTCAATGAAAAACTATGATATGGTAATTTAAATCCTAATTAAGTTGAAATAATTTTAGATACATGATTTAAAATTTAAAATATTCCCAGAAAAACAAAAAATAAATAAATAAAAATGATAAAAATTTAAATATTAAAAAATTCAAAATCAAAACTTGAGCATGATGTGATGGCTAGTTTGATTTTATGAATATGTTATTTATCATCTATTTGGTATATTGGATATTATTTACATCTATATATTCATATATCAATATATGAATGTTATATAGGACATATGATTTACACAATGACATACAAATGTTTTTTCCCTCTACCCAATGGACACACTTACGGCATCATGTTCCACAACTATTATAGGTTATATATTTCTATGACATTTTTACCATGTTTAGCCACCTATGTTACTTACACATGCCTTTATAGTAACTAATTTATTACATGGTGACATATGATATGCCATTTCAATATGATATTTTATTTTACTGTGATGTGACATTAATACATATGGATGGTATAGACTAGTCCTTTGTTATATGTTCCATTGATTTTATTACTCTTTTATATGATACATTACTTTTCATGTGAATATAATGTGTATCCTTTAGGATTGATTTATGTGATATATTTTATGTCACTTGTTTAAAAAAAATTATATCCTCATATATGTGTCCCTTCCTCTTGTTTGTTGCAACATCTTATGTGATGTCCCTTACTTAGGGCCTCTTTTATCTGCACAAAAGCTCTGATACCACTGTAATATCCCCTTGAATATCAAAACAAAAGCTCTGAATTGTTTATCTGAATTTCTGCAAAATATCTTCAATTAGATAAATAAAACACAGTATAAACTCTTATTTATTTGCTTGTAAGCTTACAATAGAGATCCTCTGTCAAGTATACAAAAATTATCGAAAGTACGGCCTGAAGAGCCTAAATATTTTGCAAACTAGAAAAGAATTCTGAATCTGGTTCATTTCGGCCTGCTGTGTAAAAAACACAGTCATCGACGTCGGTTATACTACCATCGTCGGTCGACCTGTATTTGCTAACTTGCCGACGTCGGTGGTATGTCGACCGATGTCAGTCCCTGTAGGTCTTTGTTCGCCGATGTCGGTGCCTGAACTTTCTATAGATGCGTACGTATTTTCACGAATCTGTACAGAAGTCGTACGGCCGCTAATATCACCCAACCTATATGCTTGATCCTGATCTGTAGAATTATGGGCTAACACAAAATATCTATATCTGGATAATTCTTGAATCAAAACCCAAAATTAATGAGAATACCTGTAAACCCTTGTGATAGCTTCTGAGTGAAGTTATCTCTCAAATACCTGTAATACTATGATAACTTCTGAATGAAGTTATCTCTCAATTTGGCAATAGATCAACTGATCTTTCACAACCTCTGAATCTCACACAATGAAGAGTTGACATTCTTCAATGCAAATGGAATCCTGGAACCCTTGGCTCAGTCTTCACAGAAGAATTTCTTAACAAGAATCAATATCAAAAATAATTATTTCATAAATCCAACTCTCTCCCATGAGAAACTCTTATACCCTTCCAAAGGTGTGCTTGCTAAAATTAGATTTCCTCAAATTAGAACTTGGGGTTCTAAAATTAGAATTCCTCAAATTAGAACTTGGGCTTCTTAAATTAGAACTTGGGTCTTAAAATTAGACCAATTAATTAATAATTAATAATCAATTAATATCTAATTTAAAATTAGACCAAATAATTAATTAATAAATTAATAATTAATTAATATCTAATTTAAAATTAGACCAAATAATTAATATTTGATTAAATCAATCAAATATTAATATCTCCCTCAACATACGTTGGATCCTCGAACCGATCAAAGCTGGTGAATCAGGGAGTGATTCCGCACATGACCATACCAAAATAAAGGCGCTCCGCTGCATATCAAATATCCCTAAAAAGTAGGAGCTCAGGCCAAATGTGTTTGAAAGAGCCCGAATGAAAACCAAATGTAGAAAATCTTGTGAATCAAAGTCAAGCCAAGCTCCATTATGACCCCCTATCCATCCTATTAGCCTACGAAGGTCACATAATAGGCTAATCATGAAGTCTGTCAATGTCCTCTAAAAAGGGGACATGACAATCTGCCCCTCCTAAAATTGCTTGTCCCCAAGCAATCTCAGAACAATGAACCACTCGATCCTCCTGGATCCCAAATGTAGTCATGATCTACACTGATGAAAATCAATGCAAACACCTGCAATATCATTAGTAGTAGAACAAAGGGGAATCCAAAATCAAACTGACAGATGTAACTCAACCAAACTCTAAGAGCACAACTGCCATAGTCAAGAACACATGAGAACCAAACTCTCGAAGCATCATAACCCAAGTAGAATGGACAACTCAAACTACCAATTCCATCTGCAAGAGATGGTGCCAATCCGTCCCATAATGGATGGTAAGAAACTGGAGCCGATCTACACCTGTGTGAAATCAAATCTTCGCTCTCTGGATCAAAAGAAGAATAATGAGCATACCCCACCTCAAAATCCTTGTGAGGTAGCCTAGTAGATAGGATCCTTATAATCTCCCCACCCAATCTGCTAATAGCACCAGTACCTTGGATGAGAACACCTTCTGTCACCCTATGTGAATCCAGATGAACACCCGCACTATCCAGCAAATACTCCATGAATGACTCCGTGCAGTAAAAATTATATGTGGAAGCATCAACGTACTCCCCCACACACCACAACTGATCTCTATGTAAAGGTGGCACAACCAACTGGACCACACTGTCATCTGTGTGAGAAGAATCAATCTGGAGAGGTATCCCAAACTCATCAGAACCAGGTACTCCCAAATCCTGAACCAGTGTGTCAACCTCAACAACATGTTCCTTAGCTACAACTATAGGAACGTACTCACCAACAACACTCAATGTACTAACCTCTGAGTCTGGGGCTGGTGAAGACCGTAAATGCTCTAACTCCATGGTCATCTCAGCCAAATGAAATTGTGACTCCTCATAAGCTAACTGCGTAGTCTCAAGAATCTCAGAAGTCACCTTTAGCTATTGAGTAAGCTCACTCACCTTATCTTCCTCGACCAACAATGCATCATAGGTTGTGCTACCCCACTCCATAAGATAATCTCTGTCGGCTACCAACTGCATATAATCCTGTCTCAAAATCTGGATAGCCTCCCATAAAGAGTGGATCTCTGTTAAGGATAAATAACTACCTCCCTGCTCGATGCTAGTAGGAGAACCCCATCCATAAACTGCTAACAACTGATGAGCAGCATCGAAATGCTTGTAAGCGGTCACAATGTCTCGCTCACTAACTCTCAGCTGACTAGACACATGGTGGCACTGGCTAGATTGTCTCCTACAATCCTCCTCTGATGCATGGTCCAAAAGAGTAGACTCAAAATCACTGATCTCTAGAGTACTACCATCCATACTCTGTGAATCAACTCCAAAGCTCATATCAACATACAGAGTATCAACAACTGTAGCATCACTATCTAACTCCTCCATACCGAAAGTGATTGCTAAAGAAACTAAGTCCTCAAAACTATCCACTGCATTCTCCTGGGTGTCATCTACAATAATCAGATCCTGGGACTCTTCTACAATCTCTGCCATATCTAAGAGATCATCAACACTCAGTGTACTAACATCTGAGTACACCTCTACACTCTGAGTGCAAACATCAGACTCATCCTCATCTAACTCTAAAAAAACTGCTACTAAAACTATCTCATCATCACAATCTCCTGCTCCCACATCCTCTGCAACTAACTGAGAGTCTAAATCCCCATGACTAAGCTCATCCACATGTTTCTCAGAATCTGAGTGAGCCACCTTCATTGCCTCCATGCCCTCCTTGATTTGCTGTAAGTCATCACAAGAAGAACCTGCTGTAACTCCTTTCTGTCTCCTTATGTTTTGAAGATGTTGTCTCGCATTGGCAGCCACTAATCTAGCCTCCTTGGCCTTTTGTGACCACATATCACATAACTTTTGGGTCCTTTCCATATCCATCCAAGTTTGATGTTCTTGGTGTGAAGATGAAGGAGCAATATCATCATGCCAAGAATCCATACTCTTATTATCCATATCATTAGCATGATCTATGCTTGTCTCCAATGTATAAGTCTCAAGTGGAACTTATTACAAAGCTGATATAGACAACTCATTCCCCATGGCTGACCTCATATCCTCTTGAGTCAAATCAACATGTCTAACAACTGGTGTAGGGCTGCCCTCAACCCCTGTAGAGACCTCTTGTTTCTCCTTCATTCTGTTTTGTGATGTGGACCTTTTACGAATGGATGCCATATACCGTACTAATTTGTCTTCAAATGTAGGATCTGAAAGAGTTTCATTCATCCTCCTCTGGGTTTCAACCAACTGGTTCAAACTTTGTTTCAGCTTCTTCATATCCTTGTCCCACTGTTTCTGAGTATATGAAGTCATCATGATACTTTGCTGATTCAATCTACCCAAACTACCCAACAGGATGGCAAGACATTGGCTCTGATGTGCCCAACAGGATGGCAGGAATTTGGCTCTGATACCACTGTGATGTCCCTTACTTAGGGCCTCTTTTATCTACACAAAAGCTCTGATACCACTGTAATATCCCCTTGAATATCAAAACAAAAGCTCTGAATTGCTTATCTGAATTTCTACAAAATATCTTCAATTAGATAAATAAAACATAGTATAAACTCTTATTTATTTGCTCATAAGATTACAATAGAGATCCTCTGTCAAGTATACAAAAATTATCAAAAGTACAGCCTGAATAGCCTGAATATTCTGCAAACTGGAAAAGAATTCTGAATCTGGTTCGTTTTGGCCTGCTGTGTAAAAAACACAGTCGCCGACGTCGGTTATACTGCCATCGTCGGTCGACCTGTATTCGCTAACTTGCCGACGTCGGTGGTATGTCGACCGATGTCGGTCCCTGTAGGTCTCTGTTCGCTGATGTCGGTGCCTGAACTTTCTGTAGATGCGTACAGATTTTCACGAATCTGTACGGAAGTCGTATGGCCGCTAATATCACCCAACCTGTATGCTTGATCCTGATCTGTAGAATTATGGGCTAACACAAAAGATCTATATCTGGATAATTCTTGAATCAAAACCCAAAATTAATGAGAATACCTGTAAACCCTTGTGATAGCTTCTGAGTGAAGTTATCTCTCAAATACTTGTAATACTATGATAACTTCTGAGTGAAGTTATCTCTCAATTTGGCAATAGATCGGCTGATCTTTCACAACCTCTGAATTTCACACAATGAAGAGTTGACGTTCTTCAATGCAAATGGAATCCTGGAACCCTTGGCTCAGTCTTCACAGAAGAATTTCTTAACAAGAATCAATATCAAAAATAATTATTTCATAAATCCAACTCTCTCCCATGAGAAACTCTTATACCCTTCCAAAGGTGTGCTTGCTAAAATTAGATTTCCTCAAATTAGAACTTGGGGTTCTAAAATTAGAATTCCTCAAATTAGAACTTGGGCTTCTTAAATTAGAACTTGGGTCTTAAAATTAGACCAATTAATTAATAATTAATAATCAATTAATATCTAATTTAAAATTAGACCAAATAATTAATTAATAAATTAATAATTAATTAATATCTAATTTAAAATTAGACCAAATAATTAATATTTGATTAAATCAATCAAATATTAATATCTCCCTCAACATACGTCGGATCCTCAAACCGATCGAAGCTGGTGAATTAGGGAGTGATTCCGCACATGACCATACCAAAATAAAGGCGCTCCACTACATATCAAATATCCCTAAAAAGTAGGAGCTCAGGCCAAATGTGTCCGAAAGAGCCCAAATGAAAACCAAATGTAGAAAATCCTATGAATCAAAGTCAAGCCAAGCTCCATTATGACCCCCTATCCATCCTATTATCCTATGAAGGTCGCATAATAGGCTAATCATGAAGTCTGTCAATGTCCTCTAAAAAGGGGACATGACATCTTATGTCCCTTGTACATAGCCTTTTGCCCATGTGTGACAATTAACACTTATGTTTGCTAAGCTTGATAATGTTTATGGGTATCATGATCTATATAATTTACTATATTTTTAGTATTATTAAAAATTACTTATACTACCTACATCATTTATACACCTATATAGACATGAAACTTACATGTTATGCATTACATAAGTTAAAATACATTCCTTAATTGATACATATATTAATTTGATGACATATTCTCCATATGATAAAATGATATTACATGAAGTTATATTAATACATGACATGATATAGTTCATTATTATTTTAAAATGAGTGAATTAGAATATACACCTCTCATATAGAAATGGTGGTATTATAATTGGATTGTCATAGAGACATAAGCCTCCGTGAGTGGAAAATTACAACAAAGTAAGTTTCATATATTTCATTGATTTAGAGTGATTCATATCAAATGATTAGATACATGCCATATATTATCATATTGATACAAATTATATGGACATATTCCATGCATATGTGTTCACTTTATAAACATTTGAGCACACATTCATACACATTTGCATGCATATGCATGGTTATAAACTTAAAAATTTACATCAATAGAATTAAAGGTTTCACATACACATACATTTGAGATATAGGTTCTAAAATTTGGAACATAAATGCATAATGTTCCATATTAGTCTATACAAATTAGATTTAGGGGGTATGTTATTGCTTTAAACACATATACAAAACATCAAAATTATAGTTATATGTCACATGGTTTCACTCAAATTCAAATATCTACAATTTGTGTACATGATGGGGGCATGTAAATTATCCATTCTATTTCAATTATGTGTTTTATTCCACAATGAGTGAAAATACATAATTAAAACATGAATAAATGAACATTGTTCATTCCCTTAAGATTGTGATTTGTGGTTTTTACATGGACCAAACTTGATTAAACTAGAGTGAAACTTGAAATTTTAATTTGTAATCCATCAATAATGGTTGATTCATTTTAATATAATATTTCTTGATCATTTCTCTATTTTACATATTCAGGGATGTCTTTGAGTTGAAGCAAGCCACATGGTTCTCTCTTTATATTTTTATTACAAAGATATTTTAGTTATAACATTGTTTAATTTTCCCCACATTTATGAGGGTTGGGGAATATTTATTCAAAAATAATGATCCTACATAGTTACACAACTTTGGGGCATGATTAACCAAATACTACAATGCTTTAATAAGGAAGCATCATATATACCACACAATGAAAAACCCATGGCTTATACCAACACATTGGTATACTATAACCATTGATCTATTAGATTATTTTTTTAATATTTAAACCATGAAAACTAAATATACATTAATCAAAGGGTTGTATGGAAAACGTTTTCCCATTGGAGCCATCTCCTAGAAGTAAAATATTGTTTTACATGCTCATTTATATTTTATCCTTTTACTCTAGCAATTCTTTTAATAGAATAAAAGGTGGAAATTTTTAGATACTAAGATATGGTCTTAAGTAATTAAAAATGATAATATTGACATACATTTAACATGAATTAATTAATAACTCAAAAAATTTCCTAATTTCCCATCTCATACTTATATGTTTTTTATGAGCCAAACCTTTCATTCTATTATTCTACAACTAAAAGAACTTCATTGTCTATTCAAAACTATTAAATATCCTTCACAAACATATATAGACTCTCAGTGTATTCCACTTATCCATGGGTATATGCTAAAATTTACAATCATTTTATCTAATTAATAATGGGCCAAAATGGTTAAAATCAATCTACCTCTAATAATGACTATTTTATAAAACTAAATGCATTTATAGGGTCAGACCACTAGTTTAGTGTGTTAGTGGCATGAGGAATTATTCAAATGCATACATATATAAATAAACTAAGACATTATTCTAAAGTATTTAGCACATAAATATTCTACATCTGTACACTATAGAAAACTAAACACATCTTCCCTACTCTTTCCTATTTGTAAAACTAGGAATAGTCACAAACAAAGTTTTAAGGCACTTAAAATCCAATTCATAAAAATAAGTATATATATGCATATAGAAAAGGAACATAACTATATAATAAAAATAGGTGGGTGAACTGTTGGTCAATTTATAGAACTAGAAATTGGCCAACCCTATAACTTAAGGGGTCATGGC
Organism: Torreya grandis; assembly: GCA_037957365.1. Taxonomy (NCBI): domain Eukaryota; kingdom Viridiplantae; phylum Streptophyta; class Pinopsida; order Cupressales; family Taxaceae; genus Torreya; species Torreya grandis. The sequence goes on from JARHVA010001067.1 coordinate 571,117, forward strand.
CTATGTTCATAATTTTCTTGTTAGTCTTGTTGAAGGCACTCAAGACATGTTTAGTCATTTTATTGTATAGTCATATTTCAATCTTGTCTTAGCATCCTTCAATGAAGTATTACATGAAAATTATTTATTTTATGATATGCCTTATAATTTAAAAATTTGTTGCCTTGGTGTATTTTTTGTCTTAGGATACAAGATTTGAAAAATTATTTAGCAGTGTAGGATGTACTCGAGGATGTTGAATTTGGGCCTCATAAAATAGTAATTTGAATTAAAATGTTCCAAAGATGAATGTGTAGCTAATAAGTGTCTAAATCATGGAAGCTCAAGTCAAGATCCAGTGGTGAGTGGTCGATCAATGATGTTAGTGGGTTTGAAATATCTAACAAAGGGCATTAAATCATGCATCAAAGATCAATGATGAGATCACTATCAAAAGGTCAGTGTATCCTAAAATTTAATGCATAGATGAAAAGTGGCAAGATCTCAAGTGCCCAAAAAAATATATAATGATGTGTGGTGATTAACAAAGCCAGTGGGTCTAAGTTGATTAATGGTGTATGATCTATTGTACCAAATCAGATCAACAATGAACAAAAGGTCAACTAATCAATGGATCATAGGAATTAATGAGAAGCTACCAAGTGTCATGACTACATCAGCTATAAGGTAAATCAACCATACACATTCAATCTATACAAAGGAAAATCAATGATACATAGGTCAAGGATCTCAGATTGAATTTGAGGCCACCACATGTCTCAATAACACTAACCAAATAAAGATGATAGTAAATACATAGAAAGAACATGGTGGAGACAAGTGTCTTAATCTATGATTCCTATGTCAAGGATCAATGGCTGACATTGAAATAAAACTTTTGAGAGTAAATGAGATGATGACGTGTGTACAAAATATATGGTATGGTCAAGCTTATAGTAAAGAGTGTGTTTTGTAATAAATATTGATTAGTTAAGATCTTTTAAAAGATCATCAATACAGGGAGAAGTGGGAGAAGGAATGGTGTGACTATTGCAACTAGTTTTTTGAGGTGGCCTTAAATAATTAAGAGTTTTTAAGGAGCATAAGTATAGGTTAGTTTTAAATATTATTATAAGTGGAATTTAGATCATTAATAACCCCTTCATCATCAAAATTTATCTCCTTGGATTTTCTTTATTCTTATAAATGTAGGCATCGAGTTCTTGATTTTCATCCCTCAATTGGATATAACAAACCTTTACCAAAATCACTTTGTAAAATCTTTTGAAGAAATATAAGGCAATTTTAGATTCTATTTGAATGCTAAGTGTAGATTATTATATACTGATTTATAGAGTGTATGTTGCTTAATCATCACCTATGTGTCCTTCATGTACCTTGCTTCAAGATTGTTAGTTTCCTTCAGGTTGTGTAAAATGTTGGCTAGTGAGGTTTCTCTTCAAGTGTCATAAATCCATAGTGCCTTGCATAGACCTATCTATTTTTTGCTTTAAGTTATAGGTCTTGTTATGGACTCAGATTGAACCCTAGTTAAAAGTATAAGTGTTCAATTCCTACTCTCAAATTTGGTCTAACATGGGAATGGTCATAGGCTATGGGTTACCTAAATTTGGACCAAACCTCTAGGATTTTTTATGAGGCTAGTTCCTCAGATGTAATGATACAATCCATTTTACTAACATATGATATTGGGTTGAAAAGTGAAAGAAATACATGAATGAAAATCTATACTAAATATGGTAATGCACTAAATAATCAAAGATCCACTTTCATATTGGACACTCCTAGGACTGCTAATGAATTCAATCAAGATAAGGACTAATCATATTCTATGACAAGGTTTCAAGCATGATTATTTTATATAGAGGTGAAAATAAACTTGAGACTTGAAGGACAAAGAAATATATGTCTATATAAGATAGTATATAATCATGACACTTTGAGAATAACATCACTATTTAACACTTCATACAACCTACAAGAAACCAATAGACTTGAATCAAGATACATGAAGGACATACAGATGATGAATAGAAACATTCAATCTTCACATCAAAATTCAATAAAGTGCATTTAGGATTCAACTAGAATCTGTAGAGTCTTATATTGTTTCGATAGAGTGTTACAAAGTGATTTTGGTAGAGCTTTACTATCTCTAATTGAGGGATCCAAAACAAGAGCTTTAAGCCAATATTTATAGGAAGAAAAATGGGAAGAGATAAAAAATGGTGCTAAAGGGATAATTAGTGAGCCCAATCCTATTCAAAACAACCATCCCCCAATCCTCCTCAATCCTACTCCTATATTAGTGTCACTCTATCCTTTTTTGACATGATGGAGGATATGAAATCAAGACAAATTATAGGGGGCCATTATTACTATTACATGAACCTTTCCAAGTTCCTCTGTATCAATGCCCTTCTTTCCAGGGTGAGTTATTCATATTCAAGTCCATGCTCATGTCTACTTCTAATGACTATCTTTATCAATCAGGATGTTCCTTCATTAATTAAATCTATCTACCTCTACTTTGAAATGTGCACCTTGGACTACTATGGATTGAAAATCAATTTAAAATATTGGTTTTTCTATAATTGATACATCCACTTAGATATATCTATATTATATGATCATCTAGTATCCCACCCTGATCTATATCAGATCATATAAGGACTTATTCTATCTTTGTAGAGTCTTAATGGTGTTATTTGATCTGAAATATCTGGTCTTGGTCTAACCTAGATCATGTTGGAGCTTGGTTCCATCCATATTTTCTCACCTTGGTCGAAAACTATCCCTTCAACCTTTATCAAAAGTGTCTTAGGCTTTCCTTTATTTAATTAGTTATTGAAATCAACTTGGATATTAACCCTATTGAATCATTTCACACTATCAATCTTTATCTATATAATAAGATCTATTTTATCGATCTTTTTCCAATTTGAACATGCTCATACCACTTGTAAACCACATGTCCATCCTTAAGATTTCATGACTCTTTGAATTACTCATGTGTTATTGATCTTGAATCAATGATTGAATGTTAGGCATTGATCTACCTAGGTCCATTAACTTATTTTTATTCACTCATTGTTATATTTAATTTTATCACTCAAGATTTGGACACTTGTTAAGCCTATGCTCAGTCAAGGACCCCTTTGATAATTTTTGAATACAAATGACTATTTCATGAGACCCAACTTTGAAGTATTCACACATGTCAATTGACATCAATAAAAAAATCAATGATGTTTACATGATATCAATATTTGAATCCCAATGGATGACTTTTGATCTTGAATGTCTAATCTGCTTCCCATGCATTTTCCTCACAACAAGCAATTCTTTTAGATTTCATGTTTTAGACTTTTGCATTAGATAATTTATCTGACATAAATGACTTCAAGCTTCTACCTTTAGGACAATTACCTCAAAATAATTCTTCCTTATAATTTTTAATGTGGTATTTGTGTAAAATAATTTCTCCAAAATAATTCTACCTTCAAAACCTATGCTTGCAAACAAAATATCCCAGAGAATTTTGGATTGAGTTTTCACAAAACATTTTTTTCTGAAACAAACTATTTCCTTAATATTTTTTTAATTTCAAATGGAATTTGTGACCCTTTATAAATTTTGTATAGGATACTTTACAAAAAAAATACCCTTCAAGATTTTTGTATTAGCCACTTTCCCAAAAAAGGACCCTTTAGAAATTTTATATCGGGACACTTTGCTGAAGAATGACCCTTTGGGAAAATTATTTGGATAATTTTCACAAAATAAATGAACTTTAGGCTTTTAATATGTACAAACTTTCCATAGGTATTTTTGTCTTTGGGCCTTTTTTTAGACAAAATGTTTGAAACAATTCGTAATGCTTAGCCAAAAATTCCAAAACAAATTCCTTGTAAGAATGAACACTATCAAATAAAGGTCTAAAAGAAATTAGCTTTATCCCCATAAAGTTTGAAAGAATTTCCAAGTAAAGACTTGGTCAAAAAAGGGTTTGTAATTAGCTTCTTAGTTTTTATGCTATTTTGGACTTGTACAACTTGTATGCAATCAAAAATGCATCATGTCTATAAATTAATCCTAGATTGGATATGATAGAAGACCTACACTTTCGATTAGGGGGCATATAATTTTTATTCAAGAGCATGACCAATGTGAGGATATGTTAGACCCAATTATGGGATCACTTGTCACAACACACTATGTGAGACAGGGTTCCAAAGCCTACAATCTAACATAATTGCATAACAACCCTAAAAGAGTCCTATGATTTAATATTTCACTAATCTAATAACAAGAAAAGTAAATCTAATCTAGTGCACACCAAAGCTTGTGGCACAAAGTGGTGGTTAGGAAAAAAAATAACTAAAATAAACATGTATAGAAGATATATACTCACATCAATGCATATATAATCCCAATACATGAAAAATAATAATGCATATGCTATATCTATGTACTCTTACAAAGGATGAATAAATTTAGGAATACTTACCTTTGAAGATAAACCTGCTAAGCCTCAATCTCACCCTTGCCCAAGGTGCTTCACAATAAAATATCATGGTATATAAGGATAACTAAGATAAATCAGCTCTATGCTACACAACCTATCTAAGCATCTACAAGATTTATCTATAAGATGAGATCAGAGCTCCAAAGAAATTATTGAACCCTAATTCTTTATTCCTTAAGTAGAATGGTCAATAGGTAGATGTTCATTTACACTTATTTTCTTAATTATTATCTCTTAAAAATGGTGGTAAATGACCTTATATATATTATTATCTTATCCTAAAATCATTCAGGCATACTAGCTATGCTAGGTTGACCTGGTTGACCTAGCATATTTTTGGTATAACTCACTAGGTTTGTGCTAGCTCGATTAAAAGATCAATAAACCAAAAAAGATAAAAAGTCTCAAAATTGTACTAGGTTGACTTGGTCAACCTAGCACAATTGATAGGTCAAAAGGGTGCTAAGATAAGAAATAAAGGATACAACATAGAAAATGATGGGAATAGGTATGACTAAGAATAATAAGCTTAGATTTAATGGTTTTAAGAGGCTAGAGTTTGGATGGAAAGTAGAAAAAGAAATGACAATCTTATAAAGTATCGATGGTTTGCCCACCCCTTTCTTAGTGTACCCCTTAAGGCATGCACATAGAGAGATTGAGACTCAAAACATTCTTGTAAAATATGAAGTGTTAGGAATCAATAAAATTTAAAAATATTATGTGTATACATATGCCCCATTTGAAGCTCATCACGTGTCACATAAGTGCAACACAAGATGGTGCTTCAAAAGTAAACATGATAATAAACAATATTGATGATAAGTATAGTGAATTAAGAAGAAAATAATACAAATTAAATAAATGTATTGAGAAACACATACCTTTAACTTACCTTAGTGTCATAGATAAAAAAATAGATTGCAAGAAATTAAGTTGTCCAATGTAGATTACACTAGGCAAACCTATAAAATTTAGTACAAAAAATAGCCAAAAATTAAACTTTTTAGAAGATAGACATATGAAAGTGTAAAATGATCTCTACGCCATCATGATTCTAATGAATTTTATGGTTTACAAAATGGATGAGCAGAAACAAAGATAGAGGCAAAATAAGGAAATTGCCTAAAAATAAATGAAAGATTTGAGTTGCTAAAAAGTGTCTTTAAATAGGGAAAAACAAAATTCATTTGGAATTTCAAATTGTGAAAGAAGGAAAAATAGAGGTATGAGACAAAAAAAGGATAAGATGGATGGTGAGAGAATGATAGAATAGATGAGGAGGACACCCAAAGGTATTAGTAGGTGCACTATAGGTATGCAACTACGGATTTCAAACCAGTTTTTGAAATTTGTATTGAATTAAATGAATTTTTGATAATTTTTTTAAATAATTTACATATGTCAAAATTTAAATAAATTAAATTCTAAGGGTAATAAATAGGAAGATGGGAAATGGGTTTGAAGGGTTTAGGAAGAAAGTGAGAAAAATGCACATTTTGGGAAAAATGTACTGGGTCATCACATAGAACATACTAGGTCGACTAGGTCGACCTAGTAGGTTGAAAAAGGGTAAAATCCATATGGTTAACCCAATAGGTATGGGTCGACCTAGTGTAATATGTAGGTTGAAAATCTAAAATGGAACAAGTAACTAGTTTGAAAGGGCCAAAATGAAAACTCAGAACTATGGAGGGGAAAATAAGAGGGTTGACTTGGAATTTAAAGACAATTATGACAAAAATAGGGAAATTTTGGTCAAAATAGGTTGACCAAGGAACTAGAATACGCATAAAAAAGTGTGTAAAAATCTAAAATAGGGCTAGAATGGATTGAAATGACCAAAGGAGGGCAAGAGGGATCAAGAAATCCATAAATAGGATAAAATGAATAAGGTAATAGAAATCAGGTTTGTTTTTAATTAAAATTATAAAAATGATGTATAAAGAATGTACTGTGATTATACATGACATGGAGGAACTAATACATCTTGTGTTGTTTCTTGATTGTAAATACAACCAAGATTTTCGAGGTTAGTAGATGTGTCTTGGTTTTCAAATTTTTTAGAGAGATTAATAGATAGAGATCGAACTAGACTAATAGCCATATGTCTACGAGGTATATATAAGATGTGTAGGATCCCCCTTAATGATGACCTATTAATCATGTTCCTAAGATGCTAGGAATTATTAACTAACACCTTTAGATGATAGGTGGATGGGGATGTGATAGAGGTGGGTATCATACTAGAGAATGTCCATGCCATCCTTAGGCTACCCATAACAAGAGCAATAATGACCACAGGGATACCAGATAACTTAGAAGAGATGAGAACCTTAGCCATGTGGGCTACAAGCTCAGTGATGATATTAAAAATATGGAGAGTCAATATGGATGACATGTATATATCATATATTTTAGACCTCTAGAAGGTGGTGGTAGGCCTTGTGACACAATGGGTGCTCTATCACAAGTTAGACATTAAGGTACCACTATTTGTGGTAGCCTTGAGTAGGATGATACTATAAGAGGAAGTATTATACAATCTAGCTTTAGTCATGCAGGTCAAGCTTAAACATGATCTATTTGAGATGATAGTCAAAGGGAAAAAAAACTATGGGATCGATCATACTATTAACAACATGGATATATGAGAGATTTACCATATATCAACCAATTGGGTTTCCCTATGTGGTTGATGATAGGTTACCTTAATTACAGATATGGTGGGAGGACTAGGTAGCATGGGTTGTGCCCCATGTGCCAAAACTATAGTCAATGAGAAGTACAAACATTGTTTATAGCTATATGGGCACATAGAAGCTACATGGGTGAACTGGCACATAATTGCATCAAAACTAGAGAGGAGATAGGTGGTTGGTCACTATACATGATGGAGAGATCCATATTTGATGGCATAAGTGCCAAGATAGATGGGTCTACCTCATCTAGTGACACCAATACTGATGCTTAACCAATGGGTTCAACATATGATGGAGCTATGAGGGAAAAGGGGACTCAAACCAAAAATAGTGAGGCTTACGCTAAGTCCATTCTAGGAGTAACCATATACTAGTCAATCATGATGAGTGGTAGAGGAAGAGGTAGAGGAGGCAATGATACCAGATGTACCACTACCATCCATATAATGATATCAGTAGTAGTCATCAAGGACACAAAAATAATGGAGATAGGAGAGAGTGGAAAGTATATACATCCCAAATGATCCTATAGATGAGCTAAAGGAGATATTAGAGAGACCACTCAAATGGAGGCTAAGATGGAAATAAGCCATGACAACTAGGTTTGAGCTGAGGAGGTGACCTATTGAGGAGGTAGTAGGAGGATACATAAAAAGGGAGACTATGCTAGGTAATCATGTATATGACAGTATCATGGGAGCCAAGACATAAATATGTATGAATATGGTTGAATTATTTTTTTGGTTTTTTATTTGGTAGTAGAGAGATATAAATAGATATTGAGATATGGCAATAATCTAATATCCATCTAGTGTGATTTTATAGGCATATATAAGGATGGGGAGGAGATATGGGGGTACCTAGTGAGCTGAGCATTCTATGACATCTTAGACGAGACTCTATATCCATCTGACCCCATGATACTAGAGGACCTGAGTGTACCATTTTCCCTAACTCAAGTGAGTTGGTTCAGATTAGTAGGTGAGGCAGTGAGGAAAATACAGGTGTAGAAAGAGAGGGTTTAACCACTAATAAATATGGGTATAGGTGAGAGATATGCCTAGTAGACCTTGGAATATGAGAGATATGTGCATTTGGAGATAGTGACATATATGACATAGGCATACACAGTGATGCAAACTTAACCGGTATAGGCACATACAATGACCTAGACTGAGTTGGTGTAAGATAAGGTGTAGATAGCATGTCTATAGGGATAGGTAGAGGGATTGAGATCTTAGACTATCTCCTTACAATTTACCATTTGAAGGAGTTAGATCATGGCCTTAGTAGGCAGTGTGGCGAGGCCATAAGATATACATGATGGAGCTCAACCCTACTATTGAGGCTTTGTATATGGTTGTATATGTTGTATCAAACTCAAGGTATATATATCATGTATCATTTTGGATTATTGGTGTTGGTTTGGTATGCTATCCTTATGATGGTTGTGTTTATTCATTATGGTTGAGGTTATGGATGCTTTGGATATATTTCGTTCTAGCACATGTATTTAGCTTTGTTGTATATGGTATAGTAAATATATGTGGTGTGGTTTATTTTATATCATTTATGGAGTACACATGCATGGTTAAAAATAAATAGGTAAAAAAAGAAATTGGAAAAATATAATCAATCAAAAAAATGTACTACACATTATTTCAAGTTAGAAAATGTGTAATAACTAAAAAATGACTAAGTATAAAAATCCAAGAAAATGGAAAAAAATGGTAAAAGGGGATTTTTTTAAAAACCAACATGAAATATTTTTGCACCAAATTAAAACAAGTAAAATCATACTAAATATCATGTTGACAAGTATTACAAACAATGTAATAAAATGAAGGGTATGTAAAAGTGCACAAATGGTAATAAAAATAAATCAAAATTAAGTTAATCAGTTATACTATTTCAAAATGGGATGTACAAAATAAAAAAAAAAATTTCAAAAGTTTGGTCTTAAATTTATCATACTAATTCAAGCTCGGAAGTATGAGAAATTCAATAAATGGTTGTAATCTTACATGCACTTGAAAAATAAGAAAATAAAACTCAAAATAAAAAATAAGTAAGCATACAACATACTAAATATCAAAATGGGATGTATGTCAATGATGTGTAACCTCATAATCAATCTAATCTTATCTCATAATTGACACATGTAATTTTGGATGGTGACTTGTTTATTGGAAAATTTTGTGAGGAGGATCAGGTCCTATCCATGGTCTTACACTACAATTCGCAAAAGAAAAACCCAAGGGGTACCAAATCAAGATAGGTAATTATAAGGATAAGGCAATGGTAAATCAAAGATGTGGTTAATAGGATGGAATATATGGTAATGTTTTAGGGATGTCAGGTCTTATCCATGATCTTATAAAGCAACTCACAAATGAAATGCCATGGGGAGAGATCAATAAGAAAAACAATATTTCCCAAGGGAAATATGAAAGAAAATTAATGAAAAATGGAGTGTAAAAATTGAGACTTAGGCATATTTTGAGAAGACCTTAGAAGGTAAGAGGCATACTAAGGACATGAGGAGATACTAAGGGACTAGTGGTCATATATGTATAAAGGAAACCAACTTGACATAGACATAAAGATTTGTAGGCAAATAATTATTCTACTAATATCAACTCATGATGGTAGGTTGGTACAAGGAAAATTAAAATGGACCTACCTTTCCACGATGTGTTCCCTGATCCTTAGGACCCTTTATAGAGATGTCTATCTACTATGAAGATTAGGTACTTGTGTGAGAAAGTAGGTAGCATTAAAATATTTTTCTTGTTCTCCTTTTCTAATCTATTGGCCTATCAAACCCCAAAATACCTTGGTTCTACCATGAGGCCAACTATGGAGTTTGATCTTCAATTAGAAGAAAGAGATGTGCTTTGAATCATGTCTTTTAGTGTGATTAGGCTTTTAAGAATATTCAATATTTTTAAATTTTTATATCATTACATTTTGTTTAAATGATTTATCTTTTAACATTATTTTAAAGTATTTTTAATATTCCTCCACCATAAGGAATTTGGAATGACGAATTAGGAGAGAGATAATGATACACACAAATGAGCTGTAGTCTAAGGATAAAGGAAGTTAAGTGACCCAAGACAAAATATTGACTAGAACACTTAAGATTGACAATGAAATAAGCATGTGATCACATGTTTCAACTATTTATATGCTTAGTTTTCAAAAAAAAGAAATAAGGAAAAAAAGGAGATCCAAAGGAGGACCGATGAAAGTAAATAGTAATGAAAAAGATTGCTTGTGAACTGATCACATGGTAATAGGAGATAGTAATCAAAGGGGAGAGGGTAAATATAACCAAGTTACCATGACAACTATCTATGAAAAATAAAGATAAAAATTAAAACAATCATGAAGATATAAGGGAAGATTTTTGAGAAAAACTCTAAAATAAAATAAAGCAATGATAAGGAAAAAATAACAATGATATGAAAAAGGCAATTATATGCAAAATGTAAAATGGTAACATAAGTTAACTATAGTACAAAAAGAAGCAAAGATATGATATAAGATAAGAAATAATTTAACACATTGTTAAATGATATAATCAAGATATAAATAATATTACATCACATGTCCAATCCAAATAGAAATGAGGAAGCACCATGCATGTGCTCATAAATATTGGTAAATCTATCCACACACATTATCCAATAAATTAGATAATTTTATATGAAGTTTTAATCAAACTAATTCTAAGGTTTAATCAATATTTATTTAATACTAGGAAACTAAGTCTTTTCTGATCTCCACAACTAAAAAATTAGGAATGCTCAAAGGACTATGTTGAATAGGAAAGTTAGGCAAATACTGGTCAGGAGAATGCATGGAAATAAGATCTATGGGAGAGGAAGGAGTAATAGGTGGATAAGGATCCATAGGTGAAGGGATCATGGGTGAAAAATGATCCATAAGTGAGACAGTGTTGATAGGTGAAGGAATCATAGTTGGAGGCATAGAGGTGGTGAAGGGACCGTAAGAGGTGATGGAACTATTGGAGGTGGAGCCATGGGGGAAGAAGGAGGAAACTTCTTATGGGAATTACCTATGGGAGGAATGGTAAAAGGTACATTAATGGCTATAAGGTGATTTGTATTATGTTTTTGAAGAATTTGGTAATGATTGGTGTGATGCATGCCACATAGGTGCCATAGACAATATACCTCACCATACTTAGGTAAGTATTCAGAAAGTACCTTTGGGGGAGGTATGGCTTTCTCTGATGATGGGGAAGAAAGACGTAATGTAATAATATATTATTGTAATTTATGATAATGGGTGGCAAAGTGATTATATTTCCCATAGAAGAAACATATACACTTATAAGTGGTTTTAGGATCAATCATGGAAGGAGGTGAAATAGGATTGGAAGAAGCTAAAGAGGTCTCATCATCCCATTTGGGGGGCAAAGGAGCCATCTTAGGTGGTAGAAACAAACCGTCATCAAAGGAGGGTGATGATGGGGAAGGAATGTAACTAAGATTAATAGGAAAAGCACAAGGAGGAGATGTAGGAAGAGGATCATCAATAGTATTAGAGGAAATAGGCTCAATTAGAGTGGAAAAAGGAACATGCTTAACTATAGTTGGCCTTAATAAAGGAGGGGTAGAATTTATAGAAGGTTTAAGGAGGACTACCCTAGGTATGTCAAAGTGATAAGTTATGGTCATAACATGATTCAAAAGTATGGTCCTAAGTGGTTCCTTAGAATCTGTAGGTATTGACACCATCTCTACCCTATGATAAAGACAAAAAATGCAAGAATTAGGAAATATAAAAGAAAGAGAATGTTGAGAGGCATGAAAAGACTCAAGTAAAGAAGAGAAGTAATAAATAATATCAACATCATGGGCTTAGAAAAGGCTACCTAAAATAGGATCATCTAAATAATAGCCATCATTATAATCTAGAGTATGAAGATAGATGATATAGGTCAAGATGACCTTGTCATTGGAGGAAGGTTGGTGAATAGAGTGTTGAGTCTTAGTTAAGACTACATGAATGTCATTACAAGGAGTCTTATGATAACAAGGTTTTAAGGAAGCAAGAAGCTATGATATGAGATGAGGTGAGAGATTGGAAGTTTTAATCTTTAATTTAATCTCATCAAGCTCATCATCATCAAAATATAAATGGTTGGGAGGAATGTTACCAATGAGCTTAGGATGCCCATTGTAACCTCTGGTTGAGTTGATGGGAATGTTGAAATGCTCTGACTCATAGAATGGAACACTTGGTAAAGGTTAAAGAGTCTGAATCTTGAAGACACCATGATCTTAGAATTATTCAAAATTCTAAGGGTTAGTGTCTCTTTGAATATTGTAAATGGATCCATTGTAAGTAAATTTTATGCATTGACAAGCGAAAGATGTGAGAGCTCACACATAATGAGTCTATGACCTACCATTCAAAATGTTATACAAAATGGTAAAGTTGAATATCATCACCTTCACATGAATGGTGATAGGTGGGATGGTAATTGGAAGTCACACACACCCTAAGAGAGGCATTTTCCTTCTATCGTATCTTTGGCATGTGTTGTGTTGCAACTTAAGATTACATTTGAAATATCCAAGAGTCTTAATGAAATCAAAGGAGGTGACACAAGTGATATAAACCTCATCAATAAAGGCTTGATCTAATTGGAAATCACCTATTTGGATTTTTATAAATAATGGATGATCATTTGCACAAAGAATAGTCTCATCCAGAATCATAAATGTGATAAGAAATCATAAAGAAAGAGAAGTGTCTAGAGTTTCATCAATGTTAATGGACATATCTTCACATTGATGTAAGATACAATCATCATATACAAATAAATTAGCCTCTCATCCTACTAGAAGAGGTAAATAGATATTCATCATGAATCCCTTGGGTAGAAAACTATGAACTAGTGGAAGGATTAAGGATAGTGGATCTTATGAGAGGCCCACTATATGTAAAACCTATCATATTAGTTGAGATACTAGACATGGAGGTATAAGAAGTTAAATAAGAAGATGTCATAGCATAAGGAGTGAATATTGAAGGAAGAGGTTGAGAATTAAAGAAATTGGTACCTCCAAATCTAGTTGAGAAAGTGGGAGTAGGAGAATGAGGCTCTTTAATTTGATGGCTAATCATGAGGTTATAGATGATGGAAGGATCCTTCCCTCTATGTTGAGGGAATTCCATGATAAAGAAGAGAATTTCAAGAGTATACTCTAACTCAAGCTAAACCTATAAGATAATAAGATGTCTTTTTTGCAAAGAGGTATGACAAAGGGTCCCGTAGTCTATCGTGTAGGTTACAATATGAATATTACTAACATTTATGAAAGGAGCCCTACTTTGTCTATGTGAGACCCTATTAAAATTGGTAAATTCCATCATGTCTATTGACTTAAATTCATATTTATCACCAAAAAAAAATTCCATGATGGAACTAAAATAAGCAAGATGATAATTTCAAGGATAAAAAAGTGACAAAAATAGTACTAGGTCAACCTGGTTGACCTAGTGTAAAATAGAGACTATAAAACTATATTGGGCTCATAGGATCAACCTAGTTTAGTGAATATTGACTGGTAGATAGAGGTAAAATGTGTTGTAAACAACACTAACTTGACTAGCTTGACCTAGCATAGTGTCTAGGGGCTGAAAGAGATACTAGGTTGACCTAACATAGTAGATATGGAATAAATGAAAGATGATAACAAGTTATAAACTAAAACAAAATAATTACAAGTAATGTATGAAAGCAATAAGTACTAAAAGGGAAACACATAATAAATTGAATTTATTCTATCCAATCTAATTGATGCACATGAACCAAAATATTTCACTAACATTGGCTAATGTAAGCTTTTAAAAACATAATTGATCAAAGAGCAAGCAAACAATTTGACACTAAATCTAGATATTTGGTCAACCTATAATGTTGATTATATTATTAAGAATGATTTTAAGTGTAAAGAAAGATTGTCTATAATTAAGGTACAAGATAGTAATCTAAGGATAGTTTTAGGTAAGTTTAGGATGAAAGGGACTATAGTTATAATGATACAAGCTTGGTATTGGGGCCTACCCCCTCGCTTCACACACCACTGTGATAAGGGTGTTTGGTGCTTAGCCAAAATATAACATTAACCATGATTTATACTTGACTAGAGCATCATGTTGGCTTCCCCCTTGGTGATGAAATCGAAGTAGGTTGGCCTAGGTAGTCAAATGTTTAAATTATTATTGATATTTATGTGGTTTGGTTGTATGTGAAAATATTAGAAATAGTGTAACTAAATGATTAATAAAAAACCGCCTAATTAGACTATGTGAGCTAATATACGCATGAAAACAACTAAAAAGAAAGATGTGATTAACATATATGGTTAGTTACAACTTTGAATGAGAAACTATATGGAAAATAATATAGAATAGGGTCAATAGGGTCGAACTTGTACTATGGAAATAAAGACTAAAAATGAACTAGGTCAGTCAAGTTGACCTAGTTATTTTAGAAAACACAAACCATAGAACTAGGTCCACAAAGTTGACCTAGTTGACTATGTAGGGGTAGTTTTAAAGACTATAAAATATCAAATGAAAGTACAAAAATAGAAAGATATATAAGAATAGAAACTTACCTGAGTGGTTTAGAGATAAAGAGTAGAAGATTGTTGATCTGAAACTTTGAAGAAAACTATCAAAAACCTATAAAATGGGTCATGTTGGTCAGCCAAGAAATATAAAAACTTACTAAAAAAGTGTTAGAAATGCACTAAGTCAACTTGATCAACCTAGTTAAGTGAATAATAAGTCTGAATATTAGCAAAAATTGCATTGGGTCTAGCTGCTTGATCTAATTGTTTTAATAGAGTTTTACAAGTTCTAAAATCTATACAGGGTAGAGATAGTTCATCTAATTACCTATTCCTACAAACATA
Source organism: Torreya grandis (assembly GCA_037957365.1). Taxonomy (NCBI): domain Eukaryota; kingdom Viridiplantae; phylum Streptophyta; class Pinopsida; order Cupressales; family Taxaceae; genus Torreya; species Torreya grandis. The sequence continues at coordinate 586,311 of JARHVA010001067.1, forward strand.
TGCACAAAGATAAATAAATTGGGTTGATAGGGTTGATCCACCATAGTAAAGATATTATATAAATAATGATGAATAGAGATGAAATAAGTTAAATAAATCCTACAAGGTTTTGATTCATGTTGGGTTCACCAAAATGTATGCAATTAGAAATGAATTATGTCCATAAATCAATCCTATATTGGATGGGATAGAGCATAACTATAATTTTTATTGGGGTGTATAGAATTGTTAAGCAAGAGCATGACCAATGTGAGGATCAACTAGACTCAATTAGGTGATCACTTATCACAACACAATGTGAGAGATAGGGTTTCAAAGCTTATAGTCTAACACAATCACATAACAACCCTAAAAGAGTCTAATGATATAATATTTCACTATTTCAATAACAATAAAAGTAAATATAATCAACGGAACACTAAAGCTTGTGGAAAAAAGTTGGAGCTAGAAAAAAAATGAATAACTAAACAAAACATGTATAGAATACATATACTCATACTAATGCATATATAATCCTAATACATGGAAGAGAAAAATGCACATTCTCTATCTATCTACTCTTACAAAGGAGTAATAAATTTAGGAATACTTATCTTTAAATAAAAACCCAATGAGCTTTAATCTCCCCTTTGGCTAAGGTGCTTCACAAGAGATTGTCATGGTATGTAAGGATAAATAATATAATTTAGCTATGGGATACACAAAATATCCAAGCATCCAAAATACTTATCCATAAGATGCGATTGGAGCTCCAAAGAAAGTATTAAACCCTAAATCTTTATTTCCCAAGTAAAATGGTCAATAATAAAATGTTCATTCACATTTATTCACTTAATTATTCACTCAGAAATGATGGTAAATGACCATGTATATATAGTAGCATCTTACCCTAAAATCATTTGGGTATGTTAGCTATGTTATGTTAGCATAGTTGACCTAGCACATTTTTGGGCTAACTCACTAAGTCTATGCTAGGTTTTCCAGAAGGTTAATAAAACAAAAGAGAGAAAAGTTCCCAAAATTGTACTAGGTCAGCCTCATCAACCTAGCACAACCGATAGGCCAAAACGGTGTTAAAATAATACATGAAGGATAAAACATAGTAAATGATGGGAATAGGTAGGACTAAGAAGAATAATCTTGGGTTTAATGGTTTCAGGAGGCTAGAGTGTGGATGGCAAGTGGAAAAAGTAACAACAATCTTAAAAATCACCAATGGTCTTCCCACCCCTTTCCAAATGCACCCATTAAGGCATTCACTCATAGAGATTGAGACTTGGTAGGTTCTTACAATATACTAAGTGTCAATAATCAATAAAAGTTAAAAATGTTATGTGTATACATAACTTACCTTATTACTGGATGTTTTAAGGTTCAAATGAGCTATGAAAACCCTACTCAGCTTTCCTACTCCATTCTTGATATTTAAAACATGGCATTACCTCCAAAAAAATATTTGTATGTGGTCCAATATTGGCCAAAATTTTTAGTGACTCATAGGAAATCATGCTTGTTATGCTTGAGAACACATATACTTGCATGACTGATCCATTGGGCATGGAGTCAAGTCTCTAGTTGACAAGGATGGCCCTTTTTATAGCTTTTGTTTGAAGCAAAAAGGACCAAAATAAACAAAACAAAACAAATTTCCTAAGGAACTTTTGAAAATGAAATAAGAGAACATAAAGGAATGTGCACAAGGCACTTAGGAAAGAATAAAAATCTACCTACCCTAAAATAACTAGTCAAAATGGAACTTGTACAAAACCATTGATTGGTTGCATAAAATAGCTATCATTTCTTACTAATATAATATGAATTACATGCTTGAATGAATCCAACCAAGGATTGATAGGGAGTAGATAATGGACATATTGATAATACACTTCTCCAAGAAAAAGAAAGAAAAAACTTACCCACCCAGTCTGATTGATTGGACATACAAACATTTTGGAGTGGATAGGAAAGCTGATCTTACTCCTTTTGATGCTCAAATTTATGCTCTAAAATTAACACAACCTTTGATGAATCCTCCTTGGAATCATTCAACTGAGTTGGGTAATTTATAGGACATTCTCTTGTTAATACAAACATTGAGAAATTAGATTTTACCTCACTCCTACACTTTATTATTTCATCATTATGCTCCTTAGGCATAGTTAGATCATAGTATTATTGAATCACATTCTAATATTGAAATATTAGTTCATCTTAAAGGTTATCCTGCATCACACAAGGTGGTGGTTAATCAATATTCATTTTTTGAGCACTCAAAATGTCTTCCTTGTCAACCTCACTCAAGATCTCATCTTGTTCCTCAACTAAAAATGAGGGTTGATTTGAACATCCAAGGTCCAAAAAGACACCTTTGTCTTTCTCAATGTTTAATTTCCCTTCCTATATCTCTAATCCATTAGGGATATCTTCATTTTCCAACTCACCCTAAAGTGAACCATCCTCTAATTCTTGATTTTGATATTCTTCTACATCTATGGAAAATGGACTTTAAGTAGTCCACTCAAGGTTTGCTTCATTTTCAACTTGAGGATTTTCCTCATTAGGATTTAGTTCATTCATGTCAAATCCATGATAATAATGTTTATTCAAACATAACTCTTCCCCTTTTGAATGAAGTGGGCTGCCTATTATGATTTCCTCATCATAGACACTTGCATTGTATTCTTCTAGTTTAGCTATGATTGTAAGCTCCTCCTCTATCCTTTGTATAATAGGATCTTTATCAAAGAGGGAGATGGTGGTAGGGTTAATAAGTTAACCTTGATTTCATCTTATAATAGTATCCTTCTAGATAGGGACTTTGAAGTTCACCTCATCTTTCTGAAGGCCTTTCCAAATTGACTTCCATGAAGGAAAAGTGTAGGAAGCATCCTCTTTTTCTTAAACCAGTTCTTGGACCTCCATGACTAATATCTCCTTATTTATTTACATGCCTTCCTTGACTAACTTCCATGAGGGGAATTTTTATGAAACAACTACCTTTTCTTGATTTTGATTCTCTTTCTTTTTCCTCATTTTTAACTCTAATTCATTGATTTGTCTATCTATATTCTCTTTAAAAAGAATCTCTTTAAGGTGGTCAGTGACCTCATGAATATTAGGGACACAAGAGGGATGGTATGAGATACAAGCGGATTCTTGAGGAATATAAGTGAGATCTTAGATATCAATAATATGATATTCCATAACAATCTCCTTTCTTTGACAACTTTCTCAAATAGATTTCTAGGAAAGAAAGGTCTAAGCAACACATGAAGAACTTGGCATATAAGAGGGGTAACTTAGATTAGTCCCTTGTGTAGTAATGGGTGGCACATAAAAATGCTCAGGTGGTGTGTATGAAGCCATATAATATTAGTGAGGTTGGACCTACTATTCTCTAAGGGTTTTTAGCTGATCCTTAGTGCTTTGAAGGTAACTGACTACATCCATCATTTCACCTATGATATTATTATAATTTTCTCTATAAATAAGTTACCATTATTATTTCACTTGATATAATTATCCCCTCACATAATATACCTAGTGAGTAGCGACATCTTGTCCATAATACTTTTGTGATGACAACTCTAGTGCATGTTTATCAAGGCTCACAAAAGTTTGCCTAAGTGATGGTATGGATGGCTAATGATAGGGTTGATGAGGATAAATATGATGATGGTATTTTTGTTCATATGGAGTATTAGGGAAATAATCTTTCATATATTATTGATATTGGTCTCATATTTCTAGTGATGATCATGAGGAAGGTAAGATCCATTTCCTTGATAATAAAGATCATATAGGGGTTGCTAGTATGGTGGTGGATAATAGGAATACTCACCATAGTTGGCTATATTAACCTCATATTTTAAATGAGATGTAGGATTTTAATAATTTTTTTTATTAAACATACCTATTCCACTCATAAAAAGAAGCTTTGATTTAGAGTCACCATTGGTGTTAACTACTTGCTTCCAAAAGTTGATCAGAGGAAAGACACACTAATATCTTTCCACTCTTTTGGACCTTATTACCACTAGGCATGATATAACTATTATGGAATCATATTATACCTTAAATTAAAGTATAAGTGTTCAAGTCCTACTCTTAAATCTATTCTAACACGGAAATGGTTGTAGGCTATGGGTTACATAAATTTGGACCAGACCTCTAGGATTTTTTTCAAGGTTAGCTCCTTAGATGTAATGATACAGTATATTTTAATAATGTATGATATTGGGATGAAAAGGGAGAGAAATACATGAATGAAAATCTATACTAAATGTGGTTATTCACCAAATATTGAAAGATCCACTTTCAACTTGGACACTCCTATGACTACTAATGAATTCAATCAGGACAAGGACTGATCATATTCTATGACAAGGTTGTAAGAATGATTATTTTATATGGTGGCTTAAAATATACCTATGAATTGAATGAAAAAGAGAGATGATTTTGTATATGACACTATAGACTCATGACACTTTGAGAAGAATGTCACTATTTAACACTTCATACAACCTGCAAGAAACCAATAGACTTGAAGCAAGGTACATGAAGGACATATAGTTGATGAATATAAACATACACTTTGCATAATAAAATAAAATAAAACACACTTAGAATCTAACTATAATCTGAAGACTATCTTATATTTATTCAAGAGAGTGTTACAAAGTGATTTTGATATAGCGTCACTTTCTCCATCCAAAGGATCTAAAACAAGAGCTCAAAGCTATTATTTATATAAATAAAAATGGGGAGAGAGTAAAAATGGAATTGAATGGATCATTAATGATCTCAATAATATTTAGAACAACCATCCATAAATCCTCCTTGAGCCAACTCTTATATTAATGTCACTCTATCTTTTTTTGGCATGATGAAGGATATGAAATCAGGATAAATTATAAGGGTCCATTCTTGATACTATGTGAACATTTCCAAGTTCCTTTATATCAATTTAATTCCTTGGAGGGTGAGATATTCATTTTAAAGGCTATGATCATGTCTACTTTTACTGATTGTCTATTTGGCTAGGGATGCTCTTTCATTAAGTACATCTATCTACCTCTACTTTGAAATGTGTACCTAGGATTACTATATATTTTTTCACTAAGATTTTCACCCTTTGATGAGATTAATATGCTCTCCTAATCAAAGTGGCACAATATAAACACCTCTAGGCTTTTGGGTAGCTTAAGGATGAGGTGAATCTCTAGATAGTGCTAGATCCCTAGATGTACCACTTTGGATTGAAACTACTCCTAAAATTAGGGGTGAAAAGGGAGAGATAAAAACGAAATTAAATTATTCTAAGGGATGTGTTATAACAAATATATTCATGACTTATAATCAACAACATGTTATACATGAGAATAAATGATAAACTAAACATACACTTCTCCAATCTACATATTCTTACATCAATGTTACAATATGAGATTTTGGATAGATTTGAAAAGATAATAAGAATATAAAATATTCATATGAGTGAAATAATTAAAATACTAACTCACTTAACCTTAACACTCCCTAAAACAATTCATATGACCTATAAGAAGAAGCTTTCCAACTGCAAATAGGATGCAAGAATGAGACAGCATGTCAAGGATTCCATAGTTTTCACTAAGAAATATTCATCATATAATTAAAAAAAAATTATCAATAGTCAAGAAGAGGTAAAAATCAGTATTCGTATTGATCAAATGGTATGAAAATTAATAGGTATTTGCCATACTTAGGTGGAGCATGAGTTATAATGGCCAAAATGGCTAGTTCTTATAGAACTTGAGAAAGAGAGGAGAAGAGAGAAATCCAAAGGTCACAAGGAAACTTTTAAAGCTAAGATAATTAGTTACTTGTGCATGAAAATAGGATATGGGGTGAACCATGAAAGGTTAGGAATCCCAAGTGTCTATTCAAGTCATCAAACTCTTGCAAAGTGATATAAAATCTTCTTAACTAGCTCAAAAAAATTACCTTTATGATGTGAGCTTATTGAAGACCTCATAACTAACTATTAATAGTTACAATGATTGTAATGATTTTAGACATTAATCTCTATGCATTATTTATAGTCTTGGTCCTTGGAATCATCCCAAAATGTGATATCATCATCTATTTTCAAGAGAACTCCTCTTTCATGCACCATGCACACTTGACTTCCAAAAAGGAATTATTTTCTCATTTAAATATATGGTATGGAGTGTATTACACCTTTAAATACCCTACATGGCCTTGTAATCATGAGGGATACCTTAAAATCAATTTACTCAAAGTTTTCCACTCTCTTTACGAACATGTCCACTAGGCCAATTTTGATCGACTGAGATGAAGCAATTTTTTTACACACTTAGGTGTTTTTATGATGAATTAAATGGCTATTATTAGTTATAAAATTTATTAATATTTACCCCAAGTTGGTTTCATCTCTTGAAACATCTTGGAACCTATAAAACATAAAAAAATGGTAAAAAATACCCTATTATTCACTCTATCCATACAAGTACATATAAACAATAAGAATTTAGAGTATATTTATGTAGTCATATATAACTTAATATAGTTTCATGGTCAAACTATGCCATTATAATGCATCTCTAGCTTCATTTCTCTAGATTGGTCCTTGCAAGGGTTTTTTAGGGTTTTAGGCCTGTTTAACCTCTTAATATTTGATCATGAAAACCTGACATTGAAGTTTCCAAAAAAATATACAAGGATTATTAATATTACCCTTTATAAAATATTTAAACTCCCTTAGCATCCATGTATAGTTTCAAGAAAGATATGAGTATCTGAAACTCTCCCATTGAGTTATTTCTCTATTCCAACCAATGCAAGTTTGTCCTTGAGTTTAAAATGACATTATTGATGTTTTCTCTACAATTTTAATGATTTAAAACATTTTTATACATCCTATAAAAAATTTACAATAGGTTTAAATCCATGTTTAAAGTTAAAAGTGTCAATGGCTCTTCATTTGAACATTAGGACTAGCCATGCCTAATATGCTTATATGCAAGTTTAAGTCCAAAATGACCATTTTTGATGTATTAAATACATAAAAATAGCTAAAAATTATATTAAAATATCCCATATACATTATCCAATAATTTTTAAGTCATATATCATGCTATAAATGGAAGTGGTTCTCATTTTGGCTTCTAGGACTTAGTTCTGCCTACTAGGCCTGCTTACAAACCTAATGGTTTGAGACACCCTATATGGTTTAGTAATCATAATAATGGTTTATAATCATGTAATATATTTATTTAAAATCCACATAACTCACTACAAGTTCTCTCAAACTTCTGGCCTATCCTTCATCTCACAGCCTTCAAAATTACCAGTGTATACATGAGGGGAAGTACCCCCTGTCTAAGACAAAATAGGGGTACTTCCCCTATTTTTTCAAGAAATATGAAGGTTTAATAATGTTAAAAAAGTGATGGATATAATATATACTAATTTTTATCCTTTTATAAATCTATTTTCCTCCTAAATTCCTTAGGTTTCTAAGGTAGACCATTAAGAGATAGACTGTGGATAGGCTTCTCCTAAGTAGACTGTGTTATGCAATATTAGAGTAATTTCTTTTTTAAAAATCCATTTTGATAGATACATGAGACAATTTACCTGATTTTTGATCACTTTTTTAATCATGTATACTATTATTCCTTTTTCAAACTATCCTTGTTAATGCTTTACCCTGATTAACCTAAATTGGGGTCATAGATTATAATTGCATTTTCGTTTGGGAGAAACCCCTATAGGTGCACTTTGCATAAATTCTGAATTAAAAATAATGTGTAAACTCCAGTGAAACCTTAAAATCAGTATTTCAATAGTGTTATTACTTAACTTCACTTTTTAGGGTTTGAATTTCTTACAAGGTTGACCACAGTTGGTTGACTGTGTCTTCTATTTCCTCTCACTCAAAATTGACCCCTATAGCTTAAACTTATGTTCTAATCCTTGCAATAAAAGTACTCATATCCTTTTATAGTTCCTTGGAATTATATTTAACTCACTTAGACCATTTATTTCATCTTTGATTTATAATCACCTCAATATACCCAATCTAATTACTCTCTACCCCTCAAGTCAACTATAGTTGACTGTGAGAGGGCCTGTAGGTGAAGATTCTTCATTGGAGACTATGTTATAACTTTTTGGATAAAATTTTAAACTGTAATAAAAATTTCATAACTGGTGTTTGAATATATGTCTCCTTATCATTCAATTTCACTTCAAGAACTCTATGAACTCTTATAAGAAGGTTGTAGACGGCTCTTCCTAGATCAATTTATACCTGTAGATGAGCATCTAACCCTATAATTACAACTTAGACTTCTTCCAAGTCATTGATATGATTTAAAACTTGGTAGGAATATTAAAAAATAGTGGAATTATTTATTTTATCAAATTGGAGAATAAGGTTGTCCAAAAATTAAAAATCCTATAGATAATATTTAAGGCACTTAGTGTTTTTGTATGCAACTTGAGGATCCTAAACAACCAACCTTCACTAGTGTTTTTACCTTCAAACCGTAAAAGGTGATTGTAATTTATAGATAATAAAATATTATCAAAATAAGAGGAAAAAATAATTATTGTAACTATGTCATATGCTATTTGAAAAATTCTCATTGGCCTTTGTTTTGCATTTTTAGGGAAAAAAACACTGCACCTAGTCATTTGTGTTTGAGGTTGATTATTAACTTGTTTATAAATGTAGCATTTAAAATGAGGTATTACATGGTAACCTTTTATTAATAAGACCCCAAAAATGATTCAACATCTCTTTCAACACCTAATATGTATTTTCATGCTCTATTAGTATCACTTGTAGGTGGTTATCCTCATACACAAGCAACAAGGTTACAAGCATGGATAAGGTGGCTATTTTGTAACCTTTATGAGTTGTATATTCACCTAAAAAACCCCTAAAACTAATAATATCACAATCAAAACCCTTATTATCTTAAATTATCCCTTTCATCAATAAATTCTTCATGAGAACACCTACAGGTGTGTTTTGGGTTATATGCAAGCAGATAAGAACATTGGGAGGGATATATGGATTATGAGCATGTAACATGACCTTGTCAGAATTTTAAGGTATCATATGGATCCCTAAAAATTATTTAAACTTCAAAAAATTCTGAAATATCTTATTAACATGAACGTAACTCTTGAGATCACCTACAGGTGTGTTTCCATGGCTAACTGTGTGAAAATGTTCAAAATGACTGCCACCATACCTTTTTCTTAGACCATATGAAAGCTTGAATCACCACTTAATATGACTAAAGGATACATGAATAATTTAAAAAAATTAATTACATCATCATGAACATGTTTTATAGGCCCCCTATACATACTTCATCATAATTGTAAGTAGGAGTGATCAAGAAGTTGACTGAGTAAGACAGTGGACTTAAAGATTATTTCAAGAATTATGTAGTGAGATAAAAAATGAATTTATATGAAAAATATTACATGTATATATGTGAAAAAACCATATCCTATTAACATTAAGTAAACATTACCAATTGGTTCATACAAATTTGATCAAAATATAGCAAAACCTATAGGGTGCATGAAATTGCTAGCAAAAAAGTATAGTCAAATTAAAGAGTATGGTTCATGAAGAAAAATACAAAATTATTTTAAATATTTATATTTAAATTAATTTATCTTAGTTTAATTTAACCTCCAAAAATCATTTGACTTGAAACATCTTCAGTTGTCCATACCGAGCAAAAACCCAAAGGTCACTTCTATATGTCTAGGAAAGAAAGAAAAGAATAGAATGATTTTGGATTTAAAATTACACTTAGAAATAAAAAAATAGTTTATATTATTTTTATGAAGGTTAATAGGCCTTTCATTATCTTTTCCCATGTAGCATACTTCCTCATTGGTCGTACAAGTGTCATTTTCTCTCTTTTTTAGTTTTATCTTGAATTTCAATTAAACAACCTAAAATATTCTGATGTAACTAAAATACATAAAATTTAAAATGACCTATTTTATTATTTTAAGGAAAAATTTTCATCTATACACCTTGGGAAATGTGACACTTACATTTATGACCCTTAAAATCCCATTAAAGTGACCCAAAATGAGAAATTGACCAATATGACTAAGACCAAGGCTAAGATGACTTTAAATGACATAAAATAACATATAATACACAAAATAAAAATATATAATACCCCATAAAACATCTAAAAATCATTTTTTTACCTGTAAGGATCCTAATTTGACCTAAAATTCAAATTTGGTCAATAAATTAGTGACTCATATGGGTAGTATGCCTGCTATACTTACTAGACCAGTAGCCTTATGAGTCCATTAGGTTTAGGAGTCAACTAAAGTCTAAGATAAACACCAATTATTTGACCATTGAATACAATATTTGATCAATACAAGACTAAAGACTACCTCACACACACAAAATAAAAGGCACACACAAAGCAAAAGCAAACACACATGGGATTCATAAGCACTTATGGAAAACACACTAAACTAAATAAAATAACTCAAAAACTAACTAACCTAAGATGAGAAATTCCTCCTATATCAAAGGGGAATTTTGAAACTCTTCTTCCTTTATGACATGAAGGATTTAGTGAGACATGTAATCTATTGTCCTTTAGCATTGATGCCTCCAAATTTTTCATCATGTTTTCCATCTTCATTAGCATGATGTTAATTGAAAATCAGGTAGACTAAAATAGGCTAGATATAGAAATTAACTCTTCTTCCATCCAAACAAACTCAACCTTCTCATGTGGATCTTCAATTATAATCTCATTCTTGATTTTCATAGGGCTCTCAATAAGATTAAGTTTCTTCTCAGTTGCAAGTTCTTCTATCTCATCAAGGAGATTTGTATACTCTATCCAATCTTGATCATTATCCTCCATGGAATACTCTTTCTTCACCTTGCCATGTACTTAAAACTTAACTTGTAAAATATCTTCAAGCTCTTGAAATAACTTAATTTGTAACTACCTATCATCTTTATCCTCTTTATTATCTAAAACCACTACCTCTATAATCTTCTCTAATTGATGTGTGATGTCATCAAGCTGATGTTCTTAAATTTATAATATATCTAATAGTGATTTAAGATCAGTCTGAGGTATTGGGTCATCTTCAACAACAACATATTTCACATTAGTCTCAAAAACATTTTCTAAGCCTCTAACCTCTTTAAAAAAGACTTGATATTATTCTTCATCCATAGTATCACATTCATCCTCATACTTGAGATTATCATCCACAAAATTTTGATCATATGTAGAGTCTTTTTAAATGGATACAAGATCTTCCATCTCTTTCTCCTTCATGGTGATGCCAAGACTAGGCATTTTGAAATCTTGTGACCTAGCCCAATGAGGCTACCAAGGAGGTATGATTTCTTCAATCAAGAGTTATCTTTCCCTATCAAAAATTTGATCCTCTTTAGGTTCCCATATCACTAGTCCATCAAGGCAAAGGGTGATGGGGTGAGGAAAAGATGAACTAGTTGGTGGAGGATGCACATAGAACTCAAAATTAGATTGAGAGTGAAGTGTAGGGGCTCTTTTGGAATCTATTGAGGAAGGAGAGGCAGAACTTGGGCTAAAAAAACTTGATTTTATTCCTTATACTTGAAAATCACTTTATTCACATATAATTTATCTTAATACTCTCTTGAGGAAGGGTGGATGGGGTGTGTTTAGGCATAGGATCTTATTTTGGGTCTATACCTTCCATTACACCTTGACTTAGTACTTTGATCCTTGAATCTAACTATATAATTTGATTGGATATGTTCTATTTTAAAATTATCTCTTGAACTTGATATTAATCATCACAATGATGAGGAATAAAAGGGGATTCATATGGAGGAAAATATATTTCTTGAGGAAGGGTTAGAGGAACTTACAAAGGATCAACATCATTCACAACTTCACACTCCTTATTAACTAAACTTTTATCTTCTTTCTTTCCCCATAATTCTACTATCTTACTATAGCTTAGGATGTTAGGATTATAAGTCTCTTTTTAAGGTGGTAGGGATTCAGTGTGAGAGGGAAATGAGGGCTTAGATTCCACTTCCATTTCTGCTAACATGGACTGCTACATATGCATATTAGCCAAGTCAATTTTCCTATATATATTAGCCTTAAAAACAAGGTTTCAATTTTAAACTCTCCCTTCCAAAATATTGGGAAAAGCGTGACTTTGATAAGCTTGATTGGGCTCATGAGTAGGGATAAAATATGGCTGATAGGAAACATGGCGGAGTAGATATGAAGGCTGATAGGTTTGGTGAGGTTGCCTTTCATTAAATATTAGCCTATCATCTAAGGAACAAACTAGGCCACTCATATCAAGTATCTCACTTGTGAACCTTTACCAATTGGCTCTCTTAATAGGTACCCACTCTCTTTTTACCAAATATAATGAATCTATAAGTTTATGAATAATATGAATAGGAACCTCTTGACCACATCCCCTTATATTATTAAGCTCTAACATATACCTCTCATAGACCAAAAGTGTTTTCTTGGAGGTGGAAATGGATGGAGTTGAGAAGTGACTAGGTTGACTAGGAGAAATAAGATATTGAGGAGGCTATCTATAATATTGATACAAATCATGACAAAGTTGTATATAGTACTAGTAAGTATCATGATGGGATTGTAAATGGTCATTACAATATTGTTAAGAATCAAACCAAGGATGATTAAGAAGTTGCTCTTATTGATAGGGAATGGTACAAGATTTAAATGTCTCACCAACTTGTGTAAGACAAATATCAACACCAAAACTAGACATAAAACCTCATTTAAAGGAAGAACACAAAAATAATGTTACCAAATATCTTAAAAGGATAACTTGGGCTGATTAACCAATTGATATAGCTTTATAGTCAGCATTGATGCTTTAATAGATGCCTCTAAAGGCTGATTGTTAAAAGACAACACCAAAAATATTTCAACCTCTTAGACCAAGAGTCATATCGGGCATACCAAAAAAAATTATCACTTGGATTTTCAACCTTTAAGGAGATTTAAAATATCTCCTCATCTAAGTGTCACAATGGAAACACCTCAAGGCTTTTGGTTAGCCTAAGGATGAGGTGAATCTCTATATAGGGATAGCTCCCTTAATGTACCACTTTGGATTGCAACTAACCCTAAACTTAGGGGTGAAAATGGAGAGATAAAAATTAAAGAAAACTATTATAATGGAGGTGTTTCACCAAATATATTTGTGAATTACAACCAATATAATGTTACACATGAGAACAAAGGACAAACTAAACATACACTTCTCCAATGTACATATTCTCACATCAATGTTACATTATGAGGTTATAGATGGATTTATAAAGATATAAGGACTAGAAAAGAGGCATATAAGGGAAATAATTAAAATAATAAATCACTAAATCTTGAAACTCCATAAAAAACTTCATATTACTTGCAATAAGAATATTTCTAACTATAAATAAGATGTAAGAATGAGACAACATGCTAAGGAATCCATAGTTTTCACTAAGAAAGATTCATCATCCAAGTAAAACACACTTATGAATATTCATGAAGAGGTAAAAATAAGTAGTTTTCTTTATCAAAATTTATTAAAATTATTATACATTTTCCATACTCAAATGGAGCATGAATTATAATGGCCAAAATGGCTAGTTCTTATAGAACATGAGAAAGAGAGGAGAAGAGAGAAGTCCAAGGGTCACAAGGAAAATTTTAAAGATAATAAAATAATCTAATTTTTAATTAAAAGAGTATTTGGGATTAACAATTAAAGTTTAGGAAGCCAAGGTGTCCATCCAAGTCATCAAACTCTTGCAAAGTTGCATAAAATCCTCTTAATTGGCTCAAAAAAATTGCCTTCATGATGTGAGCTTCTTGAACACCTCATAATGAATAGTAATAGATATAATTATTGGAATTAATGGGAATTATTTAATACATGCCTCTCCATGTATTTATTGTATTCCTAGTCCTTTGGAATCATCCCAAAATGAGATATCATCATCTGATGTTAAGAACACTCCTCTTTATGCACCTTACACACTTGGCTTCTAAAACGCATCAGTTTCTCATGTAAATAAATAGTATGGATTGGATTACATATTTAAATACCATCCATGTCCTTAAAATCATTAGGGACACCTTAAAATCACTTCACTTGATGTTTTCCACTCTCTTCAGTAGCATGTCCACTAGGCCGATTTTGACCGACTGAGATGAAGTATTTTTTTCACACTTAGGAGTTTTTATAATGAATTAAATAAATATTAGGAGTTATAAAAAGTATTGATATTTCCACAAAAGTTAGTTTCATCTCTTGGAACCTCTTCAAACCTGTAAAACACAAAAATTGGTCAAAATACCCTATTTTTCACCATGTTCATAAAATTCCCTACATCTAAGAAGCATTGGGATTATATTTAGTGAGTCATATAAAAATTATAATAGGTTTAAAAGTCAAATATATTATTATAATTCATTTCCATCTTCATTTCTCTAGACTAGTCCTTATAAGGGTTTTCAAGGGTTTTAGGCCGATTAGACCCCTTAATTTTCATTTATAAAAACCACACATTGAATTTGCCAAAAAATTCCACAAGGATGATCCTTAGGACACATTATAACATATATAAAATCCTTTGGAATCCATGCATATTGTCAAGAAATATATGACAAAATAAAACTCTCCTATTGAGCTCTTTCCTCTATTCCAAAAGGCTTGAGTTGGTCCTTGAGTTAAAAATGATCTTATTGATGTTTCCTCTACAATTTTGAGGCTTTAACACATCATTATCCATATTATAAACATGTTACAATATTTTTAAATTCACTTTTAATGTTAAAATTGTGAATGAATCTTCAATTAAACATTAGGCCTAGTCATGCCTAATATGCTTGTATACATGTTTAAGTCCAAAATCACCCTTTTTGATGTATTTAATCCATAAAAATAGATAAAACATATCTAAAACCATAAAATATATATTATACAACAAGGTGAAAGTAATATCTCATGCTATAAATGGAAGTGGTTCTCCTTTTGGCTTCTAGCCTTAGTTCTGCCTACTAGGCCTACTTGCAAACCTGATGGTTTGAGACACCCTATATGGTTTCATAATATTATGAAATTTTTATAATGTTTTACTAGATTTATCCAACTTTTATTCTATCATTCATCTCTCATCCCTCAAAACAACCAATGTGTCCATGAGGTGAAGTACCCCCTATCTGAGACAAAATAGGGGGTATATCCCCTATTTGATCAGGAAAGATGAATGTTTGAGAGCGTTATAAAAGTTATGGAGACCCAATATAATAATTTTTACCCTTTTATCATTCTATTTTACTCCAAATCTCCTTATAGGTAAAAGGCAAACAATTAAGAGATAAACTATGCATAGGCTTTTCCTAATTGGATTGTGTTATGAAATATTAGAGTCCTTTATTTGATAAAAATACACTATGATAGATCCATGATAAATTTTACATTATTTGGGATAATTTTTTTTTAAATAATTTATACTATTAGGACTTTTCCAAACTATGCTTGTTCATGCTTTAACCTGATTAACCTAGACTAGGGTCATAGGCTGTAACTATATTTCCATTTGGGAGGAAACATTGTAGGTGAAATTTGCATAAATTTGGACTTAAATAAAATGTTTAAAATAAAATAAAACCTTACAATATGTATTTCAACATTATCCTTTCTTAACTTCACATTTTAGGGTTTGAATTTCTTATAAGGCTAGCCACAGTTGGCTGACTATGTCTTATGTTTCATCTCACTCAAAGTTGACCCCTATAGGTGAAACTTATGTTCTAAGCCTTAAAATAATAGTAATAAGATAATTTTATAGTTAATTTTAGTTATATTTTACTTTCTTATACCATTTGTTTAATATTTGATTTATAAGCACCTCAAGATACCTAGTCTACTTACTCTATGCCCCTCAAGTCAATTATAATTGACTGTGAGAGGGCCTGTATGTGAATATTATTCATTAAAGACTGTGTTATACCTTTTTGGAGAAAATTTGAAACTATTATCAAACTTTAATAATTGGTTTTTAAATATGTCTCCTTATCCTTCAAGTTCACCTCAAGAACTTTTTGAACTCCTACAAAAATACTATAGATGGCTCTTTCTAGGTCATTTTATACATGTAGATGAGCATCTGACCCTGGAATTAAACCTTAGACTTATTCCAAGTAACTGAAATACTTTAAAACTTTTTATTAATATTCAAACTTAATGTCATTGGTTATTTTATCAAATTAGAAAATAAGTTTGTCCAAAAATTGAAAATCATGTAGATAATATTAAAGGCACTTAGTATTTTTTTAGGAAACTTGAGGATCCTAAACAACCAACACTCATTAGGGTTTTGCCCTTAAAAACTTGAAAGGTGATTTTAATTTCTAGGGAATAAAATATTAACATAATAAGAGGAAATTAAAGTTATTGAAACTATGTCATATGTTATTTACAAAATGCTCATGTGCCTCTATTTTGCATTTTTAGGGAAAAGAGCCCTGGACCCAGTCATTTATGTTTGAGGCTGATTCTTAACTTGTTTAGCAGTCTAGAAATTTAAATGATGTATTCCATGGTACCATTTTCTAATTAATACTGCTAAAATTATTCACCATCTATTTCAACACCTCAAAAGGTATTTTCATGCAATGTTTGCACTGCATATAGGTGGTTATCCTCATAGATAGGCAACAAGGTTGCAAACATGGATAAGTTTCTTATTTTATGACCTTTATTAGTTTTATATTCACATATAAAACCTCAAAAACTAATATTCTCACAATAAAAACCCTACTTATCTTAAAGGATACCTTTCATCAATAAATTCTTCATGAGAGCACCTATAGGTGTGTTTTGGGTTGTATGCAGGTAGACAAGAACATTGGGAAGGATGTATGGATTATGAGCATGTAACATGAACTTTTTAAAATTTTAAGGTTTCATATGGATACCTAAAACTTACAAAAAGTACAAATTACCTTTTAACATGCATGTAACTCTTGAGAGCATCTATAGGTGTGTTTCAATGGATAACTATGTGAAAATGGTCAAAATGACTACCACAATCCCCTTTTCTTACACCATATGAAACATTGAATCAACACTTCATGATTATAAATAATACATAAATACTTATAAAAATTAAATATGCCTTTATTAACATGTTATATAGGCCCCCTACATGTACTTTACCATAACTTTAAGTAAATATGAGCAAGAAGTTGACTGAGTAAGAGATTAGACTGCAAGTTTGTTTGAAGCATGAAGTAGTGAGATAAAATATGAAGATGGATTATATATATGACATGTATACATGGAAAAAAACCATATGCTATTCACATTAAATACCTTGTAGGTAATTCAACCTTCTACAAGTGGAAAATTGACTAAAAGTGTACATAGTGGTACCTTCCTACAACGTGAGACAAATTTTCCCATCAAAACATCATGAAACATTAAAATAATCATGTGAATAATTTTATAAGATATAAAAAATCCCCTAGAGTAAAAATAATCAACTATTTCATATGGATTTGACCAAAATGGATGAAAACCTATAGGGTGCATGAAATAGCTAGCATAAAAGTACAATCAACTTCATGAGGATGGTTCATGAAGCACAATCCATAGTTATTTGAAATAATTATATTGAAAAAAATGTATTTGATTTCAATTTAACCTCATATAATAATTTGACTTGAAACCTCTTTGTTTCGTACTAAGCAAAACCCTAAAGGTCACTTTTATATGTCTAGGAAAGTAAGAAAAGAGTAGAATGGTTTTGGCTATAAAATGGAAATTATAATGAAAAAAATTGTTTATATGAGTTATAGGATATTTAATATGCCTTCCATGATATTTTTACATGTGGCACACTTTCCCATAGGTTGTACAAGTTCCATTTTCGCTCTTTTTTAGTTGTTTCTTAAATTTTAGTTAAACAACCTATAAGATTATCATGTAGCTAACATCCATGATAGGTAAAGTGACCTATTAGATGCTTGGAAGGAAAATTGGATATTTTTAACACCTTGGGAAATGTGTTATTTGCATTTATAACCCTTAAAAGCCCATTAAAATGACCCAAAATGACAAATTAACTAATATGACTAAGACCAAAGCTAAGATGACATTAAATGACATCAAACAACATATAATACACCCCATGAAAATATATAAGACAACATAAACCATGTAAAACTCATGTTTTTACCTATAGGGGTCTGAATTTGAGCTAAAATTCAAATTTTATCAATAATAGTTTCAAAAACATTTTAAAATATTGCTTTTCCTATAGTTGATACATCCACTTGGACATATCTATATCATATGATCAGATCGTAGCGCACCCTAATCTATATTAGATCAAAAAAATACCTATTATGTCTTTAGAGAGTATTAATGGCATCATTTGATTCTAAAATAACTACTATTGGTCCAATCTAGATCATGTTGGAGCTCGGTTCCATCCATATTTGCTTGCCTTAGTTGAAAACTATCCCTTAGAATTCCATCAAAAGTGTCCTAGGCCTACCTTTGTTTAATTAAATGTTGAAATAAAGTTGGATAGTAACCCTATTAACTAATATCATTATATCAATCATGATTTGTACAATAAGATTAATTTCATTGATCTTTTGCTAACTTGAATGTGTTCTTGCCACTTGTCAACCATGCATCCATTCTCAAGATCTGACGACTCTTTAACTTGCTCATGTGATGTTGATATTGAATATATGATTGAATTTGTTCCATTTATGTGCCTAGGAGCATTAAATTTTCTTTACCCACTCACTATTATATTGTTTATGGGCACCCAAGATTTTGACACATGTCAAGCTTGTGCTCAATCAGGTAGCCCTTTGATGATGTTTGAATACAAAAAACTATTTCGTGAAGCTTAACTTTGATGTCTACATACTCATCAATCAATTTCAGTGGGAAAATTAATTATTTCTATGTGACCATGATTCTTTGGACCTTATTGGATGACTATTGATATTGAATGTCTCATCTACTTCCCATGCATTTCCCCTAAATAAGTAATTCTTTCAAATTTTATGTTTCCACCTTTTGCATCAAACAATTTGTCTGATGGAAATGAATTTGGGATTCTACCTTAGGAATAATTTCCCTAAAAATATTTTTTCCTTTTACTTTTTACTATGGGCTTTATGCAAAACAATTTCTCCAAAAATATTCTACCTTTAGAACCTATGCTTGTGGATAAATTATCTGAGAAAATTTTGAACTTAGCATTTTGGTGGAACATTTTTTTCAAAACAAACTATTTCCCAAGGATTTTTTGATTTAAAATGTCATTTGTGACCCTTTAAAAAAATTTATAAGATACTTTGCTAAAAAAGACCCTTTGGAATTTTTGTATTAGCCACTTTCCTGAAATATGACCTTTCAAAACTTTTGTATCAGGACACTTTGCTGAGGAATGAACCTTCATAAAAATTGTTCAAATAATTATCTCAAAAGAAATCACCTTTAGGATTTTATTAGAAACAAAATGTCAGTAAGGATTTTTGTCTTTGGGTGTTTTGTTTTAGATAAAATATCTAAAATAATTCTTGATGCTTAGCCAAAAACCCGAAACAAATTCCTTGAAATAATGAACACTAAGTCAAATAAGGTCTAAAAGAAATTAGCATTATCCCCACAAAGTAGGAAAGAACTTCCAAGTAAAGACTTGGACAAAAAAGGGTTTTGTACTTAGTTTCTTAGCTTACAAGATCTTATGAACCTATTTAGCTTACCCTACTATTGGATCTTTGAAGGATACAATAAGATATGAAAATTTTGATCAATGTTATTGCTCCATACTTGATCTCTAGAACATGGCAGTGCCTCTAGACAAAATTTTTTATGTGGGTAAAAACTAGCCAATAGGTCTCTTTTCAACCTTCATATAAAATACTCATGTTTGGACCCTTTTATTGAATTTGATTAGTTCTTGTCTCCATTATATTCATTAGTAGTCATGAGAGTGCCTAAATTGAGAGGGAATCATTGAACATTTGGTGCATCACCACTAAGAGTAGGTTTTAATTCATGTATTTTCTCCACCTTTTCATCCCAATAGATTAAGTTTTAATAAAAGTGATTCAAACTATCATATTTGAGGAGTTAAACTAATTATAAACCCTAGAGGGTTGATCTAAACTTAGGTAACCCACAACCTAAGGTCATTCCCATGTTGGACTAGGTTTGAGAGTAGGACTTGAACACTTCTAATTTTAGGTAGGGCTAACCTAAGTTTCTAATAGTTATGACATAGCTATTGGTACTTAAATTAAGGAATTTAGACATTATTTTGGGATATATTAGCAATGTGGGAGAAAACTTGAAAGTCTTGAAGTAGTCATTAATAGATTAGAGGCCAAATTCATGCACCAAATCTCTACCAAGTCTGCCTCAAAAGGTAAGCAAGTTTAGTTCATTTATTTTCTTTTGGATATTACAAGGAGGAAAAGGTTAATAGTTTCAAACCCTAACTTAGAACCCCCTAATTCTCCCACATCTACAAAATTTACAAATTTTTCCCATATCCAATCTACTAAAAGTCCACCAAAGCAAATGCAAATGAAAAGGCTTAGATTGTAAGGTTTTGTATCCTTCAATGGTGGAATCCATCTTAACCTTGATCAACATGATGATATTCATGTTTCCTCTTTTAAGATTATGCCATACTTTATAGGTGAAAAATCTACCACTCTTCTAGAGCACATAGTTGACATTACAAACAAATGCTCTGTACATAACATTACATAAGAGAATATATCCATGAGACTAATAGCCACATCTTTTAAAGGAAAATCCATGAAATGGTATAGGGGTCTACATTCTACCTCAATAAATACTTGGGATGAGTTTAGTGAGTGTCTATATAAGCATTTTAAAGATAGAAGTGACAATGTGTCACTTATTGAACAACTCACCTCAATCAGGAGGGCATCCCAGGAATCTATGGTTGATTAACTATAGATTCTAGAAAACATGGGATAGGATCCCTATCATAATTAATCCCAAACCCAATTATGATTTTATTTTATATTTAAGATCATTGAAATTAGACATTGTAGTCATGATCCAATTTATGGGAGGGACAACTCTGCCTGAGACTTATGAGATATCTATAAGGATAGAAAACTATTTGATACAAGCAAGGAAACTCATGCCAAGACATCTCATGCCAATTTTTACTAATATTCATCCAAACCCACCTATGATTACTCCATTATCCACTCCAAAAAATCTATCTCAACCCAATGATAGTTAATTGGATAAATTTACAAAGATTGAGAGCTTGTTGAAGGCACAAAATAAAAATCTAGTAGTTATAGAGAAATAACAATAGACTTCATATAGGACATACCAAGGTCCATTCCAAGTCCAATACCCTAAAAAATCCTATAATATACCCCATTATCCATCAAATAAACAAGCCCAAGGCTAAATTACTCAAGATAGATCTCATAATAGATATAGTTATACAACTGTAAGTAATTCAAGAACCTTGATCCCCACAAAAAATAACCTTGCACAATAGGGTTAATGGAAATCAAGAGGGAATTCCAATGAGATGTTAATAGATATAGGTGGAAAATTGTAATAGTGTCCTAGTTAGAAGCATTATCCTTCATTCCAAGACCATGGCACAATGCCTCCTCCACCATAAGGCCCTTCAATTAATCAAGATAACAAGCTTACCATGACATCATCATAATATCAAATTTAAAAATAAGGGAGCAAGGGTAAGGCACTAGATAATACCATGTACATAAAATTTCAAGAAGTGGAGTATATGTTTGAGCATGTAGTAGTAAACATGGGGCCAATCATAAAAAGGGTAGATGAACTAGTTGTAGAAAATATAAGGGCTAAAATGAGGATGTTGGATGATAATTTTGGGTAGCTTAAGGCATATTCAACACATACACAAGTTATACAGTATCCTACCACTTTCAATATAACTTATAAATCTATTAAAACTCAACAAATACCACAACACCATGGCTAACAACAAAATTCTCCTTTTGTTCCTCATGTCACTCTAGTGCCAAGTGATACTTCTACTTCCAAGGTGTAGTTTAAACTTACTAGTCTTCCTTTCAATATTTTGGATCATATGAAAAAGGCTAATGTCACTATGTCTATGTATGATGAACTATATATTATAGGATAGAAAGATATCCTTCAGTAAGAGGTCTCCAAGTTTTCTCATGTGAACAAGATAGTTGATAAAGTGAACATTATTTTTACAAATTATAGTCAACCTAGTCAAATTCAAGTTCCTAGTCAAGATCCTATTCAAGGTCATGTTCATAATGTTTTTCATCCCCCTAATGTTGTCAATAACCCTACATTCTTTTTTTTAATCATCATAGGGGCATTTTTAGTGCACAATTGTATGATAGATTTAGGTGCTTCAACCTTAGTTATGCCTAAAGACATAGTAGATAAACACGAGCTTATGTGTGTACCTAATGAAAAAGGTGTTTAGTAGTTGGATGGTTCCCCCACTAAAATATCATCTATCTTGAAATGTCTTAATATCACATTAACATCTTGCCCAAATTGTGTCATCACTTAGGATGTAATGGTTGTAGACCTACCCCCATATTTTTTGCTATGGCCATCTAAGGAATTTACTAAAAAACTTGGGGGTTATTTGTCCTATTACTGGTCATACATGTTTATCAAGACTAGATATAGACTAGGGTCACTATTAGGTTGAAGCCTATCTCTAAGTTCCATCTAGACCCTAAATGCCTAACCTTATAAATGTCAACTATACCATATTTGATGAGGATGAAAATGCTAGTGAACAAGAGCCTCTTAACCATCTTTAAGGCATTTTATACTTGTACTTGGATGAATGTGAAATTGACAATCATGGATTTAATCCCTATATAAATATTAAATAAGTAGATTTAGGGGTGTATTGTATGCATGAGGAGGGTGTTGTTATACATTGCTTAACTAAACCGCTCAAGAGGAAGATGGTCTATGGACTCTATTCTTTGATGGCTCAAGGTAAAAGAATGGTAGTGGAGATAGATTCATGTTGGTTTCAACCTTATATTATAATTACAATTAACATAAAATATTTCAATTCAATTACACTTCAAAAATAGCTGAATATAAAGCCCTTTGACATGGTTTGCAAGAGGCAAGAAGAAGAGGTGTCAAACTTAATCAAGTTAGGGGTGATAATGAGCTCATTATGCAATAAGTGAGAGGTATAAGTGTAGTTTATAACAATAATTTTAAATATTAAAAGCATCATGTATGGGATATCATATGGAACTTCTTGGAATTCAATATATAGTCCATATAAAGAGAGGTAAATCAACATGCAGATAGGCTTGCAACCACTGGAGCTTAGTTTAAGATTATGGAAGGATTAAAAGGCACCCAAATTCAAGACAAGGTCAAGGTCATATGTAGGATAGCTATACTTGACAAAGAAGTAATTTAGTAGGTGTTTGAAAATGATGATAAAATTATATGTTTTTTGATGTAGGGGGTAGAATTATTCCACAAGAATCAAAACAAATTCCAACATCAATATGATGATTAGATAGTTCACCTAGGATCTAAAAAGATACCTTTGGGGCTTGTGACATTGGAAAGAATATTGAATGAATATGACCAAGTGAGAAGAGGTAAGGCATGTATCTCAGCCAAGGAGGAACACTATCAGAGTATAGAGATCTTGAAAGGTAAGATATGAAGTTAAGAAAGATTAGCACAATAGAAGAGAGATTTGTATTTGTTTCTTATGTCAAAAATTATTTGATGTATTTTCATGGGAATAAAAATATTTGAAGGGTTTTATTCCCAAACTTGCACAACATAACATTAAACTAGAGAGCAATACAAAGCTAGTTAGGCAAAAACAAAGGCTTGTCTATCCAAAAGTGGAGGAGTTGATAAGAAGAGATCTATTTAAGTTGATTGAATCAAGGATAATATTCCCCATTAAACATTCCTCATCGGTGAAAAACCTTGTACCAGTGAGGATGAATAATGGGGAAATATGTTTGTGTGTTGATTTTAGGGACCTCAATAAGGTGTCCCTAAAATACCATTACCCACTACCCTAAATGGATTAAATTATTTAAAAGGTGTCAAATTCTAAGAGGTTATCATTACTTAATGGTTACTCTAGTTATAATAATATTATGATCAAGGAAGAATATAGGCATAATACTACCTTCACCATAAGGTGGGGCACTTATGAATACATGCAAATGCCCTTTGGACTATCCAATGTTATGACAAATTTTTATAGGGAAATAGATGTTACCTTTAAGGTTTTTATCAATGATATGGTGCTCATCTTCTTAGATGATGTCACATTTTTCTCAAAGGACCTAGCTGATCACATTTCTCACTTGAGGTTAGTATTTAAAAGATGTAGAGAGTTTGGTGTATCATTGAATCTTAATAAATGTATATTTAGTGTTCATGAGTGTAGATTATTAGGTCATGTAGTGTCTAAGGATTGTCTTTCCATGTACCCTAAAATATTTGAGTCCATATTATCCTTACCCTTATCCAATCATAATAAGGGTTTATAAAGTTTCTTGGGAAAGGTTAATTTTATAAGAAGGTTTATCCCAAGCTTTGTAGAGTTGGTCAGGCCTCTTTCCCATATGCTAAGAAAATGTAAGTAGTTTACATGGAATAAAGAATGTAAGATGAGTTTTGAGGCCATTAAGGAGGACATCTCTCATGCCCCTACACTTCTTAATCATAAGTTTAACAAAGAATTCTACTTGTATGCCTTCTTTACATTGGATGTAATCTTTGCCATGTTGATGCAATAGAATGATCAATGTTTACAATACCCTATTGATTTATTTAGTCAGGCCTTAAAGGGGTATGAGGAGAGGTATAACTTTGTACAAAAACATGTCTTTCATTAGTGAGAGGTTTTAAGAAGTTTTGGAACATGGTTTCCAATACTAATATCATACTAATGGTGGTACACCTAAGTATTAAAGATGTTATACTCAATAAAGACCTCAATGAGAAAAGAGCTTGATAGGTGGAAAAATGCATGGAGTATGACCTTGAGGTTAGAGTCATAAATCTTGTAAGGGGAAGAGCGTTATGTGAGTACCTTGTATTAGAGGTAAAATAAGGTAAATACCAAGTGTTGGTAGTCCATGATAACCAACATATAGCTATAGACAACACACCTTTCAGTTGAACACAAGATATAATCAAATTTATTGAGTCAAGCCAATGTCTAATGGGGATAAATAGATCCAAGAGAAGGAACTTTAGGCTAAAAATTATACCTTATGTCCTAATATATGGATTAATTTTCAAGAGATATATAGGAGGCATGCTTTTGAGGTGTGTGGAATCATGCTAAATAGACAAATTTTTTTAATGGTTTCATGATGGTCCAGTTGGTGGGAAGTTTGAAACTAAGACCAAAACCTATAAGATTATTAGAGGTGGGTACTTTTGTCCCAAAATTTTTAGATATTCACACTCTTTGGTAATGAAATGCCCAAAATGTGCAATGGTCATTGGCAAGTAGAAAGTAATTACCCTTCCCTTACAACCTATACAAGTAGAATATCCATTCAATAAATGGGGCTTAGATTTCATAGGGATGATAAACCCCATTAAAGTAAAGGAAATAAATGGATCATTACATATATAGACTAATTTATAATATGGGTTGAAGCAACTACCCTCAAGGAAGCTAATGAAGATTATATTTTGGTCTTTTTTGATATCCTTATGACTAGATTTGGTGTGCTTTCTACAATCATTTATGGAAATGCATTAGCCTTTAGTAGTAACAAGGTATGTGAGTGTGCTATTTTACATGAAATTTATCTCAATGAATCCTCTAACTATTACCCATAAGGTAAGGAGCTATCAAATTCCACAAAGAAGAACTTGATGAGGATTATCAAGAGAACTATGGGAGATGGTAAGAGAGAGTGTCATACTAGACTAAGGAATACCCTATAGGCAGATAGAGTGACACCTAATAAAGCTTCTAGACACTCCCCATACATTCTTGTCTATGGGAAATAAGAAAAACTTATTATTTCTCTTGAACTACCTATATTAGATCTTTCAAACGAATGTGAGATCCAAGAGGATGATGCTATATACATAAGATTAAATAAACTAAGACAGTTGGAAGAGACAAGGGACATTATTATGCACATCATGTAGTCTAATAAACACCAAGTGAATATGTAATTTATCAAGAGATCATGCTCAAATACATTCCAATAAGGTGATATACTCCTAAAATGGGATGAGGACCATGCAAAACTAGGAAAACACTCCAAGTTTGACAGTCTTTGGAGTGGGCCTTATATTATCTTATGTTGCAAATAGAGAAATGCCTTTAAGATTGCTATGTTGAATGGCAAAAGACTTCCCATCTCTATCAATAGGATGTATCTTAAATTTTTCTATTAGTTTATCTTATGATATTTGTACATAGGTATATAGGTCTATCTTTACCTCTAAGTTCTCTTGCACATTACTTTATTTATTATTTTTCTATCATTTAGGTAGTCTTTTGGTGTGTGTTTTTTCTTTCCTATTATTTGTGTGCATCTCATTATTTCATAGTTTTCCCAAGATTTAGGAAGAATCATTTTTGTAATTAATACTTTATTTGTCTAGTCATCATGTACAATCTTGATCAAATTCTAGGTTTCATGACCAGCAGGTTGGTCAAGCCAGTAGAGTCACTAGAAATGTTGGTCAATTTATAGAACTAGAAACTGGCCAACTCTATATCTTAAGGGGTCATGGCCTATGTTTATAATTTTCTTATTATTCATGTTGAAGGTACACATGACATGTTTAGATAGTTTATTTTATAGTCATATTTAAATCTTAGCTTAGCATCCTTCATTGAAGGATTACATGAAAAGGATGTATTTCATGTTATGTTTTTAATCTATAAACTTGGTGCCTTAACACATTTTTTATCTTAATATACAAGATTTGAAAAATGATTTAGCAATATAGGATGTGATCGAGGAAATAAAATTTGGGCCTCATGAAATAACTATTTGAATTCAAATGTTCTAAAGATAAACACATGGTTGATAAGTGCCCAAATCCTATAAGTTTGACTCAATATCCAATAGTGAGCAAGTAATCAACAATGTTAATTAGTCTAAAATATTGAATGGATCATGTTAAATCATGCATAAAAGTTCAATGATGATCTCATAATCAAAATTTTAGTGTATCCTAAAATTGAACATGCAAATGACAAGTGGCAAGAGATCAGGTGCCCATATGAATATCTAATGGTGTATGGTGACTGACGAAGCTAGTGGGTCTAAGGTGATAAACTATGCATAATCTATCATAACAAATTAGATAAATTCTAAGTGAAAGGTAAATTATTAAAAGGATCTTGGGAAAGAATGAGAACCTTCCAAATGTCATGACCATGCCAAATATTAGGTAAATCAATGATATGCATTCAAGCCATGCAAAGGAAAGTCAATGGTTCATAGGTGAAGGAGCTTATATTGAATATAATGCCACCATGTGGCTCAATAGCACTAACTAAATGAAGATAAAAATGAATCCATATGAATCACATGGTCGTGACAAGCGTCTCAATCTATGATGCCTAAGTTAAAGATTAATGGCCAGCATTGAAAGAAAGCTTCCAAGAGAAAATGAGCTGATGATACATGTCCAAAATATACAATATGGTTGATATTATGGTAAAGAGTGCATTCTATAATGGATCTTGATTAGTTAATAACTTTTAAAAAAACATCAATGGAGGGAGAAGTGGGATAAATAATGATGTGACTATTGTAACTATTTTTTTGGGGTGGCCCATATCAATTAAGATTTTTTTAAGAACAAAAACAAAGGGTAGTTGTAACTATTTTTATAAGTGGAATCAAGATAATTAATGACCCCTTAAATTCCAAAATTTCTCTACTTGGATTTTTTTCTTTCTATAAATGTAGGCATCAATTCTTGATTTTCATCCCTTGACTGTGTATATAAAACCTCTACTAAAATCACTTTGTAAACTCTTTTGAAGCAGTATAAGAAAATTTCATATTATAGTTGAATGTTAGGTTTAATTTATTGGAGTTTCATTTATAGAGTGTATGTTACTTATTTATCACCTATGTGTCCTTCATGTACCTTTTTTCAAGATTGTTAGTTTCTTACAGGTTATGTAGAGTGTTAGCTAGTGAGGTTTTTCTTGAAGTGTCATAAGTCCATAGTGTCTTACATAGACCTATTTTTTCCTATCCTTCAATTTAAAATTATCTTTTCATACTTAATAAAAAATAATCATGTTTGGAACCTTATTATTGAAAATTATATATTCTTGTCTCCATTGGATTCATTAGTAGTCATGAAAGTGCCAACCTTATTTCCTTTTCACTATATTCCATGTAAATTAATAAAAAATAATAAGTGTATTAAAATATTTACTTCATGTTGGATGTGATTTTTGATTCCCCAAAGAATATATAATTGAATTTATCATTTATGATCATATATACATGAAAAAAAATATTTAGTAATTATAGAATATAATCTATAATAAATTATATTTGACTTAGTTTTACTACTTGTCTAAAATAATTATTGACTGCACTATTTATACAGTGCATTTACAATTCCTCAATGAAAACATAATAGGTGACACTAAGAGTCTTGTTATTATTTTGACACAACAATTGATACTAAATTAATTTCTTATATTTAAAATATAAGGACTCCATTTTGACATTCTATCTACATGATATTTTATTTATATAAAAGAAAAATCAATATAGTTGATCTAAGTGACATTATTTTTTACGTAAAACTTACACATGCCCACTTTTGGTAACATGTTTGAAGTATTAGACTTAAAACTATTCAAAGGTGGTAACTATGATATAATTGAATTTGGATAAATATTAGTAGAATATCCACCCTATTTGGGTTTGGAATTGGTAAACTAACATTAGTTTTATAGATTACGTTTCTTATAAAATAGTTGATTTGATCTATCTTTGATTTCATCTAGTCATTTATTTAATTTATCTAGATCTCATTTATTAGACATTTCATTTTAAGTTATGCACATTTCAATAAATATGGATCACTTTGTGTTACATCACATAAAACCATATAAATGAAGATATATCAATTTGAAACTCCATCTCTTCTTTACTAGGATTTTTTTTAGAGTAACTTGAGACTATTTAATATTTTAAAATATATGTTTAAATAAAGAAAATATGAATATAACTAGTAGAGTTTAATAAATTTAGAGCTCTTTCTATTAATATAAATTATCATGAGGATAGGGTTCTTAGATTGCTTCATTTTTTTTTTAGTTTATGATAGTGTAAAGTCATTATTAGTAGTTTGGAGTAGATCTATCATCACTCAGACCAGTAAATTGACTATTAAAATCTATTGGGATAGATCTGGTAATGCTTGGAAACTTTTGGTAATTAAAGTTGTCTTCTTTCTACTATATTTATGTATGTGAAAAGTATAAGACTATTTTTTCATATATCATCATGCCTACCTATAGATATATAATATTTATAATATAATAGGCTCGATTGTGTGCAGATGTTCATATTTTTTTTCCTTCACCTTGAAACCTTAACTCAACTTTTGATAGTTTTTTGCCTATATAAATGGGTTAGAAAGGATGAGTTGATTTTACTTTGACCACCCCATACTAAGTGGTTGACCACTTCCTACATTAAAATATAATAAAGAGGGCTCAAAGTACACGTAGTTATCAAACCAACTATGTGTGTGCTTAGTTAATGATATACTAGTATGCAACACAATGCTATGCCACATTCAACACTTGAACAACTATGATTTTGACCTTGAAATATTATTCAAAATTGGCTTGATGGTTTTTACTTCAAGGATTTGTATATTTATATGATCTAGAAAATTAATAAAGGATGTGTGGATGTATTTATCAGTGTGCAAGTATTTAAATAGTTAATTTATAGATCAATAAATGATTATGATTTATATGTATAAATAGATGTCATTTTGGGTAATTTTCATCTAAATCAAAATGTGAAACAAGTGGACTAATCCAAAGGAATATTTTAAATTTGGTTATATATTTATTGGAGATTGTGTATATTGATATATCAAAGAAATATGTCTCTATTAACTAGATCTATCTAATAATGGTTAGAGCTATCCAAGTAATAAGAAATAATGATATTAGATTAGGTGATAGTTTACTTAAAAATATTGGTTGTTTAGGTATAGGTTAAGGAAATCATTTGAGTAATGTTAAATTAAGAATATTGGACCCTACTTAAGTTAATGGTTAAGAGTATGTGTAAGAAAGCATCATATGTGTACACACAAGTTATATCTACTAAATTTTGGTTAAAACTACCATTTTTAAATGTATAATACTAGATTAATGTGTTTCTTTTTTACCCCATTATATTATATTATTGAAAGTGATAGATTAAAACCATAGAGTGAGAAATTTGGTACTTGAGTGTAACCACAATGCATGTCTTCAATTATATGTTGAATAGTGGGACTTATCCAAGAAGAACCTACAATGAAACATGTGTAGATTATATTCCACTTATTATAGATATTATTAAGTAATAATTTAACATATTTGAAATTTAAAAATAAAGGAATGAAAATACATTAGCTATGAAAACCAAACTACTCTTTGGAGTCATTAGAGAATGGGGTAATTATGCCCCAAGGAGATGCTAGTTTTAAAACCATGGGTTGGGAAGAATATGAACTAACCCTTATGAGATATGATGAAGTGATTAGAATTTAAATCATGTAGAACCTCAACCAAACTACTCATTATCATTTTATGAGAATGAGACCCAAAATATATTGGAATAAATATGAGTAAGCCTGAGGTATATCATCCACTATAAATAAATTTTAGATTGAATTGTAGGTAAACCTAGGTAAAACCTTAGTAAATTTGAATAAATTTGAGTAATAAAATAGCATAAATTATCAATAAATATGATAATATATACATATCAATCCATTTAACATGTGACATAAAACTACAATATTTTTGAATTATACACATATGTCTCGCATATTTCCCCAATTTGATAATTTGTGTAATCTAAGTCATGTAACATATATAATAATATCATAGAGTCTATATATTTTTTCTCATGATCATATATGATATATTATACATTCTCTTCATATTCTCCAAATATAATAATATCTTCATTATGAGTTGCATGTTTTCTAATATTATTTCATAAATTATGTAAATATGTAAAAATATGTGTCAATCTATGCCAATCTACATCAATATGTGTCCAAATTATAATACATATTTTTGTGGAGGATTGAGTCTATAATAAAACCCCATTGTGTATGCCCCAATTTTTATGTGAGGTATGTATCTTATGAATTACTCATCTAAAAACAAAATATTCATATGCATCGTTTATATATAAAGAGATGTAATCATGTGAATCATGTTCTAGCATGATTAGATTATATCATCATAGAAATATTATGAGAATATATGAAACATGTATCTTAATGCATACAAGTGTTATGTGAAGTAATGTGAAGTATATATTACAATTATAAATGTTATAATAATCATCATAGTAACATTGAGTAATAACCATAAATAATATGCATGATACATATGATGGAATCACATGTAAGTAGAAGAATGTGTGATAAGAACCACAACATAAAAATATCCAAAAAAACCTATATGTATCAAAAAAAACTCACACATAATACCATGGCCATGAAATTCACAAAAAATCATAGAAATATATGTGATCATAGAGTCACACAATGAATACCTAATGTCACATAGAGTAATATTTACATAGATAAATAATAATAAAATTTAGTATACATTCAAGGAAATTTTTTTAAAAAATAAACAAAATTAATCATTAAATAATAAATAAAGGTTAGTCTACATTATCAATAAATGTCATAATTGCCTATATAAAAATATAGTATCCATATAATGCAAAATTCTAAGTAGTATACGTAAGATAAAGTTGTGTATAGTTAGTGTAAATAACTCAACAGGATCAAAGGATTGGTCATATAAATATGTAACCTATATAAATTCACCTAGATTCTCCTAGTTTAATCATGCCCCCGATGTATGAAAGTTATCCTTTGGGTGTAGGAATGTTTTTCATCCAAATGTCCATGTGATATGTAACTTATAAATTTGTCCTACATTGCATTGATGTATATTGTGAAAATAATTTGCTTATATAATATACCATGTATGTTATTAATCATAAATGAATCATATAAATTAGAAATACGTGTCATGTATGGGTCTTTTTTTATATTTATTGATTTATTTTTTATTATAGATTTCTTTTAATTATGAGATGCAGATGTGTAGAACTATCATAAGTCTATGTTATTTATATATATATTTAATATGATTTACTTTAGGTGAATCCAAGTGATAAGACCATATGCCCAAATTCTTTGTAATCACAAGTGGTCCCATATAATTTGGTTTTAAATGTTATTTGGTTTATTTAACTACATTGGTATTCTTTTGATTCTCTTTTAGCACCAAGTCACTAGTTTTCAACTCTTAATTATAAATATGATTGTTGCCTCATTTATTAATTTGAATATAATATGTTTTACGATGATATCTATTCTCTATGCATCTTCCATCCAATTTTTTTATCCCATGTAGTTTATGTTCTTGATATAAATTTTAATTTATGATCTCATATCAATAAAAACATAAGGATGATATCTCTAGCTTTAAAGGTAACACCTATTTTTTTGTATAGACCATATAATAAGGAGATAACCCCATGGGCATAAAAACACTCATTCCATAGGCCCATAAGGAATAAACAAGTGGATTATATCAAGCCTCATCATGATTTACAACCATTTAAATTAATATTTTATTGATTATCTTATTCATTGATTCTACCTACCCATTTCCTTATGGATAATATGGGGTGGAAAATATGTGATGGATATTTTATTTAGAGATTTTTCTAACAATTTTATTATTGAAATAATATCCATTATCTTTTATAATAATTTATGGGAGCCTAAATAGTAAAATGATAGTTGTCATTAAAAAAATACATTTATCTTCCATTGTATTTGATTGTAATGGTACTGATACAACCCACTTTGTAGAATATAATGTTTCTTTGATAATGAAATTACTACCCTCTAATGATTTTATATTAATATTTTCTTTCAAGTCAAATATGTAAATATAAAATGGCCACGATCATATAATAGGTTATATTTCTTACATAGGTACATGATTTGAATTATTGTGTTGTTGGCATTAAAAACACAATTTTACATGTCCTTGACATTCATATTCCATCATGGTTAAATAGAAACACATCCTTAATAGTTTATAATGCATTTAATTTCAATTTAATTGTATACCATATTTGATATTATGTATCTCTTATAGAGCTAACTTAGGCTCTTCATATCTAAGATATTGAATTATATTTCCTTAAAATGATCATTTAAATAAAACTTTTATTATAATACTATAATGAATTACATCTCATTACGATTTGAATTTATAATTACCTGAGAATAATTATAGGGTAATATATTTTTATAAGATATTATAGGGTAAAATTTAGTGGCAAATATTCATTAATTCATGAATATTTAATATTTTGGAATTTGCTTTTGGAGATTTGGGAGGGCTAGTACATAGAATCAGGTCACCTAAAAAATAGGTATGTAAGTTTTTTTTTTGGGTTGAATTTCCCAAAATTTATAAAAATTACATAATTAGGAATATATATCATCATTACCTTGAAGAAAAAATAGGCCCAAATCACCTTTATATAAATATATACTAAATATAATTCCATTAGTAACTATCCAATTTTCATTTTTTGTTACCATTCAAATATATTTCAAAAACTAGGCATGCAACCTTATATCTACATCAAACTAGCAACCATCTAACACATTAAATCATTTGGTTGCATCTGACATGTAGCTATTTGGGCCTACTGCAATGCATGCATTCATCTCACACATAGTCATCGTGTATGTTGATGTAACACACATAGCCATTCAACCACATAATTTCTTACTATTTTGTACTCTGTAAAATGACATATGGTGATAATAGTAAAAGGATAGGATAATTATTATTAATAACGAGAATATTATCATATTTTATAAGTATATAATAAGTGCCCACATAACTAACATGCACTTAGAATATAGGTACTTATTGATTAATATAGGTACTTATGCACTTAGGGTCTATCAGGAAAATAAAGAATGGAGTAAAATATGGAAGCATAAGTATTTATTTAAGGCACAGTCACTTCATGACTTATTTAATACTCCAGATATTTCTCATCCATCTGCTATTTGGGGGGCAGTCCAGGGAACAAAACATGGTCTTGAAGAAGGAAGTTCATGGAAAGTAGGTAATGGTAAAAAGGTGAAATTCTGGGAAGATATTTGGGTAAGAGGTAAACCCTTACAGGAAGAAATCCAAGATAAAGATGTTATAGAAAGATGTAAACAAAGAGTGGGCATAATGGTTAATCAATACTGGCAGAACAACACTTGGGTAAACCTCACTGACTATGATCAAGATCTCAAGGATATTCAATTATCCCTAAATGCTATATCCCTATATCCTAATCAAGAAGATAAAATTGTTTGGAATCAGGAGCCAAGTGGATAGTTTAAAGTCTCTTCCATCTTCATCTCCAAGGGAAATGGCAGAAAACCATTATGGACAAGAGCCTGGATTAAGGGGCTCATTCCTAAAATCAAGTTCTTTTACTGGACCCTTCTCCAAAATAAAATTTTGACTCTGGATAATTTACAGAAATGCGGAATCAATATTGTTAATAGGTGTATTCTGTGTAAGAGAGACCTTGAAGATAGAGATCATCTATTTGTGAACTGTTCCTTCACTCAGCTTGTTTGGAAGGAGGTTCTCAATCTGTGGGGCATTACATGGATTCACCAAAAAAATGTTGAACTTTCTCTCAAAATTTGGTATTGCCCTTCAAAGAATCCTAAAGTTCTCTTCTTATGGAAAATTACTCTTCCCCATATCTAGTGGGGAATATGGAAGGAAAGAAATAACTGAATATTCAGAAACAAAGAGCTCCCTGGATGGGTGGTTGGCCAGAACATCATTAGAGCTCTAAAGGAAAATTTTTCTTCTCAAAAAAATCTAAGATCTAATCTCAATGTGGATAATCCCCTAAGGAAGGATTTTAATCTCGATAAACCTGATAACCCTAGATCAGGTGTTACTTGGATTAGTCCACCTCAAGATTGGATTAAAGGTAACTTTGATGGTGCAGCAAAAGGGAACCCGGGGAATGTTGGTTGTGGTGGTGTTCTGAGAAACCATGTGGGAATGGTTATTGATGCTATTGCAATTCCCATTGGTATATCTAACTACCACATTGCTGAAGCTACAGCTGCCCTCCAGACCCTTAAATTAGCTATGGACTCGAGATATTCCAAATTGTGGCTTGAAGGGGACTCTTTGAATATTATAAATATCCTTAATAATAAGAATATTGCGTCTTGAACCATAGAGGATAAGGTAAAGGAGATGAAAACTCTTTTGAATAAATTTGAAGAAATAAAAATCACCCATACCTACCATGAAGCCAATGGTGTTGCAGATTGGCTTGCTAATTGTGTTGTCCGGGAGGGGCAAAAAGCGAGGTGGGATGAAACCTTAGTAAGGAACATGGATTTAAGGGCGATCATTCTTCTTGATGCCACACATGCGAAAGAAGGTAGGATTGGAGTGTTATAAAATCTTAATGAGTAGGAGGAGAGGCAACATGGGGAAAGGAACCCAATCATTAAAGAGTAAGGCCTTTAAGTGGGAGAAGCAGATCTTAAAAAGCCATAAACAAAGTCGATGTCCCAATCAACTTGACAGCAGGAGGATCTAGGTAATATCCACAGTAATTGGGATTCAAAGAAATGAGTATGGTGCGTGAAAGGAAGGGAGAACCCCATAAACAGGAGCCCAAGAGCTGTGCAAAATGGAGAGAGAAACATCAAGTATGGAGAATTTTTTAGAAAGGAAATGTTATGAGCTACATGGAAAGACTCCATGGCTCTAAACTGCATATCACGACGACCTTCTTCAAAAATTGGTCAGATGACAAGGTCACCTTGCATGGTATAACTGTAAATTTAACTGAGGATTTTCTTGCTGAGGTTACAGGGTTGCCAATGGAAGGACTCAAATTTTCAAAGCAGACCAGCATTTCAAATGAGGCATTTTATAAGTTCCCCAAAACGGATGAGGAGGAGCAGAAGTTGGTAAAAAATGGGGATTTTTATGAGCTGGACCAGATTAAAGGGATTTGGAGGGACGTCCTAAGCTGTATAAGGGAGTACTTCATCCTGGACGGAAGAAGCAAACGAGTGCATAAGTTCCATTTTGTCTTCCTCAACCACTTCAAGCATAAGGTTAGCTTGTCTTTTCCTTTCTATCTTCGCTACTCCCTGATTCAAAGCCTTAATGCTCATAAGAAAAAGGATTTACGCCCTATTCTGCATGAAGGCCTTATTCTGCTTATTGAAGGCTATTGCAAGAATAGGGCACTGGTTAAGTATCCCAAACAGGGGAAAAATAAGTTGCCAGGGAATAAAAAGAATGAAAATGTAAGCAGAAGAGGAAAAATTAAGACCCATAGTCCTAATAAACAGAATGTAGAAGAAGAAAGGGGTCGAGAGAGAATTGAAGAACCCAAGGAGGAAATTCTGGAGGAAGAAGATGGAACTGAGAGTTGGGACACCAACTCTAGTAATGATAAAGAAGGATCTGAGGAAATTGAAAAAGATAAAGTCAATATAGATGAGGATTCTGCTACCAGAATAGAAGAGACGGAGGAAAACCAGAAAGAGGCGGAGGATGACATTGTTCAGGAAGATCATGGTGAGGACCAAACTTCTAAGAATGAAAAGGAAATCTCTGTCCAGGAAGATATTCAAAACATGGAGAAGGAAATTCAAGATGGAATCAATGAGCGGGAACAAAAGAGTTAAGAAGACTTCTTTGAAGAAGCCAGGAATAGCCCCAATAAAAAGTCTGAGGATTGGAGAGGGAAGAATTAGAATGATGAAATAAACACTCCTATGACTTGGGTTAACTGTAAAGCTGAGTCTTCTTCCCAATTAGATTCCTGGTTGTGTAGGGAGATCATTGATCTCAAGAGAAAAGTGGAAACATTGGAAGATTCTCTGAAAGCTGCTTGGAACAAAGTAAATAACATGGAAAATTAGTTAAGCGAGATCCTTGTCAAGCTCAAAGCTTACGAAAACAACCTTCGAGAACTAATGAAGGACAATAGAAAGAAAATGGAGGAAGTAACATCCAACATTTGTGCAGCTGCTATCAATATAGGTAAACGAGCCAATGAGGAGACTAAAGCACTTGAGGGTCCCAACAAAAGGACAAGGCAAAGTTCTAGAAAGAAAGATATACAAAAAGGAGCTTTGCTGGAGGTTACCACCTAGGAAACTGATTTGAAAGGAAAAGAAGGCATGAACTTGATACTAGAACTAGATGAATAATCTGGTCCTTCTTGTTGGTTAAGAAACTGGTACTGATCTTTGTTCTCCTTTTGTTAGCTTTTGTTTGTTGTACTACCAGACTTCTGTTTCTGGGTTTTGATCGGATATGTCTCTTATGGTTTCAGGACCATTTTAAACCTATTTTTTGCTACCTCACTGTAGTGTTTTCTAGGCATTGCCTGTGGGCTTAGATGTTCTTATCTTGTTCTCTGTTAAAGGGTTTTGGGGCCCCTTCAAAACCTGCTTTTACCTCAATCTAAAACATATTTTTATTTATTTGAATAAAATTTGATTATAAGTTTCAATAATAATATCAAACCAATTTTACATGCATAAAACCCCACTGATAATGGTACTTCACTAGAAAAAAAAATTATAATAATATGTCACCACCTAAATATTTTATGATGATATACTACCACTCAAAGACACTCCTCTTGATGACAATCAGGCATGCCTCCACTTGAAGAGATTTGTGATCATGAAATTAAACTACTAAAATATATTTTTATTTCACATTAAACATAAGATTGAGTTTAAATATCTACCCAAAAATATTTGGGAAGGAAGAGTTTTAGGTGCACAATTAGAAGTTATTTCAATGTCAACTGGGTTAAAAACTATCCCTTCATTAAACTTGTATAGAGCTAGAAAATGGTAATTATACTCCAATAGAATGTAGATATGCAATATGTAGTTGAAAACTAGGAAATGAACATATAATGCAACTTATGTTGAACATAATTGAGTAACATTATGATAAAATATATGTGTTAGTGAATCACAAATATAGATAAATAATAAGAACACACATGTGAAAAAATGTAGAAGAATTCATGCATGTAAGATATGCACACGAGTATGAAATTGATTAGAAATTTCAAAATCATCTTGTTGAGAAAGGGGGAACAATAAAATATCAATTTGTAAAATTTATGTAGTCCAATTTAAATGCCAAATATATACAATTCTCTACTATATATCACATTTTAGAAAAAGGTAGACATATTTTTTAGATTATAAGATTTTTTTAACATAATGGGTTTCTTAATATTCCATAACCGCATTGGTTAGATAGATGTTCTTGGGAAATGGTAAAATGTATGGAAATGTTTGAGATGTAGGATTTAAAATAAAAATTAAAAAATACATTATTTATCTCACTATCCATTGATAATGTCATAATAGTTGACAACACATCATGGGTTTGCATGCATGCTTATACTTTTGAGAACTATTCAAGGAAACCTCATTTATTATATATTCATAAAATGGTATAGAATTGTAATGATAAAAACCTTTACAAATTGGTTGTTTTTAATTTGAGAGATAAAGTTGGGATGGATGATTATGCAATAGATACAAAGTTGGTGTGTGTTGGGGATGATGGTGCATTAGTAATGCGTGGGAATATAAATGGTATTTTTGTTCAAATTCAAATAAATGTTGCTCCATATATGATTCTAATTCATTACATGGATCATAAGATGAATGTTTCATACAAAAAATTTGTCACATTTGGTAATGTCATAAAAGGGAAGAGATTATTCATGACTTGCATGCTTATATGTCAGGTAGTCCAAAAATATTTTGAGTTTAAAAAAAATATAATTAGAGTGACTAATGTTAAAAATAATTTGAAGATGTTGATATAAAATGGATTTCCATACATGATCCTTCATTCATAATTTTTAAAGAATATCCATTATTAGGATGTTTTATGTATAAATACTATAGGGAAGTTGACAACACAAAATATTTGTTGTACCTTTTCACATATTTGGAAACATTACTGACATTATGTGGTATTATCTCAATGTTAAAGTAAAGTAATTTTTATGTGAAACATTATCAAGAGAGATCCATTTATATTACTGAATTCATATGGTTGAGAAAACAAGTATGCCATATATATATATATATATATATATATATATATATATATATATATATATATATATATATATAAAATGCATGTTGAATGTAAAATTTCAGGGAACTATTTTTAGTAATGTGATCATTTTAATATATATTAAGGATCTTGAAATCTATTTGAAATTCAATATCAATGATCATATTTGTATAATCATTGAAGTCAAGGATATACCAATGCACACTTTCTATAGAATAGTTTATTTTTTGGGAGATGAAATGAAAGAAGTGCCTATAACACATCTTCTATATGATATTGTTATATCTAAAACATGAATGAAATTAAGTAATTTTTTTTTTAATATTATCTACTGAGATCAAAGATACATTTGAAAGGGACTATCTATTGGAGGCAATGGGAGTTCTGAATCCCATTTTTTAGAATAATGATAATGGTGAAAAGATGATAAGCAATTTATTTCACAAATACATGGTTTCTCTTATTAAGCATTTTATTAAATCTAAAGTTAAAATTAAATATGTTTTATGAAATGGTTTACTTATGTCCTAGTTAAAACATTTCAAACTTACAATGATTGATAAATATTAGTATCTAAGTGAACAAAAATAAATTTGTGCTATTACAAGACTATGGATTTTTTTTCTATCCTAGTAACATCCTATAGGAAAATATTAGTGAATATTTTCATTTATATGAACTTTTTCAAACCATGATTTTGGGCTCAGTGGAAGATGAAATATTATTTAGTTCATTATATTTAATTAAGTCAAAACTTCATAACATATTATTGTATATTTTACATTATCATGTGGACATGTTTCCATATGAAAGAGATATGGTAACATGGAGCTATCTTACTAAAATAAGATGTGTCACTAATAGAAAAACTAATAGAGATGTAAATATTGAGATAGAATATGTCACTAACATGATAGATACAAATGTCACTTATGAATATCAAGTTTTTCAAGCATTATTTATGCTATTTGAGTTTTCATTTGATATTTATTTCAATTTTCATTTTCTAAAATCTAATTTCATATCATTTTTGATATTGTAAAAACATTTAAAACATTGACATTATAAAATTTGAAATATTGTCATTGAAATATTTGTAATATTATGATTTAAACATTTGTAGCATAATAAATTTTCATTTGAAACATTAAACATAATATTTTTATTGAAAAATAATAAATTATCATTTAAAACATAGAAAATAAACCATAGACTTACAATCATAGACTTAAAAACCATAGAAAATAATATTCATACACAATGGAGTAAAAACATAGAAAACAAACCATAGACCTAAAATCATATTCATTTTCCTATACATTAATTTCAATTTAGAATAATCCTAAGGGAAATAATTTAAGATATGTCATAATAAAACATTTGAAACATAGACATTATAAAATTTGAAACATTGTCATTGAAATATTTATAACATTATGATTTAAACATTTGAAAGATATTAACTTGTCATTGAAACATAATAAATTATCATTTGAAACATGAAATATAATATGTTCATTGTCATTGAAACATAATAAAATATTATTTGAAACATGATAAGATATCATTCATTTTGAAGAGAACTTACCTCCACTTGATCTATACCATCCTTTTAAATTATTTATGCAATAAGATACTCTACTATAGAATTGATATTTTCAAGATTTCCCTTTCCTCATTAGTTGCATCTCCTATTGAAACTATATTAGGATCTACATATTTTTTTATTATTTAGTAAAATGTTATGATCCATGTTGTGATCTTTAATTATTCATTTTATTTACTATTTTGTTTATTTAACATCGTAACCTTTTCCTTCAATGTAATTACTATATTTAAAATTTTGTGTGAATTTTTCAAATGAATATTTAGGACCTAGGCTTATTTTTTCATATTTTTATATTTTTCATATAATTCAAAAATGAAATATAATCAGATAAAAATTACAATAATTAGAATATATTTACTAAAAAGGATGATAATTTACAAAATCTTTTTCTTTCTCTACATTGAAAATTATGACATGTTTTTTCTCTCTTGAGCATTTGTTGAATTAAGATTGGGTTTCTAAATTTAAATTATCTAGACTATTTAACATAATATCCAAAATAATGTCATTATAATCATTGGTAACTAAAATTGACTTGGATTGAGCTTGATTGACTAAAGCATAAAGTTTTGTGGGTTTATTTTTCACTAGAGAAAACAAATTGAGTCTTTGAGAGTGGTTGTGAAAATGAACATTTATATCCTTGATGAAACCTTTTGTTGTACACTCCCATACATAAAAAACATTTAGATCATTGAGAAAAATCTCCTTAAGATTTTCTAAATATTTTTTTGACAATATATTATTCAAGGGAAAATAAGCAATTTCATTATCAAATAACTCCAAATTGTTCGGAGTAATGGTTGGGCTAGGTGGTGAAGAGGATATAATAGGTCCTTCCTGAGTAGGCATTTTTACAACTTGAATAAAATAATGTAGATTAAAATTATGTGGGTCCTCACTTTAAATCCTAATAAATTCATCATCAAGATTAGTCTACTTTAAAGATGTAGTACTTTATGCACTAGATACACTAGTAAGAGAGAAATTGGGAAACTGAGAACCTAAAAATTGTAGTGTTCCTCTAGTATGTGCACAAAATGAAATATTTTCCCCCTTATCTAAATTTTTATGGTGTCATAATTTTCCTAACAGATATAGCATGACCTAAAAAAATAAATTTTATTTAAAATGGTAAATTAAAAATAAATTTAATGCTAATTTGAAATTTAAAATTTATTATGTGGAATTAGAGAGTATATGTTTTCCACTCAATGTGTTTGAATGAGATTGGTTATTTATTCAATTTAAGAATATACAAGCAATCATTTAGTAAATGTATTCTCAAATGCAAGAAACATTAATTAAAAAACCAAAAGTTCAAAAATAAGAAACAATGAAAATGTTGTTGAGAATACTGTGAAAGTTGAAATCTAGGGGTTTTTCAAGTGGATTTAGGGGAAATGAATTCATATTTATCTACAAAAAATAAAAAAATAAGTTAAATAATATAAAATTTAAATTTTCATAATGTATTATTTATCATTAAAATCTGGAACTAGGAAAACTTCCGAGTGGAGATGATTCTACTTTATTTGGAATAAGAGAAGTCCTCACACATTTAGAAATTCTAAACCATTGAAATGATGATCCTACACTAATGTTAGAATATATTTGATGTGGATTTTATCCTTGTGGTAAATGCATAAAATATTATTTGTAAAAATTAAAAATAATATTACATTGTAAATTTTTAAGAACTGATAAAGTAAAATAGCTAGCTA
Organism: Torreya grandis; assembly: GCA_037957365.1. NCBI lineage: Eukaryota > Viridiplantae > Streptophyta > Pinopsida > Cupressales > Taxaceae > Torreya > Torreya grandis. The sequence goes on from JARHVA010001067.1 coordinate 629,284, forward strand.
ATTAATTTGAATGCTAAACTAACCTCTTTCTCATCAAGGGATAATTAATTTGTGCTCATTTTTTGATGGATCACATTTATAAGTAATGATTTTTAAAGTTTATACAAATCCCAATATTAAAAATATAAAATAAAATTAGTGCTCAAAATTATAGAGCTATCATTTCAAGGAGCATAATCAATTCCAATATAATCATATTAGATATAAATGCACACTAGTCAAATTTTACTCCTGTAAGATAAAAAATAATGTAGAAAACAAATCAAAATGGAATTTATATTTTTCTTCCCTATAGAATTATTATTTATTATAAAAATTTAATAATGGCTTGTAGAAATGGGTTTGATATAATTAGAACTTGGATCCCACTTTTTAATTGATTCATCAAAGGAGTGTTCTGCATAAGGGCCTAGTTGACTATAAGAATATGGTTATAGGGATCATGTATTCCTAATGAGGTAAATTTAATAACACCATATCCTTGGGGTACCATATATTAGTAAAAACTAAATGAATCATTTTAATCGAAGGAAAAATATGTGAGAGATACATGGGTCCTTCTAAGGAACATGGAAGTCATGGGGTGTAAGACTCTCAATCAAATTTGTATAACAAATGGCTCAGTCAATTTGTGGGGATTTTTAGTCTTTTGAATAGATTTTGAAACCTATTATTGAAGACACTCATGGGTTTATTAGGTTCTATATGGTTAGATACAAACTATTGATAGAATATGGTAGGGTATACTTGTATATAAAATTGATTAGTGAACAGAATCTCAAGGTCAACCCAAGAGGTGATGGATCTTTACGAGAGTCCTAAATACTATTTATACCATGAACATATCTTAGCTAAAACTTCCTAATGTTTTTGGATAGGTCATGGGTTAGTCTTAGGATATTCATAAGACAACTACCTCCTCTGATCCAAATAGGGTTAGCCAATATTGGTTTTTGAGGGAGAATAAAAGGGGTAGTGAAAGGAACTATGGTAGTGAGGGAGTTATTAACTAAGTAATTTTATTTCATATTAGGTTTCCTTTTGTTATTCCTAGTTATCATATGTACTGATAGTTTTAAAAACTCAAAGTCACCCTAAACTAACATAGACCTTGTGATAAATCTTATATTTTCAAGTTTTAGAAACCTAGAACTCTCTTCATTTAAGAAAAAATATATAATATTCTAGATAAAATCAATCATAATATCAAAGAATAATTATTAAATACCTCCTTCTAGTGTCAATATATTGTTATTCCATTTGGCATAACTACACCAACTCTAGGGGAAGAGATGGGAGAGGAAAAGATCAAATGGTGAGGATTCCCCCTCCTTCCTTTCCACCAATATTAAAAAGAATTAGGTTATGGAAAAAACTTTCACAATATTTTGTCTACTAGGGCATGATATTCTAGATACCTTAGTTGGATAATACAATTTATTCTATATAAGGGGTCTTCCTAGATTATTCTCCAAGACTTATACAAGAAAATTTTGTTCTATCTTGTGCCTATAATAACTATCTAGTTCATGATTTTCAATGAATTCACTATTGGTTGGTACCTTCCCCTAGTCTACTAATTTCAACAATGCATAAAAAGAGAGGTGAAAATATGAACATGTAGTCTAGATAAATCTTAAACAACTAACTACAATTTAGACCATGCTTGTAAAATAAATCTAGCCAATTTATAAAATAAATAGAATAAAGAGATAGGGAAAGGAGGAAATAAATATCAACTCACTTTCTAATGAGGTTATTTCTAGTTATATTGAACAAAAAAATTCTTAAGAAACTAATGTAGTATTTACAATGAATTCTTAATCAATTAAATATAGAGTTCACAAGTAAGAGAAAAACACAAGCATAAGTTATATTATGAGTAAGAAACAAAAGATAAATATTTCAAAAGATATAATCAATTCACACTAGTTGAATATATCAATAAGCTTAATGTACAATAGGAGAGTGAATGCGTAACTCCCCCTAGAATAGTGGTCCAAGTCTTGGAATAGAAAAAGTAACTCCACCCCCATAATAATTAGTCAAAGGAGTAACTCCCACTAGATAAAATAGGTCAACAGAATGCAAATATGAATGATAATTACATATAATCAAGTTTACATGTGTATAGGAATAATCTAGATATAATAAATAAATAAAGGAAAATAATATCCTACACCAACACCCCACCTTAAACATAACTTAAATAGGTAAAATAAATGGGTCTCAAACATAATGATAATAAGGTACACATGTGCAAATATATAAATCAAAACTATATAGGAGTCAACCCATAGGAAACCCCACCACCCCCCTAAAAAAAAAGAGAGAAGTAAATAAGAGGGATAGAATCTTCCACCCCAAGATGATGTTGCAATATCCTAAACCCAAAGAAGAGATCACAAATTAAGATACTTGTTCTTCATGAAAGTTTTGGTGAAGATATCAGTTGACTACTCTATAATATATAAATATATTAGATCAATTATTTATGCATGGATGATCTCTTTGATTGAGTGCATGCTAATCTCTATGTTTTTGGTCCATTGATGTTATACCAAATTATTACAAATTTGAATAGTACTCTAGTTGTCATAGTAGATGAATCTAGGTCATTTGAACTAGATACTAAACTCTATAAAAATACCTTGAATCCATTTAGACTCAGTGCTAGCATTTAAATCCCCTCTATATTATACCTCAATAAATGATAAAGCAATAGAATTTTGCTTCTTGGTTGACCATCTAATTAGTCTTGAACTAATAGAGAAAATATAACTTGAAGTAGACTTACAATTCTAAATATATATAGTGGAGTTTTATTTAGTATTCAATTTGATTTCAATGTTATCTCTATAATGAATCCGAAATCTATGTGTATCCTAAATTTACTTTAAGATCCTCTTAGATGATTTTTAGTGAAACTCATGAGGTTCCTGCATGAATTTAGAGATTATACCCAATCTAGTGTGTGTCAAGTAAATAAGGCTACTAATAGAATGGTGAATTAAAATATACCTCAATATTGAATCTTGATAAAAAGGGAGTCTGCGTTATCTTACAATCAACCATGTGAAATCAAACAAGTAAGTCAAGATCATACCTGGGTTGTGAAAGAGTAATCCTTAAGTCAAATTGACAAATCTGTATCCCAAGGAAGTAATATAACAAGACCAAATATATCATGTAAAATATATAAACTATAAATTATTTCACCACTACAATGGAAGAGGAAGACTTCCTAGTGATCAAAATATCATCAACATAAAGAACTAGAATAAAAAGTGAATCATCCTATCATAAGAGATAAAATTTCAGATCTGAATTGCACCAAGTAAACCCTATAGGAAAAAGGAATGAATCCATCATGGCATACCAATATCAAGGGGCATGCTTGAGGATATATATATATATATATATATATATATATATATATATATATATATATTTATGAATTTTTTACACAAAGGAAAGATCCTCAACCAATCCCAATCTCTAATCCATGAAAATCTACTCCTCAAGGTCACCATGAATAAGGTCACTCTTCATGTCCAATTGATGAACATCCCAATGATTGGATGTGGCATAACATGTTTGAATTTGATAAATTTTAATTTAGCTACTGGTTCAAATATTTTAGTGTAGTCGATGCCAAGCACATATGACAAAAATTTTGTGAAAAATCATATCTTAAACTTGTCAATGTACACATATAATGCATACTTAGTCTAATATATTCATATAAATCAAACTATATATATTCACTTAGGAATAAGTGTCAAGTCCAAAGTTTTATTCTTGATTAAGGATTTATACTCCTCATGCATGGCATAATCCCATTTAAGAATACCCAATTCCTCTTGAAAAGTGCATAGATTTGAGGAAAATTAATAAAAATCATGTTGCCCACTTATAAAGTTTTAACATGTCTACTTTTCATCTGAAGGATATTCAACCCATGTACCTATGATCTACAATGTATTCTTAGAGAAAATAATATGATATTTATGTGGGTTGGGTATAGAATCATCATCTTTTGAAGTGTGGGTAGATGTGGATAGATATGACTCCCCATCACTAGTCTCACTTTCTTCACTAGAGGATGTGTCTTCAACCTCTTAAATGTTCTTAGGTTGATCTAAATAATTAGAATAATCATAAAATATAAGTGAGCCAATTAAATTTGGAGATTTAAAGTGTTGAGTCTATAGGACACTCCTAAAATTGAGCACTTCTCTCAATGAACATCTCATGTGTGGTCAGATGAATAAGCTAATATCCCTTAACACCATCTATATATCCTATGACTATACAAGGATTAATTTGAATTTTCACAGCCTTGTATTTATTCTTAGGTATTTACTCCATATCTAGAGATCTAAAAACCCTAAAATTCTCAATTATAGGTTTCCTACTATACCAAGCTCTAAAATAAGTTATTCCTTTCATGACTTTGTGGGGAATCTGGTTTTGAATATATAAACTATGATTGATTTTATTCTACCTAGTACCGAGGTGTAAGTGATTTGGAGTTAATCATGTAGTTAAACATATCTTATAAGGATTGATTCTTTCATTATACAACACTATTATGATAATGATTGCATGAAACTATTTAATGTAGATCAATCACCTATGTTTTGCTAAATTTCTCAAACATGATTTTTACATACGCAAACCCATTATCTATCAAAAGAACCTTGATATATTTATATGATTATTTTTCAATAAGTTCCTTGATGTATTTAAAATCATGAAAAAATCTATACTTTTATCAAAGGAAGTAGACGCATGTGTATCTTGAGGAATCATAAAAGATGTGAGAATATACTTAGCCCTAGTGAAATATGAATTGGGAAAGGGAATCGATACACCACTATGTATCAAATACAATTCTTGTGTATCCATACATGATTTTAAATTTTTAAATTCCTCTTCAATAATCTTGCTAAGGTTTTAACCCTCACAAATACCTGTATAGAAATGAACTCTAGGAAAACCTGTGATAATGTCTTATTGACTAAGTTGTTCTAGGTATCTATAGTTAAGGTGGCCAAAATGCTCATGAAATAATTTTTTAGCTTCATTTGATTGAGTTAAAATGCAATGGGATAAATTTAAGTTTCAAAGTGTGAGAAGGTGTATAACTAATCCTAGTTATCTTCTCTTCCAACTGTCACTATATAATCACTATGCAACTCTCTGATGACTACAAAATTTAGATAAAATTCAACTATAATGCCTTGAATCATGTGAGTGATATGGTAAAATGATAGGGGATTAGTTGAAAGTGATGGAAAACTCATAATATTATTGAATGTTCCTCCATTCACCTTAACAAACCCTCTCCCCATAATTATTATCAGAGTGTCATCAACCAAAGTGATAAAAGATTTGCTACAAGGATATAAGTAAGAGAACTCAACCTATGAAGAACCCATGTGGTGAAAATTAATTTTTTGATAACACATGAGTAATTAATAGATACAAATACTACCAAATATTTTCCCTTTTGTTTCTCTTTACCTTTTTCTTTGGCCTTAGAGGAATCCAGAGTTGATATTTTTTGATAGATTGAGGAATACTTATGTTATTCTTAAAAGAATATGAGTTAGGTGGTCCACTTATTTTTTCATACACTTATGTTCATCATGCCCATTTTTATTTTAATATGAACACTTAAGCTTATTTTTCTTAGGTTTACCATTGGAAGAGGAGGTATCAATGTTTGGTTTTTGTTCCTTCCTTTCTTGATCCATCTTCTTATGATATTTTTTGTTTTGTTTCGTGACTCTTTCCTAGAAATTAGGGATTGAGGATTTGATTACCTAAATTTTATAATTTATATAAACTTATCTTGATCCCAAGTAAAGTCAGCAATAAATTCATCTAAATAAGGCATCTTCCATGTAACTCAAAGATCAATTTTGGTATAATAGAATGTACGGATAAATATAGAATAATTTGGACTTAGTTTTGAGATTATAGAAAGAATAAGTTGGTCATGATTCTTCTATATCCAAAATTATTTTAGTTATAATATCAAGTTTTAAAACATATTGAATAGATCCTAAAAGGTTTCATAACTATTATGAATCCAACTAATGAGTTTTCTCACTACTTCATGCCCTCTCATTACATCTAGATTCCCAAGGAGATTTTCCTAGGTAGTCCAGACTTCATTAGGAGTTTTAGTAGACTCTACATGAAAGATAAGATCAGGAGAAACTAACATACATAACAACCCAAAGGCCTCATCACTATGGTTTAACCACTTAGCTTTTATTATTATGAATTAGGTTTAGTCTTGGTGCCCATTGTAATATGATGTAAACCCTTTATTTTCAAAATGATTTTCATTTTGGATTTATAATCAAATTAATTAAATGGTATGAGAGATGAAATTATATTTTCATCCATTTTATAGAAATAATTTTTTTGTGGTTGTATTTGAAGGTATTGTTGTAAAAAATAGAGGAATTTAAAGATGTGAAAGAAGAAACACCACAACACAACACCCCCTAAAATTAGTTTCAATCAAACCCCCCTATTTTTCACTTTATATTTTTCGTGTGAATATAAAATAAATGACACTAATAGATCAAGTATTAAAAATCATGCAATTTTTAACCAAATGACTCTCAATTCTAAGTTACCAATTAAAATTTATAGTGGTTATCATATTTCCATCTTTAATGGCCTATTTTAATTTTAAAAAAATAAAATTTAAATGCAAAAATGGATAAAAAATGTATAGCCTTAGATAAAAGGGATGGAATTGGACTAAATACATATCTAAATAACTTTTAAATTCTTAAACAATCCTATTATGAATTTACATTTAAATTATAAAAAAGGAAAACATATTTATCCTATTTTGAATTGAATTATTTTAAAAATAAATTAAATATGCAAGATTTGAAAATAAATTATGGAAGTTTTATGTTTGTTTGACTTAGATTTAGAAGAGGTGAAAACTAGGTTTCATTATGGAGAGGACCATTATGTGGATCATGTTTTCTAAATACAAATAGATCAATATTTAGATGCATGTCTCCTTGAGTAGGATGTGGGATGATCTTCCAATGGTGTAAAAGCATTACAAGCCATGTGAGGGTTAGAATATGATTGAATAGAGATTAAAAAAAAAAACCTGTTTTAGGATAGAACAACATCAAACAAGTATCATGAAAACCTTTCATGTTAAGATACCATCAATGGCCACTATATCATGTATAAAAATAGGGATGTAGGAAATCCAAGATTGACATGAAAGTTTGAGACACTGATGTAAATATGTTCTTAATAAAAACACCATTGTTTGGTTTTAAAGGGTGATGTGGAGGGGTTGATAGCATGTAGTAAAATATGTATATGCCTTTTGAATGCCATGAGAGCTTCCTCAAATTTCATGAGAGGTCATTTTGTCCAATCATAAAAGTTAGACACAAAATTAATAATGTTGAGTGAGCTTAAATTCCATCAAAGGTTGATATTATAGGTTGAAACTTGTTTAAAACTAGGTTTTGATAGGTCATTTGATATAAAAAAATATCTTTAAAGAAATGTAAAACCCGCCTTTTGGAAATGTGAGATTAATATACATTAACTTCACAAAAATATATCCCAACATTCATTAAATTTTATAAAACCCTACCACAATAGAGATCAAAAATATCTAGTGCCCCTAAAGATATGGAAACAATTAATATAATAAAAAATGTTTTATCAAAATCTAACAAAAAATTAATTAAAATATATATGATAATGACATTATGATACCATAATGGAGTATTCACTATGATCTATAGATCAATTCAATGCATGGTTCATAAGCAAGAGACAAGCACAAACATACATGTTACTTTGAGCAAGAAATGAAAGAGAAATACTACAAAAGATAGAATAAATCCACACTAGATAAATAGATCAATAATAAAAATTTAAAAATAGGAGAGTAATTATGTAACTCCCCCTAGAATAATGATCAAAGTACTAGAGTAGGAAATGTAAATCCACCCCTATAATAGCCAATCAAAGTAGCAATTTCCAATAGAAAAAATAGGGATACCAAATGTAAATCCCTATGAAAATTACACCTATGAAATCTTACATATGTGTATTAATAATTAAAATATATTAAATAAAGTAAAATAATATCCTAAACCAATAGAAACTAGTCCCTTTTTTCCAATATAGCATAACTAGAAAATAGGGAAGCTGCAAGATTTTGAGGACCAACAAGATACATAAAAGAGTAAAAAAATGCCACTATATACATGATCATGCAATTACTATCAATCATGAGGCTTCCATATAATATATAATTAATGAAACACAACACTAATATTCATCAATGTTTAAAATAACTATAGAAAAGACATCAAATAACCTTATCTCAAGCTCAAACGAATAACTAAACTATGAAGGCAAGAAATACAAGTAAAGAAAATATCTAAGTCCTCTACTATAGATCTTAATTATAATTGGACAATCCCTCATATTAATCAATAAATGGTATTATAAAGGCCATTTGGTCCACATAGTTATAAAGGCAACCACATAATAGGTGGTTATTAATAATTAGTGATACATTCCTACCTCTACTCAAATTTGAAATGATTAATACAAAATACCAATGAAATCAATATTGATGCCCCTAATAACTAATTTTATAAATGAATTATGGGTGATAGGGGTCCTTACATGTCTCATCAAACCATCTATTTGGCCACACTCTTTTTGATCATGGCCATACCCAATTAATATAACCAGTTATCATTTATTCTCCTCCTTATTCCTAATACCCATGATAAATATTTCAATTTAATGATAACATCTGATCTACCTCTGAACCTATGTCTATAATAACCTTTAACTATTAAAATAAAATGATTCATGATTATGATAGTCTGAGTGGATTTGTAATCCCATTTCTAGGTTTTGACACATTAATTAGGAAAAACATATGATACAAGGATAACATATATGCCTAAATTTTAATCATGGATGCCCATGTATTTTACTTAAAAATAGCATTCCACATGTCCAATCCTAAATGATCAAAAAGATTAGTCATGTAATTTATATATCAAGGTTCTACCACATGTTTATTTATCATTACTATATGATTGTTGAGTGTTTGGGACTCCTTGAACTTTCCACTACTTATATGTAATAGGATATTGATAGGTGGTAAGTTCTCATTTACTCAGAGCTTAGTGGCCCTCATTATTTTTTCTATGCCCCAACTACTTTAGATCCTATAGATCATGCTATGTGGCTTGATCATAGGGACTCACCTAGTCTAAAACCTATTCTACTACTTCCATTTGATATAAAGGTATAAATACTTAGGATGATTCTATATGGCATCATCCCATTCACCCAAAGGTTCCCCACTTTCATACTATGTCTTGATCATCCTCAAGTCCTAGAGAAGTGATATCATGCCATATGGCATGATCCTAGGCACTTAGAGGGTTGAAGGCCCTTACTATTTATTTAATGCCTTTTAGAGGAGTACAACTCTAGGATGTTGACAATTTGTGTTTACTAATTGAATTTTCACCTAAAGATATAATATAGTGATTAAATTTTGCAAAAAACTAGCTACTAGATCCCAAATTTATCTTTAAAATAAAAACAAATAAGCAAAAGCTTTTAAAATATATCAATTAAATAATGGTATTTTGTTGAAGAATCAAATGATTTTACCTAAATAGATGAAATTATTAAACCAAAAGATCATAAATTATAACCAAATCAATTTACTTTAAATAAAAATAGGCCATAACAAATATATAAGAGAATAAACAAATAACTAGTTTATAATCAAAATAAAGCATGTCAAGTTAAAAACAATGATTAGTTAAACCTTGTTTTAGAATTTAATCCCAAAAATGATATAAGCACAAATACTATTTTTAAGGAGAATATTGCATAAATTGATTATCTCATGGACACAAAATTGATCAAAATATAGGTCAAATTAGCAATAAGGAATAGGATCAAAATGAGACCTTACAAAAATTCAAAAAAATTGCTAAGTATTGAGTATAATATCAAGTATAATGGTTTTTATGGTACAAATAACCATCAAATTTATGCTTATAAAATTATGACATGTGCAACATCATGTTGTCTGGATAGAAGTCATTCCATGTGTCATTTTTCACTCACTTAGGGTCTAACATAATGCTTAATGGGAATGATGACGTGAGCATGATCAGTGAGATGAGATCTTGACACTTATTAAGATCTTATTCATATGAAAGGCTTGAAAAAATGATGACCACTTAGGGCCTTAGATAAATGGTATCATGCCATGTGGTATGATCTCATGCATATATGGAATCAAATATCAAAGGGAAGCCCATAGACTACTCTTGAGGCATAAAGAAAAGGGATTATGCCACATGGAACAATCATGTGCATCTAGGTATCTAGTGTTTATTGATATTGAGGAATGCATGAGGTCAATATAAAGTGGGATCACACCATGGTGTATGATCTTGTACATATGTAAGGTTGAGTGGCCAAACTTTAGGATATAGGAATCACTATGGGGTGAGTAACCAAGATCATTACACTTGTCAATATCTTGGATGCTTAGAAGACATTGGGTCAGATAGATAAAATGAAGGGATCCAAGGAAGTGGTGAAATAAGATCATGCATTTGGAATGATCTCACTTAAATAACATGTCCAAACAACATACTAATGTAAAAAATACGTAGTAAAGTGGTAAAAATATAAGCGTCACAATTAACTTACTTTGGGGTCTCTCAAGAAAAATAAATAGAAGACCATTAGCTTTTCGAGAAAACACCTAAACATTTAATTTTGAAATATGAAATATAAAACATAATAGCTATGTCCAAAATAATAAGGCTATGAATAAAATATCCTTATTATAATTAAATATATAACCATGGCATTAACTAGGAAATGGCCAATCCATAAAACACGAGATCTAAATGAACATCTTGCCATTTCACCTGAACTAAGAACATAAATAAATAATATGGCCAAGGAAAAGGATAAAAAAATATCAAACACATAGTTATACCAAGCAAAATAAACCCAAATAAAGGTGAAAATGTTGATAAAAAGGTATCACTTGATTGATAATTAAATCCACTTAAATTTGTTAGCTCATAGAACGACTAAGTTTTTGAAGTTTATCAATTATGAATGCTTGGTCAAACATGCCAAAGACACAATATCATGCCAAACTATCCAAATAACATATAAAAAAACTATAATTGTGTGATAATTAACATAAAGATGAGTTGAAATGGTTTGAAAATATAACCCTAATGAAATTTAGACATGATTAAGAATAGACTAGGACTTCTCAAATTGGTGACAAATTTAGTTAGTTATGCTAAAGAAGCTTCAAATTCAATATCCTAATCTAAGTGTACATATATAATTAAATTTAGACTTGGACTAAAGGGTAAAACAAGTAAATAATTAGGACTAAATTTACTCAATCACTCTCCCATTCAAATTAAAAGATAAAAACAAACCCAAACCTAGCCTACACTTGTAACACTAGACACTAGAGAGAAAGAGGTTCCCTAATTTTGTGAAGAAATTAGTGCATATTATACAAGAAAGAACAATATGATTTTATTAATAATGAATTTTTATATGGTGATGATACTAAGATTAACAAGTGATATAGCTTCCACAAACTTGCTAAAATATCAGTGGTATTAATAATGAATACATGATCATAATTTTCCAATGAGATATAAAACCCACATAAAAAATGGCCAAGGAGATTCCAAGGATTAGAGTTCAGTTGGATAATAATGAATGATATCATTATGAATCTAACATGGATAAAACTTTTTATCAAAATTAATGGCATTTTTTCAAGACTATAAAAGAGTTGCAGCTAGGATAACCAGATCAACAAATGCATATGATGAAGTGGTCTCATGAGTCAAGTAAGTGAAAATTAGAATGATTCTACTAGTGAATGAAATCATGCATATAATATTATAAAATAATGAGAGAGAATAATTAAATAATCTATATCATATTGAATTATGAGTTACTGATACAAAGGTTTGAAGTTCATATCTCTCAAATTATCACAACTCATAGCTAAGTATCTCAAACAATCCAAAATATACTACATTAACTGAATTAGAACTAGATTATAAATATGAAGGGAGAGAAGTGCATATATCTATTGGAGAGAGAAATATACCACACATTTTATTGAATGTGGAACTAATCTTACCAAGTAACCCAAATGACCTATAGATCCCTAAACAAGCTAATACAATAGCGTAGGCAAAACCCAATGGGTAAAAAACTGACACTAACACCCTCGATAAGTGCATCCTAGGTGGGTGATGATACAAAAAATGGGTTTCAATAATAAGGCCTAATTAGGTATCCAAGTATAAAGAAATCCCTTATACATAGAGAAGATAAAACCTAGTGGGAAAACCTCCCCAAAAAAAAGAAACATAGAAGAAGAGGAGACTAAAAGACCCCCCAAATGATGATGCTAAAGCAATTAGTATGTCAAGTACATCTCTCAAGATGATGAAATTTTATTATGATATCCTCTTTTTGAAGACTGTAGAAGCTCCATCCACATCAAATAATGTTTTTTCCATTTTGATAAGGAAGAACCCATTGTGCATACTAAAAGTCTACCCATTATATAATGGAAGATGAAGGAATCAGTATGAAGACCTCTAAATGTGGTATAAATCATATCTATAGTGTAGGTATGGAAAAAATGTGCACATAATATAAAACTAATACCACTAAAGTGAACTAGTCAAACGAATGACATAAAACATTCATTGAAAGAATGCCCATTTGAAGAGTGGAGCATGACTAACCAACTAAAGAAAGAAAGTCCATAGGAAAAGATGAGTCATCAATTTTCACAATAAGTGTACTCATACTATAAATAGTGGAGTCATTCAATGTGCAAGGTTATCAAGGCTTTGGAAGAATAATAATCAGCACAAGAATAAAAGTAGAATCTATAATAGGACATCTAAGGTCTGGAAGAATATCATCTTATAGTGGGGGATCGATATAAGGAAGAGAACTATCCACCATGGATATGTAATCACAAAAAACAAAAGTAGGAGGAAAGAGTACAAATGTATCTGAAGAGATGATAGGTACTAGAAGAGGAGGTGCGATGTAAGTCTCAATTGGATCTCTAAAAAAACTCTATAGTATGTTCCAAATAGTGCATAGACACTCTATGTGTTCCACATGGAAATGAATATCCATATAAATATGAAGTAATAGAGTGGTAAAAACCTTGTCACAAGTATTAGCTCACTTATTAAATAAAACATGATTAGTGGGTGTAGGAATCTATCTATACATGAATGGAATATGATTCTTGTGTGGGAGAAAGTGTTCTATGTAAGCACGTTAGGAAACATAATTTTCCTTCCCAAGAAGGAACACTGGAGATGAAATAACTCTCCTCATCTAGTAGTAATAGTGCATGCTCTAGAGATGGACTTTAGACTATGACAAAACTGAGTCCAATTAAATGAGAGAAATCATTGCATAAGTAACAATGCACATTCAAATGGATGTTAATCTCTAATGATAATGAGTCTAGGAATACAAGATCAATATGTGTAAGTAGTCACTAAATGGGTATAGGTTACAGATATAAAAATTGAATGTGCACATGAGAAAGAATGTAGGGCCCAAAATAAATCTCCCTAAGATAATCAACATGTAGTGATGCCCTATATTTACAATTATAAAGCACACTCAAGGAATGAACAATATGTGATTGTGATTGAGTAAAAATGCATGCTCTAAGTATGGATGTCAGAATTAACCAAAATATGTCAACACAAGTAAGAGAAATTAGGGCATGAGTGAAAAAACACATCTCAATGAATGGATCTTATAATCAACTGATAATGCATCTATAAATATGATCAATTAGTGTAATATCCACTAAATTGACATAAATGAAAACTAGAAATAAGGCAAGCAAATTTCTCTAGAATGGACATCTAATCAACCCCCCCCCCCCCATAATTTGGGACTTTATAAAGTAGGGCATTTTAAAGGTAAAATTAGCCCAATATGTGAGAAAAAAATAAACACTTTTGCAAATGATGATACTCAATTTAGAGTTATTGTTTGAAAGATATTAATAATACAATTTCTTGTAAATAGGCATATCACTAAAAACTTGTAGTTAAAACTTAAAAAACATATCATTGGGTGAGATAAATTATGCTTTCCAACCAATCATTTTTCTAGTTGCTAGTCTCCTTTTAATTAATCATTTTGCTAGTTGTCAGGTGTTAATGAAAGTGGAAAAAAAATTTCCATGTACTTCAGTATGTGGGGAAGTAATTTTGACTTCTTTTTTAAGAAAATATTACAACTATCAATGCAAAATAAATGAAGTGTCAGTTGTGTAAAGAGGAAAGAAGGTGGATTATTGTTGTTTTTTTCACTTGAGAGAGAGAGAGAGAGAGAGAGAGAGAGAGAGAGAGAGAGAGAGAGAGAGAGAGAGAGAGAGAGAGAGAGAGAGAGAGAGAGAGAGAGAGAGAGAGAGAGAGGTTTTATTCATGAACCTCAAGATCTATAGATAAAATATTGGCACCAATTTTTGCCTCAAATTTTCAAACACCTCTTAACAAAACATGCTTCAATGCCTCTTAAACTAAAAAATTGCAAGTTAAGAGAAAATAAAAAAGAGAAATGCAGTCTTATAAGAGTATAAAAGGATAAATAATTTAAATAGATAAACTCCATGTAGTAGACTATGCTCTAGTAGATAGAAGTTCTTAGAAGAGGATAAAAAATATTAGTGTTTCACCTCTTGCAATGCCTCCTCATATCCAAGAACACCTCAGCAATGGATGCTAAGTATATGAGATTTTAATGCATAGCAGTAGAAAAAACATAGGTAGATCAGATCTAACCTAATAGATATGTAAAAAATGGTAGAAAGTTTCCACGTACACAACCTTCCAATGCTAATTTTTGAACTCCTACACAAACCACAAAATAACATTTATAATGCTTTGTTTTAGAAGATTCAATGCTTCTTTCCACTACATTTCCAATGCTCTTCAAAGATATTCCAACACACCTTAGTAGGTTTAAAATATCCCAAAAAAATTCCAAACTAGAGAATGATGCCAAAGATAATATCTACTACTCTTTTTTTTAATGCCTAGCAATTTTCCCTTTGCTAGATGACACCTCACTATAGGTCTTCAACTTATCCAACTCCAAGATCAAAATCAAATCTAAGATGAGATAAAAATATAAAGACAAACTCCAATGCCTTTCTTTTTGTAGTAAAAGTCTATAGAAAGAGATAATAAATGAATTATGTAGCAAGAGACAAAAAAGAAGAGAATGACACCAACTTTAAAAAATGACACCAAACTCTTAGATTTCAATGCTTTGATATCTAGATCCTAGCACTTTTCTAAAAAAATAGGATGCCACAAAAAAAAAAACTTGATCTTGTAAATCAATGCCTATATTTTTCTCCTTCATATTTATAATGCCAAAAACAATCCTCTAATGCCAAAATAATAGACCTCAATGCTAAAAAATTGATGCTAAGCTAGATAGTGTGATGTGAAAAATAGATGTTTTAAATTTAATGTAGCTATTCTGATCCAAAAATTAGAAGTTTTGGTTGATAAATATTTCAATAGCATATAAAAATCACAATCACAATGAATTTGGTGAGAAGAGATGTAGTATTACTCAAGATCGCAATACAAATATATGCTTATCTTTGGGAAGAGATGTCTGTCTTCACATTTCGGGTTACCTCTTCATTTATACACATTTTTAAAGCATGGGGAGGATGTGGAAGGTCACCAATATTGAGGGAGATCAAGTGCTTTGACTTTCAATATTTAAAACAATACAAAATTCGAGGAATTATTATTTTTAGAAACTTACTATTTTTAGACTGCACTACTAAAATTGAAATTTGGGTCACTTCCATTGGGTTTTTAGTGGTAAAAATTCATATATAAAATATACATGCCATCTCATGACATTTTCCTCATTCTTAGCTTTCCAACAGTTCAAACGACGAGTCAATTGGAGCTACGGTGCAAAAGTTATGGCTCCCAGAAGTTCTGTCATCAATTGGGGTGGAACTGTCACCCGAATTGTCACCTAAATTGTTGCCTGGATCATATTCAGATATCTCTACTAAAATATTTCAATGTAGACCTAGTAGATGATCTTAAAAAGGATACAAACCTCCAAATCACCATGATTGGTATGAATGACACCAAAGCTAGAAAGAATTATCAGATCTAAAAAACAAATTTGTGACAAAAAAAATGACTATTTTTTTTAGCTTTAGGAGATTTGAAAAACAATAAAATAAAACCTAGATCAAAATCATTATTATTTTATTCTAGTGCAAATATTAAAAATGTATAACTCCTTTTCTCCAAAGTGTAGATGTGAAACTTCTAACCTACCAAATAAAAGAACTTTGATAGATATGAATATTTCTCTTAACAATTCCTATGATAATCCAATATCAAATCTTATAATTTCATAAAAATAAAACAACAAATAACCAACCAATCAAACAATCATGAACATGGATTGGTACTTGGATACCATAAAATAATTGTAGCCAGGATCACCAAATCAATGAATCCATATGACGAAGGATCTCATAAGTCAAGCAAGTACACATCACAATGAATCTACTAGTAAATGAAATCACTCATATAATATTACAAAGGAATGAGAAATATTAATGAAATACTCTATATCATTCTGAATTATGAATTACTTATACAAAGGCTTAAAGTTCATAGCTAAGTAGCTCAAACAATCCATAATATATTGTATTAACTAAATTATAACTAGATTATAAATATGAAAGGAGAGAGGTGCATCTATAGGCTAGAGAGAGAAAGATACCACACATTATAGTGAATGTGGGACTAATCTTCCCAAGTAACCCAAATGACCTGTAGATCCCTAAGAAAGCTAATACAATTGTGTAGGCAAAACCTAGTGGGAAAAAGGCCTAAACCAATAGATTGAGACAAAATTATCACATCTGTAGTCATTTATGAGACATGGTGTGACTATTATAGTGATCACCAAAAATTCCCCTATGTGATTATTCAAGGAAATGAGGAACTTATTGTTGAGTTACACAAAAGATCAAGGTACTTTCAATATTATGATAATAAAGAGTAACATATTTAAGTAAATAATTTCATGCTTGTGTATGAATTTGGGTCCTTTCATGAGAATCAGCCTCTAGTAGCTAAGTATAATGTTTAATTAATTGGATAATATTTTTCTACCATAAAATCTATTGAGTAGTGATATCTTCGATGTGGTAAATGAGAGAATAATTATTAGAATGTGAATATAAAGGTGACTTCCACATTTAGATAAGGAATTTTGAATTTTGAATATCTTTATGAGGATGAAATAGAGATGTTGATGAAGTGATAGAATCAATTATGACATTTTGATCTTGTGGGATTAGTTTAATATTAAATGAGATAAATTATTTAGTAATTGTAGTGACACGTCGATTAAATGCGATAATATATTCACTCTTACTTTGATAATCACCAATAACTAGATGACATATGAGTTTTGAATTGCCTAAGGTATGAATATATGGGGTATCTAAGTTGATAGTTGATTGCAAGCCTAAGATGATATTCATATTGAGCCTTGTTATTTGTGACATTGAAGTCTATTAAAAAAAACTATAGATATTATCTTACCATGATGGCTAGCTAAAACACAGTCTACCCAATCTCCTTGAAGACCTTTTACACCATCAAATTGAACCGTCTAATTTTCTTCTTAGAAGTCAATTATAACTTTTGGAAATTATTGGATGGAAACTTTAGATTTAGATTTAACAATAAAAAGGTTAGTTTTTTTAGTATTATTTGCTTCGAGGTCAACAATGAAATTGTGAAAATAATATTTGAGTGAGATATATTGATTAATACCTTTAATATAAAGGATATCTTCTGTAGTAAGAGTGTCTTGTAGATGATTAGTACATGGGATATGGGTGGAAACAATTTTATCTATGACTACTTGCCATTTTACCAATTTTTATGTAATAATTCATAGATCAAATTCCATTAATAGGACCATCTATTTACCAATTTTGTCTCTAGGTAAGAAATATTTAGATAAGAAATGATGAAGTGGATCAGAATGAATAAAAACATAAGTACTTTGGTAAAGAATTTAATTTTAGATTTTTTACACTATAAAATAGATAACTAGACAATCATGTTAAAATTTTTTACAATACAAATCATGGTCTATTAAAGCTATACTAAAATAATATATGGCATATTTTATGTTAGTTTCAAATTTTTTAATGTACATTTCCTCAAATAATATAGGGGTATATAAAGTATATTATATTAGTACATGATAATTTGAGGGTGGTCAAAGAGTATGGGGATGAAGCATTGATTCCTTCATGTTATCAAAGTTTTTTGACACAATTCAGTCTATTCTAGAGTATTACCTTTCTTAAGAAGGGAATTGATGAAATATATTCAATGAGTCATTTTGAGAACAAAAAATCGTGTTGCCCCAAGTTTCCCAAGGTATGTGTCTATGTCTATAATGTAATGAGTAATATTCATGTTGATAATATCTTTGATTTTAGTTAGATCGACATCAATGCTCAAAATCAAACTATAAAACCTAAGATTTTACTAGAAGTAACATGGAAAACACATTTTAATATTTATATTTGAATAGTTGATAAAATATGATTGCTAAATGATGAAGATGATTATCATGATTATTAGATTTATCTATAAGATCATCCACATATGTTTTAAGTATTTTATGAAGGAGATCATGAAAAATATAGGTCATTACACGTTTATAAGTAGTTACAACATTTTTGAGGTTGAAAATAATTTTAACATAATAGTAGTTCCTCATTTAGTGGCAAATTTGGTTTTATCTTCATCCTTAAGAGGGATATTAATTTGATTGTATCCCAAGAAATCATCCATGAGAGATATGATTTCATAGATGGTGGTGGAATCAATAATAGCATCAATTTATGGTAAATGAAAATTATATTTTAGACATGCTAAGTTTAGATTTAAAACAATTATGCATATACGAATGACCATAGTGAAGTTTTTGAGAGCATGAAAAATATTTGAAACCCATTACTAGTATTATATAGGTTTTATGAATTAAACATCCAAAAAATTTATGATTTGCTTATGATATAGAGTGGAAACCTAAGGAGGAAATTTTCATCACTTTTGATGCACATGGTTTGGCCTCAAGATAAGTAATGATATTACAAATGATTATATTAGGATAAATTACAAGCATGTGTTCATATGACCAAGTGAAAGCTTCATGATATTTATCAACTAAGATATTAACATTATCATGTTAATTAAGGGTAAAATCTTTATAAATAGTAATAGGGAAAGGACATGCAGGCATGCCATATTCAATTTTTTTGATTAGTTCAATAAGCACATCATTACCATTTTCCAAATGATATGGAGTAGGAGGAAGTGAATAAATAGGATGTGTGGTAGGATCAATGATACCAATGAAATTATGAAATCAATGAGACTTTGTCTAAAGGTGGTAAAGCTTATGATTTTAGTGTGTAAGTTAATGTTCTCTAGCATGGAAGAGTTATAATATAGATTCATTATTAGGAAGCATGGGTAAAGTTACATAATAATTGACATCCACTTTGAGATAAATGATTTTATTACCTTTACTATCATACTTAGAATGTATTTGTATTAAATTAGTAGCTTTAGAATCTAAGGCAATTTTAGGAGGTGGAATGGAGGGTAAATATTTAGTTTTGATGATATCAAGTTGAGTGAGATCAGCAAGGTTAGTATTAATTATATTAATTTTTTCAATATATGGTATTGTAGGTGAGTAATATGGAATAATCATGTTAGTTATATGGTGAATAAAGTTGAAATTGAATAGTTGAATGTCATTATAAGGATCAATACATTCAGAAGGAGGAGAGGTCTATGCTTATTATTCATAATATTCATGTTTTTGAAAAGGTAGGATATATTGAATATAGTTTATCAATATAATTAGAGGATATAACATTAGGTATTTCTTGGACTACCCACGAAGTGTATATCAATGGTGGATTAACTAAGGTTACATAACCATGAGGTTTAGATTTACTATCAGATGATAGATGAATGGCACAAACATCATGATTTAAGGAATGTATTTTGGTTAATATATTTTGATAATATTGTACATATAAATTTAATGATTGAGGTTGGATCATGATATAATTGTCATCGTAAGTTTGAGAAATAGTGCATGCAATAGTTTTAGTGGGAGTATCATTACTAGATACTCTATGCTATTAAATTTCTGAGGAGACATGGCCAAAAGATATTGAAAGAGTTTAGATACCCAATATTCATTACAAGTGAAACCATCCTCTATATAAGAAAATTCATATGTATTACATGGGGGAGGACTATTATTAATATCATTAATTAAGGGAATAATGTGATCAAATTGTATACAATAAGGAGGGGTGTATTTTGATATATAAGGAGGTAATCAACTAGTATTACAATTATTTTTAATATTCTGAATCTTCCAGACTAGCATGTACATTGGGATGCATGTTGAAAAATTATAGAAGAGGTGGAATGATATGTGAAAAATAGTAAGAATCTGATATTTAGGATTTGGTGATTGGATGCTCCAAGGAATGGGATCAACATCATGTTTCTAATGGTTCCCATTATGTATGAACTATATATATTGTCTAGTTGAAGAGTTAATAGAAAACATATGATGACTCCATGGGAAACCTAAGATTATTTTATAAGATAAAGGAAGATCAAGAACCATAAGCTTGGTGTAAATTGTTGTGTCTAATGGGAGCTAATTGAAACCAAGTGGTTTTTTATTGGTTTTATCAAATCCTAAAAAAGTGAGACAAGTGTGTTTTATATTTTATTTGATGTATCCAAGTTTTTGAATTAACCAATGATAAGTGACATTAATATTAGATCCTTCATCTATAATAATTTTTTAATGAGGTTATTATTGATTCCACTTTTGATAAAGAGAGTCAGATTGTCAAATCAAAAAACAAGTTAATCAATTATCATATCCTCTTCAACAAATTCTATAGAGGGTTTTGTGGAATAAGAAATAATTTTTATGTCATGAACTTATTTATGTAGAGGACCATCATAAGGTATTTCATAGTCCTAAGATGGTGGTTCTTCAATTTCCTAAAATTGTTAAATAAGGAATTTATGGTGATAAGGAGAAGTCCAGACTAATTCCATTAGGGGAATTTTGTAACACATTAAATTAAGTTATTATAATAAGTTCCAATGATATTTATAAGATCAAGAACTAGTGAGAGGTTTGGGGTTATGGGAAATGAAATTATTTGTTGAGATAGACGAACTAGGTTGAGGTTTTAGTTATGGAAGTGGATCATAGCTATGAGTTGGTTCTGAAGATGTTCGTGCAATAGTTTTAGTGTATTTAATAATTTGTTCATCAGTATAAGATTGCTTACATTTAGTTATATGGTCTTTTTGAGAAGGATTATGATGATATTTTAATTTAATCACATTCAAATATTGAGAGTTAGTATAATATTGATCATAATTAGCATCAACTACAAAAATGTCTTCATTTGGATGTTGTGTATCAGGATCATAATAAGATTTGTGAGATTTTGAAGGCACGGGTTTAAAAAAAACTGTCTTTTGAGAATTTTTAAGATAATCAAGGTGATATACTTTTATCATAATATTTTGATCAAATATATCTCCTAACATGGAGAAAATCACAAATTTTATAATCCGATGACATGTTTCCTAAGAATTAAAATATTGATGTGGAACCAAAAAAATTTATTAGGATCATACCATGATGGGGGAGTAGTATTATTATATATGAATGGTTTAGATGGGGATAATAAACTATTCATCTATGAGATTGCCAATGCAATGTGGGAATGAGTGTTATTATTTGAGTTTAATGCTCCTATTTTTGTTGTAGGGAATTTAGATGGTAGACTTGTGTTAGTGATTATGTTATTTAAAGTTTGGAAATATTCCTTTATTCATTTATGAGATGGATCAAATAGGTTCATAAATAAATCTTATCTTTTAGCATTTTAAGGGAAAAAATAGAACCTCTTCTTGAAGAGAAGGTTTTAAAGAAGTGATAAATAGTTTGAAAATATTATCATAACTCATGTTTCAATATTTTTTAAGCTAATGATTTCATCCATTTAATGAAACTATGAGCATATTCAAAGGATAATTTCTTAGCATTAATGAAATGACTAAGACAATTTTCAAGAAGATAATTTTGTTGAGATTATTTAAATAAAGAATTAACTAAATCCTCTATATGTAAAATGAATGTTTGGGGAGTTTATTATAGAATTATAAAACATCTCCTATGAATGTTTTGAGATGAAGTTTAATGGTAGTGTAAGTGTTGGTTTGGACCCATTCCTTGTAGAGATTAACAAAGGATTTATGAAAAAGGGTGGGATATTTATTAACATCATATTTAATTGTTGGTTAAATGTTTACAATATCTATGGATACAATAAATGGAGATAAAGGTTCACTTTTAAGATGTTTAATCATATTTTTATGCATGAGAGGTTGAGGGATGATATTCCCATTGGCATATCGAAGAGGAGGGGGAGTAAAATTTTAGTTATTTTGAAGCATGATAAGAGGTGTTAGGTTAGCCATTTATAATATTTAATTATTTATTTTCATGATTTTTGAATTATTATTTTATTACATAAATTTCATTTTTTGAACCATTTGGGAAAAATAATTGAGTTGTATCAATGGTTGTATTTTGATTGTTAGTGGTAGAATATGGAACACTAAGATTAGTAGGTTTTATAATATTAGTATTAGTGGGAGGAAAATTTACAATATTATGGATATGAATGTTTCCTATGGGAGGGTTACCGATGTGAGGTTTAAATATGTTATTATCTTTTCCTCCAATCGTATATTAAGGAAATTTGGAGGGTACCATTGATATTAAGAGTGTAAATGGTATTATCAACAAATGTGTGAAATAAATTGGATTAATATAGATGATAATTTGACGTAATGTTTACCATGATACATTGGATGGATATAGATGAGGGTTGGGATTATGTTCCCCATGATGGGTTGTCTTCTTGAATGGCTAAAGTGGGTAAGAAAGAATAACCTTTTTATCTTATAAATGGGTAAATATTGCCAAGGAAGATTCTGAGAGGTGATTTCATGATGATAAAGAGTGTAAAAAATAAAATATATATGGTAAATTAAAATATAAAACAATGATAAATATAAATAATTTGGACACCTATTGAACTAAGTCAGCTAATTACTTATAGATATAAAATTATAATAAGTTAGTAAGGACCTACATGATAGAACATGCCGATCTAGTTAGATATTTGAAAGAAAGAAATAGTGTGATATTAAACTAAGTCTATCCAGAAATATAGAGTTAACCAATTCAATATATTTACATATGGAAAAAACAACAAGGTGATATTAAAATAATGTATCCTGGACTTATAGGGCTGATAAGGTTGATCTAGTTATATATGAAGAAAATAATGGTGCGCCTAATGAATTGTTTCAAAAAATAGATGAAAACCAAAATAGGTTAGACACCTACTAAAATAATTAATCCACTTGATTATATATATCTATAATTTACTTAGATATCTATAATTATACTAAGCTAGATAGGACTTATAGGGTTAACTAGGTCGATCTAGTGAGATTTAGAAAGGTAGATATATTGCTAAATCAGACACTTTGATTTAGATGCAAAAGTAGGTAATAATTTAAATAACATATGAATATTTTATTTAGTTCAAAACTATAAATAAATACCATAAAATATATAATACTGAGCCATGATGGATATCATAGTGTTTTCACATAGTCAACTAAACTGAGTTAGTCAATCTAGTTGAGCATGTAACACAAATTTTATTAGTGTTAGTTGATACAGTTTATAATAAAGCATAGATTAGTAATAATAAAGAAGAAAAATTTAATTTTATAACTATTAATTCTAACTAATTTATCATAAAATAAGACTAGAAAGTACTAAATGTTTTTGTTTGATAGTGTCGACTTCCAAATATGCTTATGTGTATGTTGGATAATGATGGTCCTAATTTCATGGTGATAAATATAGAGGAAGTTCCACTCCCATATAACACTAAACCTAATTTAAAGTGTAATATAGATGTAACATGTTGATTATAACCACTAACCAATGCATCACAATATCAAATGAATGGCTAGATTCCTAATATTCAATTCCAATATAAATACTAGGTGTTTCCATAATACCATGAGGTATGTGGAAACTAAAGACTATGTTTTACTCTATAATATGGATATGAATATTTTGGAAAAACCATCACACTATGATATCTATAAATGATAGACAAGAACCATAAATAAAATATCATGTATCCCTTCATGATAGTAGTTATGTATTTTTAAAATTATTGGTACATAGTTTCTAGGGAAAGCCAAATAAGGTGAAAATAAAGTCAAAAATCAAGTTGTCTAAACCAAGTTATAATTTATGAAAATAAATAAATAGACAGCTATAATCACCTAAAAGTGACACTTGAGTGATAAGAGTGCTACTTGAGACCACTTATCCCTAGTTTAGCCCTAAACATATCCTAAAGCCTATTTTCACACTTATCCATCCTTAGTGAAGGCCAAGGGCATCCTTAGTCATCCATAAAGTATTATTAGACACTCATTCTTCCATTATGGCCCTTATTTCCTAGGGTTATGCCACTTGGGCACTAGTATCATAATAGTGATAGTAGTGCCACATGGCACTATTGTCCCAATAATGGAACTACTATCCTTTCCTTAATTTTTTCACAAATAAATGTATTTTCAAATATTAAACCTCCAATGGTCAAACTAGACCTATTTTATCATTTGTACAAGCAAGAAAATAGTATAAATGCATGAACTTAACCATCTAACCACTAGATGGAAATCAAATTAAAATTACTTATGTAAACTTATAACAAATTATGCACAACTAAGGTTATCAATTCCTATTTTCCCTACTTATATATACTACCATCTGCAACATTATTAAGCTTATATTACTCAAATTTCTAGTCTTAAACACATTAAAATAACTCTAGTCAACTATTATACTAGCCTCACTTAAAATTTCACCATCACTTAGATGGGGAGAACTACATTAGGCTTGATTTCTCTTCAGAGTATTGGTATGTAGGAAACTCTCTTCACAGTGGGGTGTTGAAGATGTCTATCCTACCCCACTAACAAAAACACTTTTAAGCTTGTATCAACTAGATTACATAATAAAATAGAAGATAAGGGTTTGATATAAAATTATATCAAAATAATCCATACAAATGGTTTTATAAATCATGCATGTAAGAATAGACTTTACAGATCTAGACACAGGTGGACCTAGAAGCTCAAGATAGTCATACACAAAGGACACTACCAATAAAATAGGTACCCTAGCCCCATATGGCACTACTATCCATTTAAATATATACTATCCATGAGGTTTTTTGACACATGGATCCTATTTGCGACACTAAAACTAGCCTTTTCCTCAATTTTTAGCCTCTAGATTATTTTTCACAATCATTTTCAAGCTAAGTTCTTATTTGAATTATTAATTACTATTTTTATAAAAATCAATTTTAGTTAATTCTACAACTATATAGTGGTTATATTTATTTCATATTAATACCCTAATTTAATATACTTATATCTTTAGCAATATAGTCTTTACATAATGTATGTCTTAAATGGTTAAAACATTTAGTGAACCTAAATCACTTCGAACAGTACATAAACTCCAACTATAGATGCTCGTAAGGTTTGTATCCTTTTTGTTTTTATGCTCAGATATTAGTTCTAAAATATCATATTTTTTTTTAGTATTTGATTTTTGTAATTTTTCATATATTAGCTTTCTTCAAAGGTCTAAAATATACAATAGTTTGTTTTCCTACTCTCCAAACTACAATAGTATAAATCAACAAATGATTTGATCAAATTGAAAAGATATAATTGAAACTTTTTTTCTCCAAACATTAAAAATATGAAATATGACCATATAAATTTCATTCATGAAGATATTCATAAATAAAACAATGGTCAATCTTATACTCCCCTAGATAATAACATTTTTATACTAACATTGGGGCCAACTTAGTTTGCACAATAACCAATTGTAACTCAATAAACTTAAGACATAGCTACACCTCATATATATATATATATATATATATATATATATATATATATATATATATATATATATATATATATATATATTTACTCCTTTATATATGTACAATTATTTGTATAAGAGGTTCATACTTTGAAAGATAAGGTGTTACATCTTGAGTAGGTATCCACTAGGCCATCACATGCTTTGAAATCTCATGTTCTTTATGATACACATTTAGCACATCACATAGTGATATATCCATTATGATATAGATTAGTGACACCTATGTTTACATTTTATGATGGTAAGAGTGATCTAGAACACCATATTTGATATTTTCATGTAACGTGTTTGGACTATGTGTCCAACAATTGGTTCCTCACTAAGTCTTTTTCATGTAGTATAAGGGATTATGCCTTCAAATGGTTTTAATATCTATCAAATAAATATATCACCACATTAAATCCATTTGAAAATATGTTTTTATCACACTTCTCAATAAACATAAGTGATAATATCTCATATGTTCAAGTTGCACAATTGAAACAAAAATTAAATTAGCCTATTGAAGAATATGTATTACAATATAAAACTATATTGGCAAAATTAAATAGCCCCATGGAATATAAGTAGATTTTATACATATTAAAATAGATCCTACTACAAAAATTACATGAAGCTATCTTGTTCAATAAGTTTTAATCCTTCACAAGTTTATGCCATATAGTAAAAGAAAGAGAAGTCAATATTCTCTCTATGGGCAAACTAAAATATACAAGTAGATAAAAATAAACATATAATATTTATTGTAAACATTTATACAAGGTAAGGGCCACTAAAAAAAAGAGTGATCCAAAGGCCATAGTTAACATATCCTTAGATCCATCTCCTCACTTGGTTTTGTCAACTCCTCCATACAGAGTTTTCACCAACTTTATAGAGTCTCAAACATGTGGTTTATAGTAGCTCTTGGAATGCAATGTCATATATTTCCATCCCATAAAAGAGGTTGATATGACACAACCTACTCCAAATAACTATGATTATAATACATTATATGAATATAACAAGGAAGCAAGACATAAAATAAAATGGATGCATCACCTTGAAACATAAGATATGGGATTTGATAAGGGCTACAAAAATTTATGTGGGCACACCCATAGAGGAAACAAAAGTTCAAGAAATGCAAGCTAAGTATTAAAAAAAATCTCAAATCCATTTCCAAGTACTATATTAAATGAGGAAGGGTCCCTTTAGGTGTTTAATACATGTATCAGACACATCCATTACCAGCATCATATCACCCTACAACAAAGAAGGCACACCCACTACACAATATCATTAGTTTTTATCATAATATAGTTATAGTTAGACCACACATCATCTTATAAGAGTATTATATTATTGATGGTGATTCATTTTTATATGCACTCTTTGTATGAGCCTACATAGATCATCATTCTATTTAGAGTGTTATGGATGATAATGAGTCAAGTATTAACAGGTGCACTATCACACTTCTACAACATTTTAGGTATTTAGAGTAATATATGTATCCTATAGACATAGTTATTAGTTGTTTCAATGGCCATGTTTATATGTCCATAGAGAATATTGTACTTCCAAAATAGGTTGGACTAGCACATGTGGCCACTATATTATTAGTAGTTTCTAGTGTATTCATATTTGACATGTTACTTGGTACACTATGGACATAGAAGTTGTGAGCCATCCCATCCACCATGCATAGATGCTAAAATATATACACACTAATTAGGAAATCATAGTTTAGTGTCTTTTATATGAGTATCCTCTACCTACCCCATATATAATTAGATAAAAATGACTAGTTACCACATAATTACCAATTACATCAGAATTACCAATTATTTTAACCTTTTAAGGTTTTACTAATGTAAATCTTAAGTTTGATTAAAGGGATGAGTTATCTAAATTAGTGAAATAATATCAAATAAATAACAACTAAATTGTTATATAATTTTATTTACTTTGACTTTATAATGATGATGATGATGATGATGATGATGATGATGATGATGATGATGATGATAATAAATATGTACAAATAAAGTCTTATCTAGAAAACACTTGACATCAAAGATATCAGTGATAAAAAATGGTATATAAATAGGTTTGAGTGTCTTTAACTAGACCCTAAGTCATATATTCCCCTATAAATTATCACCACTCTTAGACACTAGCACCATGTTTCTATAGTGTCATAAAAATGGTGCTAGTTTCCTCTATGCAGGATTGTTCCTAAATTTTGGGTGCACCTATGCTTGTGTTTCTAGGTTCCATTCCTACTCACATGAAGTCAAAAACTTTGTATTATGCCTGCAATAGCTGATTTATGATGTTAACCCTAATCCTCAATGAAATTAGGGTATGAAATAAAAATTTGTGTTCATTATTAGGATAGGATGGACATCCTCAACACCCCGTTATGAAGATATTTGCCTACATACCAATGTTTTGAGGAGTGATCAAGATTGATGTAGTTATCCCACCTAAGTACTTGATGCAAGTGTAAGTTAATGCTAAAATGATAGTGGTATTGAATTCATAAGCATGCTTGAGATTAGAAATATTGAAAATATTGGCTTATAGAAATTGTATATGGTATTATGTATAAGTAGGATAAAATAAGGACTAATAACTTTGATTTTGCTCAACTTGTTTCTTGTTTGAATGTCTTTTGCATTTATTCTCCATCTAGTGGATATAGGTGTAAAATTCATGTATTTATAGTGTTTCATAGATTATTATAATAATAAAATGTTCTCATGCCAACCTTAGGAGGGTTTAATTTTCGAAAATATATCCATTCAAGATAGTTAGGGTAAGGGAAACTAGTGCCATGTTGGGGATAGTAATGCCATGTGTATCTAGTGTCCTTAATGTGGTGCTAATGTCCATCTAGTAGGATTCTAGGCACAAAGGGTTAGTATCTAGGAATGAAGGTTTGAGACTATGTTTTAGTTGACTAAGGATGTTTGTGGTCTACACAAAGGTTGTAAAAGTGTGATAAAAGGCTCTAGGATAGGTCTAGTGGTAAGATGTGAATCTCTTATCTCCAGTATCAATATTAGTACTCAAATACCACTTTTAGGTGATTAAATGTACCCCCATTTATGATACAAATACATCAAAGTGAAATGAATAGTATAAATGTAAAATAAATGTGCCTAGACTTACCTAGGAAGTGAAGCCCATGAAGTTGAGTTTTAGTATGTAAAGTTGGGTATGTGAATGTGAAGCATGATCCGAAGCATGACCTACAATGAAATGTGCATAAATTAGTCCTTACTTAAGAGATATCAAAATTAAAAGACTATTTTGAATAAATTAATTGACTAAAGAAATGAGAAAGAGTAAAGGAATGAATACAACTCATTGGCTATGAACTAATGTATGAACTTAGTGACAGCATTTGTGTACATGTTCATAGTGATCAAATCATTGAATTTATTAGACTAAACTGATAGATTATTCAATCCTCATGTATGGGGGGCTCAATAACTCAATGTAGTTTTGACTCCATTATTGCCAACCCCTACTTGGTGGATTATGACCTATGAATATCTTGGATTAGACTGAAAATGTGTCTAAACCTCTCATGTGGGTGAATTAAGAACTCAAGTAGGATCTAACTCCATCATTTCCCACCCATTTATAATAGATGCTTATAAAATGAAAATTCATAAAGTGATAGAAATATCTAATTGGGTATATCTAACTATGTATATTAGCTTGCAACCACTCAGTTATATTAGGTAGCATTGGGCCACTCATGAATTCCAACCACTAAAGATGGAATAAGGAATTAAACTAGTGATAACATGTAATATGATGTAAAGTGTATATAGTATATATAATGACATAGATTTTTCCATTACATCTAATTAACTTGTGTGTAACTAAGTATATTGAAACTATGTGCCACACACATGCCCCCCAATCTGATATCTAAGTATACAAAATTTGGACTAAGTTATAATGAGTGTATCTAAGTATCAAAACTAAATATGGGAATGATTACGCCATGAATGATTCCTAAAATCTAAGTAATTGATATGAATATGATCTTAACTAGTGTGAATATCAACTAAATATGAGCATAACTATCAAACATGTAGTAAGTTTGGATTAATGTAGTAGACTTGATTTGTATGAGTAATTTTCAAGAACTCAACAAGAATAAGTGAAGCATGTATGTATGATAAAACTAACTATAATAAGATAGATAACATATGTAATATCTATAAAATATAAGAAATGTAAAAATAAAAATGCATACGATCTTGTGTCTTTTGAGTAATATTTGAATGGTTTTTGTGTTTTGGAATGTTTTATTATTTTTATAGTTTTTAGATATAATATATGTACAAGAAAATGAAAATAAACTATGTACAAGGAGTAAGAGATAATAAATTATGTACACAAGGGTAATAACCATACTAACTGATGAGTCTCAAGGGAGACTCACTATCACTATGACCTATGCCAAATAAGGGAATTATGATTGTGCATGATGTGTGAAATGGAAACTATGATCCCATAATATGGTGTGGATTAATATGTGTATATATCTACTTGTGTATTGGTGCTATGAATTTGTGGTAATAAAATTTTTCATTATGAACTATAAGGGTCTTAGGAACCCATCTAGTAGAAGGTGTTCTAGGTGACATAGGTGCCCTATGCTAAGAATTGGAAGAACCCAATAATATTGATCTTGGTATAAATTAAGTAGAGGGATATCCTCTATAATTTATGACATATCTCTAACATAGGGATCTCTCTAGTAATGGTATCTATAGGAGAGTATACATATGTGTCAATATTGTAGGACTAGACCTCTCCTACACTGGTGGATCTATTGAATTATGTGATGTATGCATAAGAACTATGCTTTAAGCTATAACTGATAACTATAAAATATCTAGTAATGATTTTGGAACTATAACTAGTTACTATGATAGAACTACCTATGAGGTGAGTGGGGATACTCATAAAGGAGACCCTCAAGTTTGACCACCTGATTCACATGTATGTACTTCAATCATATGTGCACTATAGATGGGATGGATCAAATTTTATATAACCATGGCCTACCTAATAAAATATCAAAAATTATTACACTAGGTACTATAATGAGTCTAATGGCTATATGTGTTGGTCTAACCTATAATAGAAACACAATCTCCATAATGGAGTTTTGAACATGAACACTAAAACCACTAATGATTTTATCTATGGGGAATATATCCTTATCTTAGTACCCTAAATGCTAAAAGAGTGTCATAATTCACATGCTAATGATTGACCTCTACTCAACCATAACACTTTGGATAGGATGATGATCTATGTATGCTTGTATAAAGAGTGCATGTAAATATATATCATCATCAACAATCTCCTACTCTAATAATGCGATGAGTGGTCTAGGTTGAACTATAGTATGGTACATTAAAATAATTTTTTGTAATAGATGTACCTATTCTACAATAGTATGATATGAAACCGATTATCGATGTGCCTAATATGTGTAGTGAACCCCTGATGTTCTCCCTACCTTGATCATTGTGTGATTTGGAAATGGGTATGATAATATATTTAGTGCCTTAACTTATATTTGTTGTGCCTTCAATGTTTATGTGGGGGTTTCCAAATTAATAATATTAGCCTTAATCAAATATTATATCTTAGGATTTAGGCTTATGCATTTGTTTGTTGTATGGCCTAGTGCCTTATGATACTCATAGAATGCATTATGTTCATAATTATTTGGAAGAGGGCATGTTATATCAACCTATTTAATTTGAGGGAGAGATATGACATTATATTCTAAGAGATATTTTAAAACATGTGTTGGTGACTATGGAAGGTTGTTAAAGATTCAAAGATGAGGAGTAGATAAAAATAATCTAAGAGATGGATGAGAAGCTATGTTGATTATGTCCTTTTGATCACTCTATTTCTCATTGGCCCTTACCTTATATGGAATATTATTTTAAATTCTTAATATTTTATTCTAATTCATTTGTATGATTGAGTTTTTCCATTGATATGATCTTAACTTGTATCTTTTTTACTATGTGGCACACATATATGATTATAAGAAACTTCTTAAACAAGATAGCTTTATTTTATGCTAGTGAGAGACTTTGTCTAAATATGTCTTGATACTCTCTATCTACCATAGGGATAGTCAACTTGGATAATATAATATTGTATCATAATACATAATCTATGATAGGCTCATTTGACTTATATTTCAATTTTTCCACTTGGGTATATGATATCTTATCACTAATATTGATGGAGAAGTGTGATAGACACATGTTGAATAAAGGATTGAATGTGGTGATAGATTGATTTGGTAAATCATAAAAGTAGTATAGGGAATAGTCCTTTAAACATCTTGAAAACACCTTTCTGAGAAGATAATATTTGGACATGAAGTCTAAACATACTACATGAAAATCTCTAAGATGATGCTCTGGGTCATCCTTTCCATCATAAAATGTAAGGTTAGGTTATAAAAAATTGAATGGAAAGGTAGTTGATGCTATGTGATGTTACAATGGTGTACATAATATAATATTAGAATCCAAGGCACATGATGGCCCAGTGGATCCCTTCTCAAGATGTAAAATCTTAGTCTGTAGAGTATTAATCTCATGCATAAGGGACTACACATCTATAGTGGAGGAACTAGACACAAGAGGTGTTGACCAAATTTTGACCCCAAGTCAAAATGGGTCAATCCCTCTAAGTTGAATCTTTTCATGGGATTAACAAAAATTGTATGTGGTCTTATCATCATCTTAAATGTTCTTAAATTATCTTTATATGGTCATGTTAGTCATTTCTTAGCTTGGTTTAAGGTTTAGACTCTTGTGTAATTGTCTAGTCCTATGGGTCATTCACAAGGTCTTGGTACTGTCAAACATGGTAAAAGGTTTAATATGGTTTAAATTCATTATATAAATTTATTAATGTGTCTTTAAGGTCACAATATCATGTCTTAACCATTTATCCTACTATTATGTTCTAAAATGACATTTGGGCCTATGTTGTGTAGCTATACACACTATATTCAAAATAAAACATTTAAATAAGGTTAATCAATGTAATTTATACTATATAATATTTAAGTATTGTTAGAGACTAATAACACCTATATTTCAATGCCTAAAATAAATAAAATGCCACTTTACAAGCACTTTTGGGCACTTATATGGCCTTGAAAGATCATCTTTTAGTTGAAAATGGTTTAAGAGTGTCCCTAAGTTTCCTAATATAATTTTAATACATTTTAATAAGTTTTATGTCCCATAGATGCTTCAGATATTCTCTCTCCTCCATCATTACCTTCACAAACTAAGAAAGTTAAAATTAATGTGGATGTATGGCCGAGAGAGGGAGAGAGAGAGAGAGAGATATTTTGGAGATGAAACTTTGGAAATTGTTAGGGGTCCTAGTAATATTGAAATTAGTGGAATTAGTTTGACTATTCATGGCCCCTCCTTTATTAATAATTGCTAAGAGTGATAGTAGGTCACTATGCCTTGTCCATCCAAGTAAGGTCTAATTTTTCATTTATTTATCAACTAAAGAATTATATGGAGAATAATGGTTTTGAGTGATGTTTTAAGATGTAAAATATATCAATTAAATGGTGGTTTCACCATCTGAATTATCTCCATGAAGTGTATTCAGTAGGAGTAAAAGTGTCTAAAGTTAAAGGTGTTTAGTCACTCCTGTTGCAAGTGTTTTTATTTGTTTTATTTGTTGTCACTCTCAGAGGTTCTCAATTGATTCATAATTCATGTAATATTAATAAAAATAATAAGAATAATGTAATGTCTCTTGTAATGTGTTTCTTATATGCATTCTTCAAGTGTTTTGCTCTTTGGAGACATCATTTGTGTTATGCAATCTTATACAAGTTTGAATGCCAAGTGTCATCCAATTTGAAATAAATATCTACTATAACATATAAGGAGGAAAGTTTTGAACATTTTATAACTCAATACAAGTGGTTTTCACTCAATGTACTATGGTTTGGACTCATGAACGTGAACCCTCCTACATAGAACTTGCATATAAACTGATTGTATACATAGTCCATACATGTAAATGGATGATTTGAGCTTGAAATATAGTTAGTGAGAAAGTATAAATGATTGTATATATAGTAATAAAAATTTATTAAAAGAGTTTAAAAGTGTCAAAGTGTTATAGTTACTTAAGATTCAAGAAGTTGTCTTTGCATCCTATGTAAGTAAATAGAAACCTACAGGCCCTAAACCTATATTTCCTTATTTTGGACTCAAAAAAACTAAAAAGAGAAATTTAAAACAATTTTATAAACATTAATCAATCATGGGATCAGTCACAAGACACCATAAATAATTAAATCATTTTCAAGTTTAGAAATGGTCAAAGGACTGAGTTCACAAGCCTAAGATGCCTATATAGGTTTGTGTATAGAATAAAAAGGTAGTGGTATGAGAATATCATGAAATAACCAATGAAACTTGTAAATATATGAGAAATCAATATAATTGAGGTTGGTTATTATTTAAGTTCCTTCATAGATCTCAAGATTAGCTTCTAAGTTTCTATGCGCAAACCCTTCTCCTTCATACACACCTAAAACCACCTAAAACTTGACACTCTAGAGCAAGAGTATTCTTAAATACGATCAAGGTCAAGAAAAATTTAAAATATTTGGAAACCCTTAGTAGGTATGTATTCATATTTAATTCCTTTCAACAATTTTATGACCCTAAAACATAGTTAAAACTCTCAAAAATGACACCTACAATCAAAACTTAGAGAATTGAGAAGTATTATAGGCTGTAAAGTCATGGTGATTTGAGGTTGAAAAGTATAGGGTTCCAATATACCAATAATATTACATATTATTAAAGGTTAAAATAATGGAAATGGGGTCCTAATGCCTTAAACATACTCATACTTCTCCTAATAGAGACCTACAGGTATGTTAGGTAATATAGGCTAGTTTTAAGCCTAGGGAGAGGGGAAAAGGTATGAAGGAGTAAAGGAGCTTATGTGAGGTAGATGGTGAAATATATTAATATATTTTAAGTCATGAGAGATAAAAATAAGGTTTAAAAGGATTTAAAAGTAGAGTTCAAAACCCTACATACTCATTAGTTGATACCTATAGGCCTACTCAATTTATAATGGTGAGATGCATACAATGTCATGAAGGACAAAGTTTTTAGAGAGACAAAAAATAACATATAAACCACTCTAAATTGATATAATTACATCACATATTAATTTCAGAAATAATTAAGATAGGGTCAAATTTTGATAAGTCCTTTTAGGGCCTACTAAGCCTAATCATACACATAACATCATTTTGTTTGTTTAGATGAAGATAAAATGATGACCTAAAATATTTGGTAAGTATAATATGTTTTCATATATCCTATAAAATTCATTAATGGATAGTGAAATACATAAATAAACTTTGATGAGTCTATGAATGCCTAATAGGCTAGAATTCAAACAACACAGATTTATGTGTATAGATTAATCAATCAAGTACATTCATGAGAAAGTGTTTAGATGGAGTTGAGTTGGGAAGATTTAAGAAAATAAGGATATGATAAGTAGTATGGAAAATTATTTCATGAATTAATATATCCCTGATAGTGTGAGAAAAGAGAAAACACAGTCATCTAGGGTAATTTAAGATAGATGGCTTAAGAACACTAGGCATCAACTAGTGGTGGGTATAGCAAGGTTGAGGAAGAAATGTGATAAGATTATAATGTGATAAATTTAATTTGGATATCATGGAATTTTTTTATGTCATTTAAAACTCAAAACTAAACTAAAATCACCACCTATAAGCCCTAATTCTTCTTGGTATCACAAAATACAACCCACTAGCCTAAGAGGTCACCTTCACTTGCTTAGTATAGTAAAAAAAGACTACATGGAACATTGATATCCTAAGGATAGCTATCCAAAATTATGTACCTAAAATTTGTGGATTTTTTTGGTTTATTGATACCCCAAGCTTTATGAATCATCATTAAGACCTTGAGTCACTCACAGGCTGCCCAAACAGGCTAGTTCTAACCTAATGAGAGAGAGAGAGTAAATGGTTTTAATGACTCTATATGGATTTTATAAACTTAAAAATTACTTGGATAAATTTAATAATTCTCTTCACCAACACCTCATTATTTTAGTTTTTACTTGCAAGTATGGAACTATATGAAATAGGCCAAAAAAGATAATTTTAAGCTACTTGGGAGGTTCATTTAAGATGATATAAGATAATATTTGACTTAGAGGATCCTCAGGAGGTAATAAAATTTAATCACATGTTTATTTTAGGTTTCAATTTTTTTCAACCGTTTGAAGTGAATATGCAATCTCTAGGCAAGGAAGCCTAATTGAGACCTAGTTAGGAGAGAAAAATAGATGAAAAGGACACTAATACTCACTTTTAGGACCTAAAACATGGAATGGATCTATAAATACATATTGGGTCATGAAATATTCCTTATATTTAACAATAACATCATTAAAATTCTCTATACAAAGAGGTTTACATGATTTTAGGGTTACAAAGAATGAAGCCAAAATGGAGATTTTGGTGTAAAATGTGTTATTTGGATTGGTTTGAGACTTAAAAATGGATTTTTTTAGGTTTAATATGATGTTAATATACCATCCATATAGATATAACAAACTATAGAATATGAATCCAAGTTTTGACACGTGTAAGCAAGATTGGCCTAATGAGGTGAAGAGACTTTTAAACACCTAGCAAGATAATGAACTGATGTGTTAAAGAGAACCTAAAGATATAAGTTGGTAGGTGTCAATAAAAGAATTTTTTTTAACTCAACATGATCTAACCATAAATAATTCCACTTTTCTTTCCCCAATCTAAAGTAAAGGCTAATTTTGGAGAGTTAGTCAAGGTGTCAAGAAACGTTTGAAACTTCCGTACCACATGGAGTAGAAGAACATCTTTAGAAGACTGAAAATTGTATTTAAGGACCTGATGGGTTAGTTTAAAACTTATGTCTTCTTGTATATCTTTTTGGACACTTGTCTCTCTCTCATTCCTACACCCTTCTCTCCTTTTTCTCTTACGTTCTCTATATATTGATCCTTAATTAGCTACGTGGGTATCATCCACATAGGTATGTCAAATCCCTAACCATTTTTATGCATTTGATTAATGAAATTCAATTAGTTTTACCTCCTCATATGACTATAAATAGTGTGTGTGAATTAATAATTTATCTTATCAAGTGAATTGACTTATCTTCCTTGGCATGTTATCTTTTATAACACCTAGATGTAGCTTGAAAGCTTTTTTTTACAATTCATGTGAAGTGTATAAGTGTGGTGAAAGGGTTGATTGAGATTTTTTATATTTTAGTGTCATTAAAGACTTCTTGTTTAGTCCTTCTAGCCTTAGAAACCATCATAGCCTTCACATTGAAACACTCATATGAGATATTCAAATTAGGGCTAGTGTATGTAAGGTTAGTTTGATCTATCTATAAGTGCACATATAGATGGTTGGGAGAGATAAACTATTTTGTGTATCACCCCCTTTGTTTTCATGTCATCCTTATCCCTTTTCATTCTAAATTAATAATGCAGTAGAGCCTAATTAATACATCAAGGGGAGATATCCCTATATCTTAAAGGTTTGATCCATCTAAAGGTCATCCAAAGCCTAGTATCAATCACATTGCATATCTTAAGTTTATAGGGCTTGAAACACCCTCTCATAGGGTGTGAATTTGAGATATAATAGTCTTATCATGTCTAGTGGGAATAGATTGACATAAATTTAAATTTTTTTGGGTGTTGTGCTTCAACATAATAGACTTCAGAGGCAACAACTCAAGCACTAATGGTGACTCCAAATGAATCTTAGTTGGTATAGGCAATCCAAGTGCCTTGAAATTAGAAAATTTGGTATGTATAATCATTTATATTCATTTTAGTATTTTTTCAATTCATTTTTTATTAATAAAATTGACTGACTAAAAATAGAAATGATAAAGGGTTTTGAAAGAGGAATACCTATGATGGGGATGTAAACTATTGATCTTGTGAGGTGGAATCTCTTTTTTGGTTAGGAAGGACTAACTACACAATAAATATAACTTAGACAAGATTGATTAATAATTGAGATGAGTGGAATGCCTGATACAAGATCAATTCTAAGAAGTGGTACACTTACTTATAGGGATGTTAGTGCATTTTTTATATAATTAAGTAGATAGTATAAGATGAATTACAATAAAGCATGGGATAATATTATGAAACTAAAATGAATCAAATCAATCTAATACATAGATTTTATCAAAATATTCTTTCCAATATGCTACTACTAAGTCTTCTTATTCTTGGATTGCTTCTAGTTGTTCTAGGATGGCTTCTAGAGTTGGGACAATGACAATCACATAAAATCATAACTTAAAAGAGATATCACTTTGATTAGTGAATAAAAGATAATGAACTATAGGTAAGTTGTGAATTAAGACCACATCATGTATAACACCAAATAATGTCATCTAAAGATAATAATACATGATTTCAAGGCTTAAAATAATAAATTATATATATTCAAGCTTTATAATATACTATCAAGTTATAGACAAAACTGAAAACATATGGATTGATGCTTATTATCTTAGAATTGGTATTGATTAGTTGATCGATGTCAATATAAAAAGAATCATGGTCAATCCTTATAGTGGGTACTAAAAGACTCAAAAATGTGCCTGAGGAGGTATTTTGTAGATCTTAGAAGGATCTTAAACTAATCACTAATCTATGTAAATAGACTTATAAGATTAGACATAATAGAAAGGAATATTATAGTAATTTAAAACTAATCAAATACATAAAAAACTTAGCACTATAAAATATTCCTAGGCTATAGATAAATACCTCATTGATAAGGATGTGGTTGATTTGAGTAGAGTATGGGTAGACTAAAATTGGGATGTCATTATTCCATAGTGTTCCATTATAATTTCATCAGTATCTCAATGTGCAAAAATTAGGATTTATAACCTGATGTTGGCCTGGCTATAAATCTATGTCGATCATAATAAGATTGATAATGATCATGGGAAATGTTATCAATTTTTTTTAAGTTTGAGTTTTTAGTTACAATAATTTAATATATTAGATAAAAGCTTAGGTCAAATTAGTTTTAATGGGGCTTGGATATGGGAAGGTTGTTAGGAAGGTTAAAATAGCTAACCCACTTTAGGCTTAGAGAGCTTTAACTAGGATTTAGGGACAATAAACTAGTTACTTAGGTAAAATGGTAATTATGTAGATTATTTACAAAACATTAAATGGTAAATAGTAAACCTAAATTAACCAGTGTAAGAAAGGAAGGGAAGGGGTAAGACACATTTATTCATAATAATGTGTTGTAAATTTATAGTGTCTACATTTTCCTCTTTTGTTGAGTGGTTTGTGATAACCTATTGTGATACAAAAACTAGGTTAGGTCGGATGCCCTAGGTTTTACTGAGGAGGTACTCCCCCTAAAACTAGGAGCTAGTGAAAGATAATGAGGTGGAGATGGGTTTGAAAATGAAAAGGTAATTGTTAGGGTAGATAGTAAATGAGCATTGAAGATGTAAGGATAAGCATGAAGTATAATATTTTACTAACAATATATAGGATATCCTACATGGGAATTACCCAAGGAAAACAAGTAATGGATTGTCATAACTACAAATATGCAAGATATATCAAAGTTAGTAAATAGGGTAAAGGATAAGATGGGTTGACCAAATCATCTAGTGTTCTTGGTACATGTGCATTAGCTAGGGATATAGTGCTCTCAAGATGAGGTAGATTTTTTAGGATCTATAAGGGATAAACACTGAAATGAGTGTAGACCTCTCAAAGGGTATGGGGCCATTAGGGGGCTTATGTCCACAAGCTAATAACACTAGGCAATATAAGATATGATAGTTGTGATAAAAGATTTCTTATATGGCCTTGTAATATTGTTTTTAAGGAAGCAAGATATTTGAAAGTAGTGCTAGGGATCTTTAAATAGACAAAATAACCATTGATCCAATAGATTGATGTTAATTAGGGAGGAATCGATACCAATCCAAAAATAATTGACATCGATCTAATGGGTTTATAAATAAGTCATCAAATGCCTTTGATGTTCATTTTACAAATGAGGTCAAGTTGAGATAGAGGTAATAAATTTGACACATATCAATATATTGAGTGAGATATATATGATAAAGGCTAATGGGAGTGAATGATGATAATAGTTTCACAATGAGGTAGGGATAAATTAGTTTTGGTGTTTTTTGTAAATTTTTGATTTTTTTGAATTCTAAGCTAGCATAGGATAGGGTTTTTTAAGGATCATCTTTGATCCTAAGAGGATTTATGTTGATGATATAAAGATCATCCACCAATTGGTAAGGGATCAATTCCAATTTGATGATAGATGATGATCCATAACCAATTATGATAGCTCCATTAAGGGTAAATGCCAATGCCTTAGATTGAAACAAAAATTAAAGGATATTATTATTTGTTTAAAAACTAAGTGAATCTAGGGGAATATGGGATTACAGGCATAGGTGTTATTAATGATGTGATATTGAGTTTCATTTTTAGTAGATAACTTGAGAGACATTATGGGATATGAAAATTGGGATGATATTAAGGTGGTCAATTTAGGAGGACTATACCACTATCATCGATTTCACTAGGATCAGAGTCTAATAGTGGCACTACTAAAGTGATGGGATCTAGATGTAGGGACCTTTTATTTATTGACATGAGAGATGATAATGACCCTGGAGAACATCTATAAGATTCTCCATCTACATGTTCAAGGAGTAGAGATCATCCTAGTGGATTAGATAGGATGGATAGTGGCATTAACATGGTTATACAAATTAACACTACAAACATGGGCTTTACAATAAGAGGCTTTGGTTTTGAGGATTTATATGATTGAGATAAGGAGGGGAGATGAGTGATGACCATGATGATGTTGGACATCTCATGTTATGCATTACCAAACATAAAAATAATGAGGTTCACATGGATCATGATAGGGGTGCTTGAAGATATGTGCAAGCACCATATAGTTTTTACATGGGCCCCTACCCTATTAGCATAAATATACAAGGATCCATAGGGGTGGTGGATACAGTGTTGGTATAGAATTTATGTTACTTATGTGCTCCATTTATGGGCCTATGGGCATATCCAAGTAGTATAATCACTAAGGATGCAATAGATGGGATGGCATAGTTTGCTTTTAGTATCAACATTTTGAGGTGAAGGGATGACTTTTCCCATCCTCATGGAGATGGGAGAGTGAAAAAAATAGATTTTTATAGATAAGTACTAGAGGATCTAGAGGAGGATGAGGTTATATGGAGACCTTATGTCATATTCCTAGCATGGATAGGGATAGAGATAGAGTTGGTAATAGGGTAACAAGTAAGATGGGTGTGGGGGAAATCCCTAGAGCAAATGGAGCTCTTGTAGTTTGGGTTTATATAGTGATATTTTGGGATACAACAATATCTACCTAAGGAACCTTAGATTTATATGAGATATGACTCAAAGGTGGAGCTCCTCAAGCCAAAAGTTATAGAGCCAAAGTTGCTAGCAAAGGAGGAGTTAGAGGAAGAGGGGGTAGATGATGTTGGGGTGACAAAGGCATATATATTATGGTGGGTAGAGAATTATGGAAGAGGAGAGGAAAGAGTGGTGCATTAGAGGTGGGAGGTAAAGTATGTAGAGATGGAGGATGAAAAATATCCAAGGTGAGATTGGGAGGGGGACATATATACTATCATGATAGAGAGGTATGTAGCCCAATCACATTACTCTAGAGTGGTTCTTGAGCATGACCAGTTATAGGCATAGTTGAAAATGTTATAGGGGAACTATGATGCATTGTAATAGAGTTATGATGAGGCATTATTAGCATTGGATAGATATCATGGGTAGTGTCAGAGGTTTTAAGTACTAGAAGTTATAGAAGGGGGAATAATTTTAAGGTGTACTACAAAAGGTGAATAGGGTAGGAAGATGGGGCCTTTAGGGAGTGTGAGCCTAGATAGATATTATGAGGTGCTAGTGGAGCTAAGTTATTATGATAAGATTGTTATAAACCATTAAACATAGATTCTTAGATATGCCAACCACCTAACTAGGGTAGGGTTTGACCCAATGTGTCAAAAAGGGATGAGAGGGATGGAGGAAGGATGGAAGGGAGAATTGAGGAGACAAGCTTGATATCTACCTGATATATATATCCAATTATTAGTAGTCATGTATACATCTACCATATGGATGGAATTTTTATATATATTACACATTATGACACTTTATGATGTATATTTAATTTATGGATATATATATTCATGATTATATGTTTTATTAAAATTTATTACATGAGATTTTGTTACATGATTATGGATTTGGATGGTTTTGATTACATGTACATAGAATTTGACTTTAGTTACATCATGTATTATATTTATTATGCAATGTTTACATAGATTATGATATTTAGATTATGTGATACAATTTTTATCTTAACTTATGGATTCATATGCCTATGCTTAAAATGGATTGGTAATGGATTATGGATTTTTTTATGACATGATAATTTATGATGCATCATGGACTAATGACATATTATCCTATGGATTTTATATTACATGTATTATGTTTATTTTTTATTATACCTATTAGATTATATGGATGGGATTTATTATCATGGTTGATTATGGATTATTTAATTATTTTAATAAATATTTATATAATTTATTGAGGATGCATGCATGATAATTGGCTAGGACTCTAACTAAAGCTATATCCCTTTTTTATTTCACATATACACACTTTTATCCAATTTTAATGAAAATACTTAACAATATTTTGTTAAAAAAATTCATAAATCTTTGGCTTGAAATAAAAAAGGAGATTATAGGAATGGGGTAAATGCATAATTCTCTAAAAATACACATATTTCTTTATGTTTCAAAATTTTTTAACCTTAAGTAATCCATAGACAAATGTAGACTAATGAATTCAAGAAGTATACAAATGAAAGATGATCAATGCGGGAAGATTTCATGGGATATAATTTTGATTTTATATATTTTTGCATGATTTTTTTAATAGGAAACCGATCAATGTGGGAAGTTTCCTAAATCATAGGAACATAGCCATACTTCAAAGAATTGGTCTATTTATTTAGATACATATTATCAGATATCCTTCAAGGGATAAATTTATCCTTTACTCTTTTCTTGATTTTAATATTCAAAACCTTTTTGTTATGGATTAAATTCTAAGGCATTTCATAATCTAGGAAAACATGGCCAAATAGAACTCCCTTAAAACAAGCTATTTAAGGTGATGGATTGCTAGGAGATAATGAATTGGGACTTTGATATATTTCAAATGGGGCCAATCCATGATAACCTCCTATGAATAGATATGGGGTGTTTATATTTAAGGATAAAAATAGTAACTACTGAAAATACACATAGTTCTTAATCATTATGAGGTATGTTAAAGATAAGGGATATGATTTTTAAGATAAATTATGCTGAATAGATTGTGTAATAGGATTATTAATAGTATAAATGACATAAATTCAAAGCATTAAGAGGCTCACATTCTATTTTTCCATCAAGGGAGGCCAAATGATATGCCCTAGATCC
The DNA here is from genome assembly GCA_037957365.1 of Torreya grandis. Taxonomy (NCBI): domain Eukaryota; kingdom Viridiplantae; phylum Streptophyta; class Pinopsida; order Cupressales; family Taxaceae; genus Torreya; species Torreya grandis. Next base: position 673,425 of record JARHVA010001067.1, read on the forward strand.
ATACTTATGAGTGATAATATAAGGTCCAAGCCAATTAAGAGAAAACTTTCCCCATTTACTTCATTCCATATTTGTGACATGTTGATTTTATTTAAGGCTAAGGTCACCAGTATTTAACTCTTATTCCTTTAAATGTTGTTTAAATTTTCATTTTATTTTTTCTTAATTTACATAAAGGTGATTACAGGATGTGGCTCGATGTTCATCTAAAAGTTCTAGTTGTGTTAATCGATCTTGATGATTGTTAGGAGAATAAATTTGATAGTAAAGATACATAGGATATTTGTCTATATTCATGTGTTATGTATTTAGTTTTTTAGATAAATGTGTATTTTATCCTATCTCTATAACCTATAATAGGTTAGAATATGAAAAGACTTCACTTTTGGTACCAAGTACAAGAAGAATATGAATAGCCATAAACTACATACATCTATATATACTTGTATTTATATGGAGAATGGAGTTCCACCTTTGAAGATATCAATAGAGACTATTTTGGTTATGGTTACCTATTATGTTTCTTACTTTTTTCCTTGCATGAATTCTCGTGCATAATGCCTTACTTTATGTCTAATCTAATCCAAATACTTTGTAAATGTTAATGAATTACTAATTTTTACTAATTCTTAAATAATGCGTAATAATTCATTTTCATTATGCTTATATTTTCCAACCTTATGTATGAATTTTATGAACTATCCTACACACTAAAATATAACCTAGCTATCCTCCTTGTACTTAACATGTTCTAATGCTTTAGTAACCTCTGCTAACAATGGTTCAGTGAGCATGGAAACACTCCTTATGTAATAAACTATGATAACATGGTTACCAAGGTTGAGAGACATTGAGACATGGTTAAACCAAAAATTATGTAATTTTATAAAAGAATAATAAAAATGGACTAGTATTACCAAACAAAAAATCATTCAAGTGCATATCTATGGAGATATTTCTGAAATTATTTAGTGTGAGTTAATTGAATTTCTAGATAATTGGTTAAAATGGTTGGAATATTATTTCTTTAACCCAAGAATGAAAGAAATAATCATCTAGATGGAAGAAAAGGTAGACTAGTTGAAGTAATTAAAAATTAACTGGACAAGGGTGATAGACTATTGAGTTGTTACCACTCTAGATAAATACATAAATAATTTTGTGTTATAGGGATACATGGATTTTGAGTCTACACAAAACTTGTTTGTAAGAGGAATTAGGGGGAAATTTTTGTAGTGACTACCACCCCTTTTGAAGATGTTGGTTATGGACAAGGCCATGGTGCCTACTCCAACCAATATGGAGTAGTAAATTTGTGCATAAAGGGGTGTGTATGAAATGATAGTGAATGATGAGTAGATGAGTAGATAAGGCTTGAAACTGAATCCAAAATGGAGACATAAGGAAATAAGAGTCAAAATAAAAGTTTAGATTTAGAATGTGAACTATGACAATAAAACATATGGAATAAAATGAAAAATACCCAAGTAACAACAAGTAGAGGTTAGATTAGTAGTAAACTAGATGATGAATGAGTAAGAAGTTGTGATGAGAAAGATGAAAAAGATTAAGGATGAATAATGAAGAGAGAAGATGATGAATGCTAGAAGATAAAAAAAAGTGATAAATAATGAGACAAACAAGAGATGTTCAAAGAAGGAAAGAGTAGTGTTGAATTAGAGTCGTTAGATTATAGATGTAGTACACATATACAAGAACATGTATTATCAAAATAAGAACATGAATAGTTAAGAAAATAAGTAGAACACAGTCATAGATTAATCATAGGTTCAAGCATAAAAGAAGTCATAGGAAAGAATCATTTAACAGAAGAGCACACATCCCTACATCTTAATTTATTATATTCCAATAGAAGTTTTCAATAGGTGAATAGAAAGATAGTAAATAGGAAGGTTCATTTATAGAACAAGTTCATCCTTGGGGTACTAAAATTGAAACACCATCAATTTAAAAGGCTTTGAAAGCCATAGTGATTATTAAAACTAGGCAAATAAAAGAGGGAAATGCAAAAAAATAAAGTGTGCATGTTGACTCTCCTAGTGTGCAAATAAATATTCATAGTATGCAGGTAGGATCACTTAGAACACAACATCCTCTTATAAAATTTGTGTAGTAAATCCCATCAATAGTAGTTTACATAACATGTCATCTAGGAGGATTTATAAACTTAATAATGTATGATGGTTCTACAAACCCTAAATAGTACTTACTAATCTATGAAATGAGATTACAAGCTAAGGGCATTACTGATGAAGCTGTATAAAAGTGAGTTAGTAGGGGAAATAATCAAAAGAGAAATTGAGTTCATATACCATATATACATCAAATGGGTATCTCTACAATAGGTTAAGTAATCGCTCATCACATAGTTTATGATAAATAAATGTATAAGTTAGACTATTCAAGACTTAAAAGAGATACAATAAAAGTTGGGAGAATTATTCTACAACTAAAATCAAAAATTCTATAATGTTATGAATAAGGTGGGATTTTCGTTAATAAACAAAGAAAAGGTTATGTGGTTTGTCAAATGACTATGTTCCAGAATTAGGTTTTCTACTATGTAGACTGAATATGCTACTAGATTAGATACTAGATCTGCTACCCTATAAGTAGAGTAGATTAAAGACTATGGGGAAGCTCCTATGATAAATTCAAAGATTGAAAACACATTTTTATATTTTATGGAAATAATGGATCAATTCCTTGAGGAATATAAACCTAAATTTAATCTATGGTATATGGAGTGTGGAAAAGAAGTAAAACATAGGAATGAGTATCTTAAGATTAAGCTATAGTTATATGAAATCTATCAGGTACTAAGGCATGCCATAAAATTTTTATTTTAATTTTTGTAAGTCACATAATCATAATGAAAATTATTGTATGGATTTATAGGAGCTCAAAAAAGACATCACAACAAATGTATTCACCATCATTACATAGCAATTATCCTTGACAAAGCAAAGGATTCCAAGCTTAGAGGTTGATAAAGGTTGTACAACCTAAGCAGGTCTATAATGGATTCTTATTTTTCCATAATACCAACCTCAAGGTTTGGTTGGTTAGACCCCTCCTTAATTGATTTGGATATCACCATCTCCACAATACTATTATAAAGTACCTTGTAGCTCAGCCATGATGCAATAATAATAAATGAGTTGGACCCCACCAGTTACACAATAATAATAAATAGTTGGAGACAATACCCAAAAGCATTAGAATTGGAACACAGTGAAATAATAAGGATATTATGTAGGAGTTTATTATTCCAATAGAGGAGGATCTTATGGTGGATATAGAGGAGATTACAAAGGTGGCAAAAGAAATAACTATTAATGACCTCTTTTGCAATGTTACATGTGTGGAAATTTAAATAATGTACAATGAAATTACCCTTTGAATCCTTAAAGATAGTCTTATTTCTCATATTATTGAATATATGATCAGTATAAGACATAAGACTATCCTATCTTGGAAAAGAAAAGAAATGATAAGGCCATCAAGAATGTGAATATGAAAAGTATGCAGCCTAAGGAGGTGCCTACTTGAATGTTGCTACACAACATCAACATGTAAAAATAGGTTTACCTCTTCTTGAAATTCTTCAAGATTAGGGAATCCAAAAATAAAAATATGAAAAATACCTATATCTAGCTATATAAAAGGGTCTCATGTATGAAGCTGTGCAAATGCTGAAAAACATACAACATCATGACACTAATAAAGGAGATGCTTAGTAATAGATGCTCAAATGTATGGTCATATTCTATTCATTATGCATCAGGATGGATTTGTTACTACATTGAAAAATATTTTGAAACTTTAAAGCATATTTCACAATGAAGACATCTCTCATAATATCACAAACTTGCTATAGAATTTAATAGATTGTGTGTAGTGTGGGTAAAAGAAGACAAAAAGCTTGTTTGGTATGTCAAAACAAAGAAGCCCTAGGATGATGATGCATAAACTGACATTAATTTTATAGGCTATGAAATTCCTAATTTGTATTTTAATTTGGTAGAATAGTCAATATGATTCCTTGATCTACGTGGGAGTCTATTGGATGACCAATTCTAAGTTATAGCCTAGTAACTATGAGCTTAGACAACTATAGACAATTTGATCCTATTGGTAGACTAGAATATGTTGAGATCAAAGTCATAGAATTAACCCTATAAGGTTACTTTGAATTCATTTATATGAATATAATAAAAACACATTACCCTATGCCGATTGGTAAGAAATGAGCATATGATGGTCATATGATTATCAACATGGTGTAAACTCAATTAGAGGTACATCAGGGAGATAAGTTTTTATTCATTCCTCTGAATAGAGCACACAAACCTTACATCATTCTTATTTAACTATATTCTCCATATATTCCATAAGAAACTAGTTAGATGAAGATGAACTTTGAAGAAAATCCAAAATCTCTTTGCACAACTGAGTACAACTTCTTGTATGAGCATACTAAACCTTAGGTACAATCATTACTCACTTAAAAATTGAAGACATCTAAACAATGGATGCCTAAACCATTATTCACTTAGCCATTCACAACTTAGTTTGTAATAGAAGATTGTGCATCCATGTCTACTAAATCCCCTACTCGTTTAGAAGTTAACTTCCTCATTCAAGCAAATGATCATATGCAGGATTATATAGAGCCAACTAGAGAAGGAAATTTATGTTAGAAAATAGCTTCATCTATTAGTAGATACTTAGACATAGACCTACTCAATTGGGCTTGAAGAGATCATGAATCCCAACCTATGAGAATGATCTTTGTAAATGAAACATAACTTCTTATGTACTATGCGATTGAGAATATCAATCAGTTCATTCTACACTTACAAGTTCATATATCTACCATAAACTAGTGGGTTATTTCTTTGAATTATGCTCTAAATGGAGTTGAAGTAACATAGTATAAAATTCATATAAATGATCATCTTGATTGGGATGATGCATGTAAACTCATGATTAGTAAGTTTTAACTATCGTAGGTCATCATAAGTAATTAGCCTTTCTTCAAAGAAGGTGAGTGCCCTAAAATTCATATTAAAAAATGTGTTAAATTATGTATTAAGGAACAAGTTTCACTAAATTATTAGGTTCACATCTTCCATTATACACTTTCTCCATTACCATTAGCATGGTATATACATCAAGAGCATAGGATAGAGATAAAGGACTAGGCATAGGTACAGAGTGACTTTATACAAACATTTATTTTTGAAGATGAAAACCCTTTGGTTCAAATTGAATTGATAAAAATTAATCATTTCCTATGCCATGGATGCACATAATATTTAAGCACCATGAAAAAATCCACTACACACAAGAACGCAACTTCTGATCTCAATACAAGATTACAAAGGTATAAAGTTTCCAAGAAATAAGAATAATCTCTTATGAAACCATGTGACTGATTACAAGATGAAGAATAAGACATTAATGATTTTGATTCTAATGATGATATCAATTTTACTAAATTATTTGATCCTGAATAACTAGTAAAACTAGTAAAGGACATTGGTATAGAACCTACTAAAAAAGACAACTGCACAACATACAAATTCTAGAATAGGAAGGAAAATAAATGATATAAGAATCTATTGATGAAGAAAAGCTCAAGATTTACCAGTAGCCCATTAAAAATCATGTAATAACCATTTTAACTGAGGAGGTTCCCAAATTATTAGGTATATGTGATTATTGGACATAAAATAAAATTTATAAAGATATACAACTCTTACAAATTATCAAAATGTTTTTCCCAATAAATTTATAAAGGTATAAAGAGTTGATCCATATTTAGGTGAAATTAATATAAAACTCAAGGAGTGCACATGACCCACAAAAAATGGCCATACAAGCTCAATCCAAACATGAAGTTGAAAGTGAAGGCTAAACATGATAGAATGCAGGATGTAGGAATAATCTATCTAGTAGAAAAGGTAGATTGGGTTAGTCCCATGGTAGTACATCCTAATAAAATAAGGGATATCAGAGTATGGGGGGATTATCTCATTTTGAATGATGCATGTATAAATTATCCATTCACAAATGAAATTTTAGAATCTGTTGCAAGACATGAAGTCTACTCTTTCATGGACAGTTTTAGTGGCTATCATCAAATACCCATCATAAAAGAAGATAGAGCCAAAATGACTTTTGCCAGGGAATGGGGATCCTTTGTATACAAGGTAATACCTTTTGGCCTTAAAAATGGACTTATAGTTTTCTCTCACACTATGGTGATTGTGTTAAAGGATTTCATTCATGATTTCTTTGAAGTCTACCTTGATGATTGGGTAGTCTTTTATTTATTTAAGGAACATTTATATAAACTAAATCTCATGTTAGAATATTTCCAATATCTATCCATTGTTATAAATTTAAATAATTGTCCATTCTTTACACCCTTTGGTGTCTTGATAGGCCATGTTGTAGTAGTAAAGTAATGTTGGTAGACCACCAAAAAATTATAGTCATCCTAAGTATGCCTCCATCGATCATCTCCACAGAAGTGTGATCTTTTCTTGGCCATATAGGGTACTATCACAAGTTTATCAAAGGATATATATCCATTTAATATCCATTGGAATCCTTATTATGCAAAAGTGATAAGTTTCTCTAGACTTTTGAGTTCTAATCTACCTTCATAGAGTTTAAATAGATATCGGTTATTGTACCCACCTCATCTTTCTAGATTAGATCAAGGCCTTTCATATGTACATTGATTTTTTTGGTATCTCAATTGGTTTTGTCCTTGTGCATCTAAGAGATAGTAAAATTAACCATCCCATTCATTTTACAAGTTGGAAACTATCTAACATAAAAAATAACTACACAAGGACTAAAAGAGAAACATTAGCGATAGTGTTCACACTAATTTTTTTTTGACACTATCTTCTTGTGACACCATTCAAAGTTTTCACCAATCATCAATCTCTCCACTACTTTGTCAATAAAATGATGCTTTGAAGATGCATTTCTAGATGGTTGATGTTATTTAAAGAATTTAAATTTCATGTTAATTTCAAGCTAAAAAGATAAAATATGGGGCTAAATCATTCTCAACCACATTCTTAATGATGAAGAACTAAAAGAATTATAGGAAGACTCTCATGATGCTCATCTCTTATATGCTTTACGATTCTTAAATTTTTTGAATCCATTTCTAAATTCCTCAAACAAGGAGTATTCCCTATGCACTACCATGAAAGATATAAGAGGAAATTTATCACTAGAGCTTTACCAAACACCATCATCAATGGGCTTTTGTATCATTCCAGGAATTAAAAATTACTACATAGGGTTGTTCTAGAACATGAATGACCTCAACTTTTATAAGAGGCAAACCAAAGAGTAGTAAGAAGATATTTTTCTAGAGAGGCTAATGTTAGGAAGTTATTCTATAGTGGTCTAGATTAGAGGTCTAGATTTCACCTTAGCTAGGTAAGGGATTGTTCATGTCCTCTGGCCAAATGTATCTCAACATGGGACTGACCTGAGAATATGGGTATCCTATCATGGGGTCAAACCTCTAGGATTTTTAATGAGGCTAGCTCCTTAAATGCATCATTTTATCTCATTTCCATTACTAAAACCTATTGATGATAAAGGAAAAATGAGAGAGAGATAATGTGAAAGGGAAAAATAATATAACAATTGTGATGTGCCTAAAAGATGGTTGATCCACTCCTTTTGAGATCTTATTAAATACTAATGAGATAATAATAAGACTAGATCTAGGATTCCAAGTATCTGCCATGCATCAGTATTTCAATTAGAGGTTCACCAAATGATCAAAAGCCAAGGGAAGTGATGGAGAGGTCTAATGAAAGACACTAACTAGTCAATGTATCTGCATGTGAGCCTCAATCAAAATATATTTGAACACTAAACATGACCTACATAAGAAGATCAACTAGTAACTAGGTGAGATTAGGACTTGATAAGGGAGAGATTTATACCACATATGTAAATCAAATTGACATGCACATACTATACTAGAATAATGAAAATTGAAAATAGTCTTGTATTCATTTCAAGAGGTTACAAGCTCAGTCTTGTCAGAGTTTAGTCATGCTTAAGAGAGGGAATAGAGGGATCATTTTCAATCTCCAAAGCCTCTATATATAGAAAGAAAAGGAGAAAGAGAGAGGATAACATCTATTGCAATGTAGATAAAGAGTCATCTTGATCAAGAAGTGAGGTGGTAGTTCATTGATTATTTTCCTTACATGTGCCTTCTTCAAGATCAATCCTTATCAACAAGATAACCTCATTTTACTCCAATAACCCTTGATATCCTTTCATTGGTTGAGAGATCCCACTATAATACAAGGGTATGTTTAGAATGATTACAAAGTCTATTTGAATGAAATTAATGCCCTTAACTATTCCTCTAACTACCAGTTACCACCTTGGGACCCCAAGCCCACTTGACTTGCTCATGAGGATCAAATTTTTAAATCTTGAAATTGATAGTGCCATGTAATGAATGGTGGTTAGTACCTACTTTATCAAGTATGGAGCCACACCAAAATATGATAACCTTTTCATTAATCACATATCTACCCTATCTCCATATCTAGATCATAGGTCCATTCTATAGATGGAAAACTAATCCAAGATTATTGGTTTTCCTATAGTATTCATGTCAATGTATACCTATAGAATAAATATCCTATTTATTAATATAAATATGTTCAAATATACCCATTATGTCTTTGTAGGAATTGATATTTCACCATTTTCATAGATCTTTCTTTTAATAATGGTGAACATAGTCCTAAAATGAACCCTGCAAACTATAAAATATTGAACCATAGGTCCATATTAAGTCCCAATGGGTGTCCTTTATGTAATTTGTCACCTTGGATATATCATTTCATCTTGTTAATGGAATTTATCCAATCTCCAATGCTGATAGGTAACCCTGCAATGCCTATTTACTTTAGTTTAAAACTATGCTTGGCTCAACTTTGTCTGTTGAAAACTAACTCAGACCAATGAAAATGCTCTAAACTATCTCTATTCCCATTAGCCTTGTAGATCCTTATTATCAATTCTTGACCTTTTTTTACCTCCTACACACCTTTGAATCATTATGTATGATATAATTCAAACCCTTGATCTAGATCTTCTAAACTTTAGAGTTTGACTCACACTATTGGATCAAGATATACGATGTAACATGAGACTTTGATCTTATTGGGACCCACCATTTGAAACCAAATGGATAAATCATGAGCTTAATATTTATGTTTATACACCTATCATTTGATGTTTGCACAAATGTATTTGTTTTCTATATGACTATCAAATTTTAACCCTAATGGTTTTTATTTTGTTGAGCTTTATTTTGACACCCAAATGACTGTCATTGACATTTGCATGAATGTCTATATATTTATAAATCTAAATGGTTATTTTTTGGGGCCTAAATTTGATGTTATCATGAATGTCTCACTCTACAAGTATATATTTGCATGCTTATAACTTGAGTTAGAAAACTCATGCAGGCATGAAATTTTTAGGATATGATCTAGGCATGAAGATATCCATGGTATTTTGATCCTTTCTCTCATGGGGGATTCTTGAGTGAAGATAAAAAATTATCAAACAAGATGGTCTACTCATTTCTACATGACATCTTGGTGATGCTTTAGTTCTTCAAACTTGCCAAATTCATGTGTTGGTCATCCCTTCAAAGTTTTGATGAATTTATTAAGATTTGTGTATCCTGGCTCATGTTATTGAATGCTTGAATAATTATGAAAACCTATTGGTATTTAAACTTTGTAACCTTATACCCCTTTTCTAACCCCTTTGATCCATTGCTTTATTAATAAATTTGCTCATCTCTCTATCTAAGTAAAAACCTAGTATGTGAGCCAAAATGGCCAAAAATTATGGTGGCTGAATATTTTTTAAGATGCACATAGAGTATCACAACACTCAAATGTTTATAAATGCATAGGTAAACCACTTTAAAAATATTAAATTCCTTTATAGCCTTTTTTAGATAAGTAACCTTTTGAACAATGGGGCATTGACTTTGTCAAACCCATCAATCCATTGAAAAAATTTAGTAAATCAAGGTATATTATCACTATGACTAAATACTTTAACATATGGGTTTAAGATGTTGCAACACCTAGCTATGGTGTAAATGATACAACAAAGTTTTCTCTATGAGAACATTATTACAAGGTTTAGATGCCCCATCAATCTTCTTAGTGATCGAGGAATGAATTTAAAAAATAACATCATCAAAGCTATTACTAAGGAATTTATTATTTCTCATCATAAAATCACTCCATACCATCCATAAGTAAATGACCAAGCTAAATCTTCCAAAAAATTATCGAGAAAAATATTGACAAAGATCTATAACATCAAGAGGGATGATTGGGAAGATCACATTATTGTAATTCTATGGGCATATCACATGAATTATAAGATATCCATAGGTTTTACTCCATTCTAACTGGTTTATGGGACTAAAGTGGTTATGCTAATGGAATAATTAGTACCCAATCTATGCATCATAATGGTCATGTGACTAGGGGATCATGAGTCTCTCACCAATATAATTATAGAACTAAATAATATGGATGATTATACATATAGAACATCATGGATGTAGGAAGTTCACAAACAAAACCAAAAAGCATAACATGATAGGAATATGTGCCATAAGGAATTTATTAAAGATTAATCAATTTTATTATGTGACAATCATTTCAGATAATTTATGGGAAAATTATAGACTTGATGGAAAGGGCCTTATGTTATACATGAAATATCATAGCAAGGAACCATGGTTTTGAGAGATACTCATTTAACCATTTTACCATGGTAGGTGAATGGTTGTAGGATTAAGCCTTACCACCAATAGTTGAATTGATATCATTTTGCTAAGTAAGTGGGTGTTGAGTAATACCAAGTAGATTAGGATTTCTCATTTTTGCATGTTTTTTTATGTGTTTTTCCTATCTATGTGTGTTTGTACATGATCTCTTTAATACCATTTTAAAACCCAGATACCAAGTAGAGCATGCACCAACAGTTTATAGGAGAATCTATGTATGCCATTGAGGATGTCTACAAGAGTGAATGAAAGTAATTAAGTGTGGGAAAGGTATAGAAAAGTCACATTGATAAGATATCCACCATATAATAGTCATCCAATAGAAGTAATTTCCATATCCAAGGTTTGATTGACTTAATCTTCAATAAATTGATGACCCATTAACATCATCAGCTCATACCCCCATACATACAACAAAGATCATAATGGTATATCTCCATATATGTGCCAATGACTATCTTAATTCGTATATTAGATAAGATTTTCCACATCAACCATTAAATTCATGTTGAATGTAAATGTAAGTAAGACATTTACATATAATCTAACAGGTGCAAACTCTATAAAGGCCAAGTTTGAGAGCCAAATCAGCATTTTATTCTTGAACATATTTTTTATGACCTATAAATTCAAAGATTTTAGATAGTATTATTGCATAATGAACCACCTTAGATTCAATTTCATCACTCAAGAATCACATATACATCACGGCTCACCATGGGACTAACCAATGCACAAAAAGAAGCAATAAGCATTGATATGGCTCTCAAGCAAACAAAGTTCAATGATTCAAAGGAATTTGACTTACTTAGAGAAGTAGAGCATAATTTATTTCATCAAGACACCATATATGTTATTCAACCACTAAATCTTATAGCTCCTTACCATTTCTAAAACATAGATGTCAAGTATCTACTTTTATTGACAACATTTGGTGACCTAGGGGAGATCTTACAAGTCTTACTTGGCTGATATAATGATAGCAATATCTACCTTTGCCTAGACATCACCATTGTCATTAGCACAAAATCCATGGCCTGAGATTTGGGCATGCCTACATGAGGAGACTCCCTATTTCTATATAAGATAATGAATGACACCTATACTCTAGGAAGTTTATGATTTATATGTTTGAGATCTATAGGGATCCTAATTCAGGAAATTGATGATGATACAATTTACATCCTCATCAAATTCATTACAAAGAGGTCTAGGTAGATGACCAAGTTTCTGGAATAAATCTTGAAAGGAATCATGGACATCACCCACTATATGATCCACATGAATAAGCAATTAAACTAGATCAGTACCTTATTTAGGGGATACTCACAAAAATTGATAATTTCCATACATATCCAAATTAGAAATTTTAGTAATGGTTCCTTATCTTCTTACTCTACTTCACACAATGGAAGTCCCCAAAGGGAGAAGTGCACCCTGACATAGATTACTGGCCAACACAGTAATTCCCCAATCTCATCTAGACACCTCAGTGTAGATCTATAACACATGAGGTAAAATTTAAATCATGGTGGGAGGAATTTCTAAAATTGATCACTATATATCCTCGAGTATCATTAAATTTCATGTAGTATTTTGGCCAACATGAAACTATCACTTTGATGTCAAAGGGTATATTCATACACATTCATGAGTTATTAAAGTTTCCCTTTATATCACTTTCATTATTTGTCACCATGGACATGATGCAGGTAGAAGTTTCCAAATAAAAATATTTTGTATCCAGGTGTGTGACTCCTCTACTCAACATACCACTAGGTACTACCATACCTACCACACAAAAACTATAAGAAGCCACTAATTCACAATAATAAAAGGGAAAGCATAATATTTATATAGATCATCAATCTACATCACCTCCTTTGAAGAAAAATATAGGAAGCACAATAAATTAGTTATATTTCCATAGATGGGCACATGTGAGAAATAAGTCTACTAAGTAGTGATCATAGACATGGTTGGAGGCTTCTAGGACTAAGAAAAGAAGAAGGAATTATTTTTTTTGAAATGTTATGTGCATGGTCTAAGTAGATAAGTAGGTTCTTCCAAACCTATGGGTTGACCTCCCACCTTGCCCAATATCCATTATCATTGATACTATACAATAATAACCAGAGTAATTATAGTGAATGATCACCTTTTTCTAATTACAACCTACTCCTACCTTTGTAGCTAAAGATGTATTTATGTTCCTTCCAAAAATACCAAAAATAATCACTCATATATAGACCATGAACCAAGTGGGAGGATAGGGTCTCCCTTATACTTGAACAATGTACCTTCATTCTATCATCCACCATGTAAGAAGCATAACCTTATCCATCTTCCACTATACCACTATCCAAATGAAGATTGGTCACACTGAGATATAAAAAGGCACAATTTTATAGCTTATAGGTCCAACCAAATGATTTTACACCATCACTATAAGCCTAATAGGTTAAATATCTCACACTTGAGTAACCTACCACATAAAAACAATAGTCCTCAAGGGAGGAAGTAGATCACATAGTATAATGCCATGTAAGGAAAGAGGAGAAGAAATGATAAAATGAGTAGGCACAACAACAAAAAGCAACTCAACAAGCTAAAAAAGTCAAGGCCACACAAAAGGTTAATGTTGTAGAGGATGACTAACAAAAATCCATGGATGTGGCTAAGAAGGTGCAGGAAACTACCAAGGTAGCCAAGTAAGCACATGAGTTGTAGACATACAAGGAAAAATAATTTAAACTCACTACAAAGGCTAAGGAATAGAAAGAAGAAAAGTAGAAGCATAACACAATGGTCCAAGAATAGCAAACCATGAAAGGTACCAAGCATGCATAGAAGTAAGAAGAAGAAGTTGTAAAGAGTAAAAAGGAAGAAGAAGATGAAACCCTGTGCCAATAATAGTCATAGGCATAGGCTACATAGGAATAAGCCAAGGATACGATCCTAGTAGAACAAAATAAATAAGAAGAGGAATGTGTATAAAATTTATAGGTTTAGGAAGCACAAGTGAAGCAATAAGCTATGTAGGAAGAACTAAAAAAGAAAGTGTAGGAAGAGGAGGAAGTAAAATGAAAAAAGGCTAAATATGTTACATAATAGATCAAGCTAGAAATAAAGGCCATAACATAAAAGTGACAAGAACCAGAGCATCTATAGGTAGAAGAAAATAAAACAACACAACAAGAATAACAAATAGCTATAGCCCAAATAGGTCCTGAATTCCCAGAATTGGTATTAAGAGGAGTTTGGTTATTGCATGTCCCTACTGTTGGTGCTCAGTGCACCACTTTTTCTCTCCCACTTACCACAATGCCACAATCAATCCCTTTAGTAATTACAAGTATATTGGCTGCACTTCCACTCAAGTAGGAATATTTTTTGGATGTCTCTAGGATCCCACTAAATAAATAACTAGAGGAAATAACAACATTTCAAGAATCTATTGCATAGAAGGATGCCTATTTAGAGCTGAAGATAGGTCAATCCAAGGCAAAGAATGTAGATTTTAAGTATCACCTTCATTAAACTAAAAAAATGATCTAGGACACTTGTTTATATTTTTGCACTAAATAAATTAGGGACCAAGTCGTGTTTGACCAATGCAAACTCAATATTTTAGTCTCTAAGTTGACTAAGGACTGTTACACAGCTCAAAAACTCCATACATTCAACACATTGGGACATAATGTAAAGACTAAGGACACAATGCTCATCACCTTGTGGATGAGTAATAAATCATGTTGGGCATTACTAAATTACAAGAACAATAGATTATTCATACCATACTATATTGAAAGTAGTAACTAGATGATTCTCTAGCTAGTTTTAGAATATACCTCACCATGGCCATAATTGCCAAGATAACTATGGGTAGCCATAATAATTCTATATAAAATAATGATAGAGTGATATAATAATTTTTTAATGATTATGATAATGTGTACAATAACATTTTGAACTGGTAGAGTCATCTTTTATGCAATTCCTTCATAGGTCTCCAAGACTAACATCATGTAGATAAATTAAAGTAGTTGAGTGGTGATATTTAGTTATGGGTTAGCAACACTAAGGTAACCATGAGCACCACTAAGGAATTATATCTCAATAATATCATTGGATATCAATCATTTTTTCACATCTTAAGGTGCATGGTCAAGGAAGTCATGTTTAACTAGCATGTAGACTAGACCAATCTATCTCCATTTTATAGTGACATTACACAGATCCTTAACACACCACTATAAAATCCACCATCATAGATATATAAGGTCATAAAATAGTAAAAATATATGAAATATAAGGATAATTACTCTTTTTTATAGTCATCATCTACATCCATATCACCTCCATCAACTTGAGTACTGTGTAATGTGCCAATTTTGTAAAGAATTTTGTATTGTGAATGACTAGTAAGAAAAATGGGGCTATGATTGTTTAAAACCCATAAATGGAAACCAATTAGTTATTAAAACCTATTTAAAACTTTAAATGGTGGTATATTGGTATTCTACTTAGTTTAAATACCAAAATGGAGGCTAAGTAGTGTGTAAGAGGTGAAAATTGGAAATTATGCCTTGAGTGATTACTGTGACTCTTCCTAGTCTAACCACTTATTTATCTTATACACTTTGAGTAATTTTGGAATATATTATGAAATTTTATCAATATGAGATGATATTTTAAGTTTAGGAAAGTTTTGGGAGAATAAATTAGATAGTAAAGTTGCATATGATATTTATTTATATTAATGCATTATGTTTTTAGTTTGTCGGATATATGTCTATTTTATCCTATCTCCATGACTTATAATAGGTTATAATATGAATATAATCCAATTTTGGTATCAATTATGAGAATAATATGAATATTAATAGACTTTAAACATCTATATATACTTGTATTTGTATGAAGAATGAAGTTCTACCTTTCAAAAGATCAATAGAGACTATTTTGGTTATGGTTACCTGTTGTGTTTTTTATTTTATTCCTTGCATACATTTGCATGTATAATTTAATGATTAAATTCTATATAATTTAACTAAAATAACATATAAATTTTAATAAATTACTATTTATTCCTAGTTCCTACTTAATGCACAATAATTCATCTTTGCTCTGCTTCTATTTTCTAATCTTGTGTATGATTTTTATGCACTATCTTGCACACTAAAATATATCCTAGATATCCTAATCCTTAGCATGTTATAATGCTTTAGGAACCTCTAATAACAATAATAATCCTATTTATAAATGATATATTTCATATATGTTCTAAGGGAAAGAATTTTTACTTTGAGGGGGAGGATTGCTTCAGTACTATAGAGCAAACAAAAAGGGGTAACACGTGTAGGTGTTTAAATACTAGTTTGATAATCCCACAAAAAAAAATCTATGTAAAGATTACAATATTTTATAGCCTCATTAAATATTTTTATTAACATATTAATAAAGGTTTTTTTTGATGCTTTGTTTTGTCCATTGGCTGATAGATAACAAGGTGATAAGAAAATCATCTTAATGCCAAAACAATCGCACAAATTTTGGAATTAATTATTTTTAAAAGATTTCCCATTATCTATAATGATTTTATGTAAGAAACCACAATGACATATGATGTGCTGATTAATAAAATCAACAATATTATCTAGCTTAGTTATAATAAGGGGAATGTCTTCCACCCACATAGAAAAATACTCAATAGCAGTAATGATACAACTAAGTCATTGGGAAGATTTGGGATTAATCTACCTTATAAGTTATAAACCCCACTGAGAGAAGGGCTAAAAATCCCTATCTACTTATAATTCATGACTAAGGATATGGGATAAATTATCATATTCTTGACACTTCACACATTTCTTGACATAATCACAATAGTCTCAATTTAATATGGGCTAATAGTATCCTAACTACATTTTTTTTTGAAATAGTTAAACCGTTGAAATGGCCACCAAAAATTCCATTGTAAGTTTATTTGATCATGAGGCTTGATTCAAAATTTTGGAGATAATCTTGGAGAATAACATCAATTTTTTTTATTAGAAATAACACCCCCTAGTATTATGTATAAGGAACTTCACTACTTAAAAACACTCTTATCATTTTTTGATAGATCTATAGGGATGATGCCTTTAGATAGGTAATCAAAAATCTATGTGTACCACATATACAAATGATTTTCCTCTATAATATGGATATAATTAATATTATTTTTTATTTAATAAGGTTGATTGATCATGCGAATAAGGATAAATAACTTATATTGTTGGGAAGAGGATAAGATAAAGGAGGCCTAAGAAGCCATGGTGTCATGAAACTTGTTGGTTGATCGAGGAGTGGTCTAGATGTTGTAACAATTAATGATAGCATATAATTACTATATTAACATATTGTAACTTTGGAGGATATTTTTTTTATACTAATATATTATAGTTATTTATTTGTCTACCAATTGGTAGTCATTAAAAATATGAAGCTATTTAACTCCTAGAGCCAAAGCTATTTGGAGACCTATGATTAGGGCTGCATATCCTACCATATTATTAGTGTAAACAAAATAAAGATTAAAATATAAGGGGATAGGAATACTTTGAAGAGGTATTATAAAAATCCCTACTATCCCTCCATGCTTGCATACAAATCTATTAAATAATAGTGTCATTTGATATTCAATATCTTCTTGGGATGTGGAGGTTTTAGCTTCATCAAGGAATTCATAACTAGATGGTAGATTATCAGCAAGGGGTGCTTCAACTAATTTGTCATTAATGATCTACCACTTAATATATTTTTATTTAAGTAACTCAAGGTTAAATTTAGTTTATAACATCAATAATCTCATCATCAAATGAAAGTGGATCAGTATTGGTAATCACATAAGTTTTACAATGAAGAAAATAGGGAGAAGTTTGGAAGCCACTAATACTAGGTCCAAACATAGTCTTTCAACATGTGTGTAATGAGTTTCATACTCTACTAGAGTATAAAATATATAATAAACCACTTATTATCTATGTTGATCATCTCGATGGGTAATCATGGTACCTAATGCATGATCGATAGACAAGATATATAAGTAAAAGGGATTATCTAATTTTGGTGAAATGAGGATAGGGGGAGATAAGATATACATCTTAAGAGTATTAAACTCCACTTGACAATTTTAATCCCACATACATTGGGTGTTTTTCTTGAGAAGATGATTGAAAGGTTGACTTCAATCTAATAATTATGAAATAAAATGGTGAATAGTCTACAATTTTCCTTGTAAAACATGAAGTTGCTTGAGGTTGGAGGGAGGTAGCATATCAATAATGGCCTTAATCTTAATAATCTATACCTAAGTCATTTAAAGGGAAATGATAAAACCTAAGATCTTTCTTGATAAGACTCCAAAAACACAATTTTTAGGGTTAAGATAAACCTGATATTGGCTCAAATGAGCAAAGATTTATTGATGAATGGGCAAGTGATATTTACAATGCTTATATTTATGAAGGAGTTCATCAACATAATATTCTATTATTTTTTGAATTAAATCATGGAAGATGTAGGTCATGGTGTGATAGTAAGTGGCTCCTATGTTCTTTAAACCAAAGGGCATGACCCTATAAAAAAAGTCCTCCATGGAGTAATAAAGGAGGTTTTATGTTGATCTTCTATGGTGACAAGGATCTGATTATAACTATAAAATTCTTCCATGAGGGATAACATCTCATGTCTTGTAGTGAGTTCCATGATCTTGTCATTATTAGGAAGGGGAAAATCATCTTTTAGAAAATCAAGATTAATGCCACAAAATTTAGGACAAAGGTGCAGTCCCCCTATGGGTTTTGTGACATGTACTATGTTAGATACCCATTGAGTGTAATTGATAGGATGGATGAAGTTAATAGATAATAATTCCTATAATTCTTCTTTGACAATAAGTTTTATGTGAGGATGTATCTTACAAAGCTTTTACTTCACTAGGTTAGCTTTGGGAATGGTAATAATATTATGGACAACAATAGCAGAATCAATTCTAGGCATATCACTAGAAGACCAAGAAAAAGCTTGGATATGACTAGTAAGGAATTCCATAAAATTTATGTGTTATTGAGAATCTAATAACTTACTCACTTTCATATTTTGTGGGACTTTGGGCATCCCTATGTTAATATTATTTGTGACCTTATTTAAAATACTAGGAGATTTGGATGGCATAATATTATTCCAATATATATCTCCTAACCCTAAATATGTTAAAATGGAGTCATCATCTTGATAATCCATTACATGGATTGATGGATAATATTCATCTATTAGGTCAAGGAAGACTAAAGTAAGTGAAATAATTTTATTACTATATTGATAGTTTAGAAGTTCTAGAAAAATGACACTAATCTAAAAAAGTTAGGTGGAATGGAGATGATGCCATTAGTTTCCATAGGGTAATCTAGAGGGGATGAGGGAGTTTAATCATCCATATCCAGAGGTACATGGGACACTAAAGCATGATTATGATTGGTTTCAAGAGCTTTCTTGAAATGAAGGCCATGTTTCTCATGTATCTTTCTAAGGTCATTTATTGTGACCTTATGGGTTCCTTTTTCATAACATCCTAAGTCAAAACCTTTCCAAGCACAACATTGTAAGTAGGTTTATGTAAAGATCTATTTATCAAGGAAGGATAAGTTAGATGTGGATGGTTGGAAACACAGTTGGATTTATCTATATAAAGGATATTGATCAATTCTTCCATAGGTTAAGTTAGTTTAGAAATGGGGAGGTCTAAAAAGGATAGTCTCCTAGATTAGGTTGATAGGTATGTTTTTGATCAGGGTGTCCATATTTGTGAGGGGTTGATAAATCACTGAGTGTTAATAACTAATATTTCCCTATATAAATTTGTTAAGTCAAAATAGTTTACATCAAATATGTCGGATGAAGGTATAGCTAAGATGGTAAAGTTTTACCCTAAATAAATGGACTTGAGTTATTCATATGGATCAAGACATTGATATGTTGATAAGTCAAATTTCATGTCTTAAATGATGTGGATCAATAGGGACACTATGGAACTTACCCTCATGTTTGAATTTAATAAATTAGTGCAAACTAAAGGGGGTAAAACACATATAATGTATCCAAGGATGTCCTAATAGGATATTGTATTGAAACTCCCCTTCTATTACATAAAATAAGTCAAGGAGGGTATGTACACCTACTTGAATGGGAAGGATAACCATTTATAAAGTATGAATCATAATATCATTGAATACTCATAAGATGATTGGAGATTGAGATAAACTAATTTCAGGTAACTATAATTTATTTAAATCATGAGAGGAGATAATATTTATGTTTTTTCCATTATCAATCATCAATAATTTGATTTGCATCTGATTAATTTTGGTAGTGATAAACAATGATGAATCTTATTCATTGGGATAAAATGGTGATATTTTGAAATCATGGAATGTTATATATGATGAATTTTTTAATGATGCTTTATAAGATGATATAGGTTGGGGTTCATCTGATTGTATCTTAGTAGCTTGCAATGCTTATATCATAGCCTCATGATGTTGTGGAGAGTTTTGGACAAGTTTATATAAAGACATCTTGACTAGGAGTTGATGGAGTTGTTTTAAAATTGATATCTATATTAACTCCAAATCATTATTATTCTATGCTTTCCTCAAATAGAAATTTTAGGTTTTGATATGGGTGTTTCAGGACTATCTATGGCAAAAATAGTATCTTTTGTAATAGTCACCATAATTTTCTTTGGATTTTGGGTCTTATGACCCTAGATCTTGGATTGTATAGCTATGTCTATCACATCTATCTGAAATAATGGTAGATTTGATATTTTTTCAAACTCATCTAAGTCTAGAGGGTTTAATAAGGGATGATATTGATTTCTATCAGAGATTTCATCTTCCCTTTGAAACTTGTTCCAATCCTCTTGGTAATATACTAGTTCTTGAGGTGGACATAACCCTAGTAGTTTGACTACAGAGATAGTCATGACCCAATTATTCCATCAAAATATCATCCTCTTTTGATAAATTTTGGACCATGGGTTTTAGTGCATTACAACTTTTAGTATCATATCCTATTATTTGATGATATGTGCATTTATTATTTTCTGGATACCATGCTAGTTTTTGAATATGGGGATTAACAAGTTTTATGGGTGGTAGTATGACAAGGGAAGTTTAAAGGATTTGATCAATAATATGAGAGTAATACCCCCTCATTTTATCTTCACTAGTTTTTTGACCTTCTAAGGCATTGGCATGGAGGTTGCATTTACTTTTGAGTTTCAATCTTTTACACAGGTTGTTCAAATGTTTGCCACAACAAGTACTTTGTGTTTGGGATAAAACTTTACACTTAGGCCTAATGGGTAGTAAGTATTTACTAGATTATTAATTGACATTATTATAGTGGGAAGATCAATTTTTAATGGTATATGCTATTTAGAAGAGGATTCTACAATGGTTGTTTTTAGTCTTGCCAAAGGATGAGGTCCCAATATGGGTACTCTACTTTAAATTGGTGGTAGAGGCATCTTCCCTTTTTGAATTTTATTAGGGGTAGTAGGTATATCCTATTTAATTAGTTCAATCCTTATGGAGTTATGTTACAATTATTTTCTTTGTGATTCCCAAAGGTTTTTGTCTCTACTTTCTGAAGCGTTCCTCCTAATTTCTCTTTTTACAAGATTTGGGTCTTCTTAAGCTATGAGGGAAGTTGGTCTTGAGTTTAGTTGAGGTAAATAAATAGTCCTTTCATGGAGTAGTAAGTTATAGGTGATGGGTATGCTATGTGAAGGTGTTTTAGTGACTAAAGGAGTAATATGTGTATCTTTTAGGATGTCTAAATAAGAATCATCCTTGATATCTTTCTCATCCTTTGTTTCTAGTTGATTATATTGAATGGGTTTTAGGTAATGTTTCCTTCAGAGGACCCCAAATAATGAGATCCAAAAATCTTGAATGAGTTTTAGGGGTATATTTAATTAATTTAGATGGTTTGAAGGTGTCTCCTATAAGGCTATCTATGATTTTAGTTTTCATGTAAGGTCATTTAGAAGCACTAACAACCTCTTTAGGAAAAAATTGATCATGTATCATACTTATCACATGGGTCTCATGGTTTGAGGTACACCCTAAATTAACCTATATAGAATTAGAAATAGAGGAATGTTTACAAAATGATTCCTAAAGATGTCTATGGATTAATTAGGAGGAGCATTAGGGTTATCTAACTATAACTCTCCATGATCAATAAGGTTTTGAACTAGACCTTAGAAGTAGAGACACATATTGACATAATGACTTGGTACACAACGGTAATTATATAAGTTATTTTATTTGAACAAACTAGGCTTAGGGTGAGAGTCATAAAGAGGCATAACCATAGGAATATTTATGATATAATACTTTAATAACTTATCTAAAATAGAATCATAAGATTCCCCTAAGGGTGTGTACTATTGGAGAGGAAACCATGTTAATGGTTTTTATGATTGTACTTAGGAGGTAGATGGTTTAGATTTGATTTGTGTTGATGTAGGTGATGATTTTAAGACCTTTGTTAAATAAATAAGTTTTTAGGTGCATGGTAGGAGGTATAGTAAACATAAGTTGACATGTGGTAACATTTATGGCTTTGGGTACTAGTTGGAGATGGACCACTAGATGTTACTTGTGGTGGATTATTTAATTTTTTCATAGTGTTAGTATATAACCTATTAGGGGAGGATTATTTAGAGAGGAAACTATGGTTGTATTAAACCCTTTAGGTCCCTTTAGGGGCATGCTAAAAATATTCCTAGAAGATTGTTTAAAAGGGGAAAGTGGAATAAAAATGGCTTGAGTGTTAAGGTAATGTTTAAGAGAAATTGGATTATCTAATATGTTGTAAAATTAAGGATCTCCTTGAGTATATAACAAGGAAATGCCCTCCCCCATAGACTTAGGCAAGGTAGGAAGACTCAGGGTGTTATTCATAAAAGAGGATAAGGTTGGGGATTCACTTTGCTTTAGCAACTAATATCACATCAAAACCATGTAACACTAAACAGAAATCAATAAATTAAATTAAAAAACACATAATAGTATTTTTTATTATCTCATTTTAGTGGAAACAAGAACACACTCTACAAAATGTAGTTAAAATATTTTAATATTTTTTAAAGAAACTAACTTTAGTGTGCTAAAGAAAAATGTCAATGAGGGTACAAAGAAATGGTAATATAAATACAATTTTAGGTTTTTGTTTAAGGATGGGAACCTCTATATACAAAAAAGTACATTGAGGACTGATTTTATGTTGGAATAATGTATTTGGCTTGTTATTGGGGCCTACCCCCTCACTTCACATACTCTCATGATAAGGGTGTCGAGTACTTATCCTTTATACTTCTTTCTAGAACTTTTATACTCAATTATTACACCAAGTCATTTTTCCCATTGGTTATGAAATCCAAGTGGGTCCAAATTGGGTAGAAAAATGTCTCAAATGTTTATTTTAATAATATGTGGTTTTGGTTGTGTGTGAGAAAAGTGTGATAACTATGATACATTGACCTACCTAGATTACTCTATGTGAATTATCTAAGAAAGAAAAGGATGAATGCAATTCTTTTTAAAACTTAAAATTAAAAGTAATTTTATTTTGGATTTTTCTCTTTCTGAATGATAGAAAATAATAAAGAAAAGATATAACCATTGAGTTATTTCACAATGAAAATAACATGAACAATGATGCCTTAGGGGTCCCACCAGGCATGCTAAAATGGTTTAATAATTTTTTGGTTCATTTTTTCTTAATAAAAATGACTTACTAGAAATATAAATGATGTAAGGTTTTAAAATAGGAATACCTATGATGGGGATATGAACTATTGATCCAATGAGGTGGCAGATCTTTTTTGGCTAGGAAGGATTACTTTCACAATAAAGATAACATGGATAATATTTATTAATAATAGAGATGGGTGGACTGCTTGATACAATATCAGTTCTAGGAAGTGTTACACTTCTTTAGACTGATGCCATTCCACTATTTATAAAATTAAGTGGATAATATAATATAAAGTGTAATAAATCATGTGATATGATTATGAAACTAAAATGAATCAAATTAATTTACTTCATAGATTTTATTAATACATTCATTCCAATATGCTACTGCTAAGTCCTCTTGTTATTGGATTGCTTCTAGTTTCTCTGGGTTGGATTATAAAGTTTAGGAGAAGACAATCATATAATGTCCTAACTTAGAAGATATATCACTTTGATCAACAAATAAAAGATGAGGAACTATGGGTAAGTCATGATTTGATTCAACAACATGTACGACATTAGACAAGGTCATCTACATATAATAATACATTATTTGAGGGATTAAAAATAATAAATTAGATATATTCAAGCTTTATAATCTAGTATTAGGTTATAAATAGAATTGAAAACATAGGTATTGATTATGATTATATCTAAATTGATATCGATTAGCTAATTGATGTCGATCTAGAAATAATAATGGTTGACCCTTACAATGGGTACTAAAATATTCAAAAATGTGCCCAAGGAGGTATTTTACAAATCTTAGAAGGATATTAGATATATAAATAATTTACTAAACAAAATTAAAATAAAAAACATAACAAAAATGAATAATACATTAATTTAAAACTAATCAAATACATGACAAACTTACCTCTACAAAAGGTTATCAAGATGTAGATAAATACCTCATTGATAGGGATATGGTTGTATTTGAGTAGAGTATGGTTAGATTAAAATTAGAATGGCATTTTTTATAGTGCTAAATGGGATTTTCATTAGTGTTATAGTGTGCAAAAATTAGGATCTATAACTTGAGGTTGGCCTAGTTATAAATCAATGTCAATCCTAACATGATCATCGATGATCACAAGAAACATTCTTAATTTTGTATAAGTTTTAATTTTTGGTTCTAACAACTTAATATCTTAGACAAAAATTTAGGTCAAATTGGTTATAATGGGGCTCATGTATGTGATGGTTATTAGGAAGGTTAAAACAACTTACCCACATTAGGATTGAATATAGTTAACTAGGATTTAGATAGAGTAAACTAGTTACTTAGGTAAAATTTTAATTATATATATCATTTACACAACATTAAATGGTAAATATTACTAGTAAATTAACTAACATAAGAAAGGTATGGAAGTGGTAAGATACATCTATTCACAATAAAGAGGTGTATATTTATAGTGTCTACAACATGATCAACATGTTTCTTATGTACCTTCATATTATTTTTGTCATGTTTATGATATTCATGGTTTCTCCTTAAGTATCCATCAAACAAATACTTATCAAGTTCACCAACATCCCACCTATCTCTATAATCAACATTCTCAAATCTATGAGATTCCTTATTCAATTTTACTCACCTTTAAGCAAGTTGTAATATAATGTGTAAATTAAATGATTAATAATGATTAATAAGTATAACATGGTGTAATTTCTCCTACTTATCATATTCAAGAGGTAAAATATCTCTTAAAATGTTTTTAGATATAATGGGTAGGTGTTGAGAATGAAAATTATCTAATCAATGATAAATTAGAGGTTAAAATGTCGATGCACTTAGTAGAAGAAAAGATAATTAGATTGGAGCATGTGAAATCCCAAAAAAATCAGTCCTATATACATCCCCCTACCCCAAGTCAATATACTTTTGCTACAAATTTCCTCCAAGTTGCAATACAATATCAAAATAAGTTCAATGAGTCTCCTAATTGGCTTACTAACTCTATAATCCCAAGTTGGAAGACGTGTATTCCTCAAGAGACACCTATGTCCATTATAAATCCACCCACCCTTTGTCAAGAGTCCAAGGCTAGCCCACATTGGAGACCTTCTTGGACTATGAATCCTAATTTTGTCATGCCTATCTTAGAAAGTGAATATTTTACCATACCAATTCAAAATCAAGAGAGATAAAAAGTTGTAAAATCTAAACCAAAAGGTTTTATAATTTGGAATGAAGCTATTCATATGCAAGATGAAGAGCAAGAGGGTAGAATATTTTTGGAGATAAATTCAAGAGAGACTACAAACCTCTCAAGTCATTCATCTCCTATTCATGTTTTAGTTATTCAAGAAGCATCCAATCAACCTAATCCTCCCAAAGTACCATGTTGGAAAGATAATTTAGCAAGATTCAAGAAATATAATCATGTTTTTACCCCCCCACCCTTTCCTTTTGTGAAGGATAATTGAGAATGTTGAGGGAAGAAGATCAACATCTAATTAAGAAACATAAATTGTCAATAAAACATGAAGATGTGGCTATTTTGGAGAGGCAAGATTTTCATTTGTAGGTAAACTTCAAAAATGTGTTTTAAAGAGTGATCTTAGTTAAAATTAATAAGATATGATCATCAACACTCCAATTCATGGAGAAGATCACAATTTAACATTTAAGGATGAGCATGGACTTCTACCTTTTAACCAATAGTTGGATAGCCCTTTAGAGGTCACAAATTAAAAAGTGAATCATCTTGATTAGTATGGTTTTTAGGTGGATGAAGAACAATAAAATTTAGGTTTTATAGAGAAGAAAATTATGAGGTTTTAAATATCTAATGGTATATGAACTTCCATTATTCGTAGAGGAGAAAGATCAATTTATCCTTAAAGAAGAGATCTTTTAGCCTTGTCATGAGCCTAACCTAGCATGTAAAACATATAATCATACGACTATTATTTAAGATAAAGGTAAGGTTATAATTTTTTTTGATATATTTTAAGTTGATAAAGAATAATATGCCTTTTGGGAATATTTGAAAAGATTATACTCTATCACAAATATAGCCCATGAGAAAAAAGTTGATGTTGTTACCGTGACTAATGAACATGATATAAAGATGCATAAGAAGACTCTTGATGAGAATATCATGATTGAAGAAATTTTTTAACCTCATGAGAAATTATAAAAATATTTTTAAGACATGTGGAAACCATACTTAGACATGTTCAATGAGTATGAATATTTTGAATCTCTCACCAAGCCCACAATTTTTACCAACCATCATTAAGAAGTTCATGTGGATGATAGAAAAATCTATGATGATTATATGGTTATTAAAGATGATAAAGATAAATCTATGATTTAATAGTAAATAATTCCATTTTTTAAATAATAGACATTGAGGACTTCCTTGATGATATGGCTAACATTCTCCTTCAAGATGATATCTCTCCAAGTGAAGGCTTTTAAGAAATCAAAAAAGAGCAGTCTAGTGATGAAACAAGAGTGGTATTTTTTAAGCCAATCATCATATCTTTAGATTAGTTTTAATTTTTCTTTGATCCATATAGTTAACTCATATAATTGGGAATGAAGATAATAGGTTTGATTATCGATCATGGAGATTTTGAGAACATGCCTGTAATGTTAGTAAACAAGAGGCATGATTCATCAAATGCTATAGCTAAAGGGAATATTGATCCAAAATATTAATCTATTGAAGTAATTTATATAGTAATATTTATAATTGACCCTAGAATAATAAGGTATGTAAGTTA
Source organism: Torreya grandis (assembly GCA_037957365.1). Taxonomy (NCBI): domain Eukaryota; kingdom Viridiplantae; phylum Streptophyta; class Pinopsida; order Cupressales; family Taxaceae; genus Torreya; species Torreya grandis. Next base: position 700,941 of record JARHVA010001067.1, read on the forward strand.
TTAGTACATATTAGTCTTTTCTTTGTTTTCCTTAAGTGTCTTAGCACAAGTGTGTGTTGTTTGGTTTCTTTGCTTTATATGTTGTTCTTTTTTTGTGTCTTGAGGTTTAATTATATTGTATTGTCATGGGTGTTTGGTTAGGTTTGAAACTAAGTATAAATTAATCCATTTATCAATGGAAGGACAAGGATACTATCTCAATTAGCATAGAAGAAATGCTACACCTATGAATTGCTAATTTATTGACCAAAATTTGATCACAAGTTAAAATGGGTCAACCCCTCTAAGTTAAAACTTTTCATGGGATTGAAAAAACTTGCATATGGTCTTTTGATAATCTTAAATGGTTCTAAATAGTCTTCATATGGCCATATTAGTCATTTATTAGCTTATTCTAAGGTCTAGACTCATGTGTACTTGTCTAGTCTTAGGGATCATTTATAAGGTCTTAGTATTTTCAAAAATGGTTAAATATTTGATATGGTTTAAATTAATTATAAAAATCTATTTATGTGTCTTTAAGGTCACAATACCATGTATTAACCATTTATCATGTTCTTATGTGCTAAAATGAAATTTTAGCCACTGTTTAGCCTATTTTATAGATTTTCATGTACTATATTCCAAATAAAACATTTCAAGAAGGTTAATTAATGTAATTGATGTTATATAATGTTTATGGATGGTCAGAGACTCGTAAAACCTATAGTTTAATGCCTAAAACAAGAAAAATTTAATTTTACAAACACTTTTGGGCACTTATACGGCCTAATAATATCACATTTTAGCTTAAAATGGATTTAGAGTGTCCTTCAGGCTTCCTTAAATTTTTAGGATTTGTAAAAAGTTTCAATTTGTAAAGATACTACAAAAATTCTCTCTCATCCATCATTGCCTTTATAATCTCAGAAAGGCAAATTTAATGTGGATATTACAACCTAAAGAGAAATAGAGAGAGAGATATTTAGGAATTGAAATTTTTGATATATTAGGGGTCCTAGTGATCTTGAAATTAGTGTCATTATTTTTCATATTCATGGCCCATCCTTTATGAACAATCACTAAGAGTGACAATAGGTCATTATGCCTTATACATCCAAGTGGGGTCTGATTTTGGATCTATTGTTCCACTTTAGAATGTGATGGAAAATAATGGTTTTTAGGGATGTATTAATATTAAAATATATCCTTTACATTTTGGTTTCATCAAATAAATCATCTCTATGAAGTGTCTTTAATAGGAGGAAAAGTATCTCAAGTACAAGATGTTGAGTCACTCTTGTTATAAGTGTGTTTATTTGTTTTAGTTGTTTTCACTCTAAAATTTTATTAGGTGATTCACCATTCATGTAATATCCATAAAATTCACAAAAATCAGGTACTCTCCCTTTTAATGTGTTTTTTATATGTATTCTTCAAGTGTTTATCTCTTTGGAGACATGGTCTATGTTATGTAGTCTTTTACAAATGTAAATGCCAAGTTTGGTCCAGTTGGAAATAATTATCTATGATAAAATATCAATAGGATATATCTAAAAATTTTATAACTCAATACTAGTGGTTTGGACTTAGTTTACTATGGTTTGGACTCATGAACTCTAACCCTCCTAAATGTAATATGCATACAAATTAAATGCATACACAGTTTGTAAAGGTAAATGGATGATTTGAGGATGGCGTATGCTTGGTTGGAAATTATATATGACTATTTTGAGATTGATAAATAGGTAAGACAAGAGTTAATAATATGAAATTATTAAAGGTGATCAATATTTGAGAAGTTATCTTTATAGCCTATGTAAGTAAATATAGACTTACAAGCCCTAGACATATATATATTTATGTTGGACTCATAATAAGTAATAAGAGCAAGGTTAAATCAAGTTATAAACATTAATATATCATGTGATAAGTCATGAGACATTATAAACACTTAAACCATTTTCAAGTGTAGAAATGGTCAAAAGATTGAGTTGATAAGCTTGACATACCTACAAAGGTCTGTGTATGGAATAAGAAAGCAAGGGTCTAAGAATATCATGAAATGACCAATGAAGCTTGTGAATATATGATAAATACCTCTTAATGAGGTTGGATAATACTTAATTTTCATAATAGAGCTCAAGATTATCTTTCAAGTTTCAATGTTAAAATCCTTCTCCTTCATACACACCTACAACCACCTAAAAGTTCAAAATCTAAATAAAGAGTATGCTTGGAGAAGATACAAGGTTTGGACAACTTCAAAAGATTTATAAACCCTTATTAGGTTGGTTTTCATCTTCAATTCCTTTCAACATGTTTTTGATCCTAAAAGATAGTCAAAATTCTCAAAAATTATACATATAGTCAAAACGTAGAGAGAATTGAGAAGAAGTATTGTAGGCTATAAAGTCATGTTAATTTGAGGCTTAAAAGTGAAGGGTTCCAACTCCAAATCATATGAAAAAGTCTTTGAAGTGTAAAAAAATAGAAATGGGGTCTTAAAGCCTTAAACATATTTGTACTTCTCCTAATAGAGACTTACAGGTATGCTAGGTAATTTAGGATAGTTTCAAACCTAGAGAGAGGGAAAAGGGTACCTGTTATCACCAAATCCTTCACCCTAGAAGATGGTGTTAAATCCTCTTTAATATTTTGGAAACATGGGAATTATTTTAGGTATGTGGGTGTACCTATGGTGTAAGTGATCCTCTAGATTTAAGGGCTATCTCCCTGAATATATTTTGAATTACTTTCACCTACGCTAACTATTTGTTTGTGGGGGAAAAGGATAAAAGTTACATGAAATAGACCTATTATAAAAGGGTTATTCAATAAGATTTCTTCCACATGATCATTATACTTCTTTCACAAAGAAAAAATTCCTACAACACTATCCTAAGAGTCCTGAGAAGTACTATAATTATTGTTTCAATATGACGGTGAGGTGCATGAAGACTATCCAAGGTAAGTAAAACCATAGATAAGTTATAGATACTAAGGCTCATTATACACTAATATAGATTCATACACTTAACAACACTTCATATGAACTTCTAGGCTAAATCATTTACATCAAACATGAAAGGATTGGGATAAATCAAGGATATATTGATATCACTTACCTATTCACTATACATGTCTTCACACACTTTAACAATATGGGATATGAACTCAAAATAGATTACATTTATTGTTCTAAGGCAAAGTAAAATGTTAAACTAGTAGGTCTTCAACATATATGGTGTGGTATTATTTTTACGAAGGCCAAAATGGCAGCTACTTATAGAATTGGAGAAGGAAGTGAGAAAAAGGAAGTCAAAAGGTCACTATGCCACATGTCAAGGCATGAAAACTAGTTACATTGCAAGAGAAAATAGTGATAAATAGACCATGCATAGTTTGATAGGATAAATGGTCCTTCAAAGCATGAAACTTCATGAAATATGGCATAGGGTTCTCCTTGCTTGTTTAGGAAACTATTTTCATCATGGATCATCTCTCGATCACCTAAAATTGAATTAGGAGAGTTAACACATATGTATTGTTTGAGGATAGTTGAAACATGCTATGATACTCATAATATGTTATCCTAACTATTAGAATCTTCTATAAACCTATATTTATCATTTATAGTCATTCACTTATCTCCTATAATACATTATTCACATTTGATAGTCATTATTCATCTCAAATTTAGATTGAGCTTAAATGGCGATGTATGAGTCTAAAGTGATTTGTTTGCTACATAATCCTTTGATCCTACATGGATACCTAAGTGGTAGTCCCTTTCCATGTTTCTCATTCAATTTTAAAACATGGTTTTCATGATTTAGAAATGTAACCTCATCTTATCCATTTAGAATTTGATTAAATTTTCTCTATCGATCTCCTCTATAATTTCTTTGATTTTACTTTTGATATCAACCATTGATTTGTGACCTAGGCATCCAAGACTATGACATTTGGTAACATTGCATGCTTTCTATGGATCTTGTTCTTAGCCCATATGGTTAACACTATTGTGCCACTTTGAAGTCTCATGTTATATCTAGAATCTTTGAACTTTTACTCAATGTGCACCATTTATATTAGTTTCTTGGTTAAATGTGTGTCATTGATCCTAGTCGATACGATCAAATGCACACTATTGATTTGCTTATTCAGTTAAATTATGACACTTTGTATGAGCATATTCACTCTCAAGATATTTTGAATATGTTACCCTTACTCACACCATTATATATTATCTTCATTATTTGATTCACTTCATTAGATTTGGGTCCTAGTCTCTAAATGTGGATCATTGATCTTATCTACATGACTCAATGTGTGTCATTGATCCTTGAGCTAGTCACTTTTTGAGTTTTTAACCCTATTAATCACTAGTGTGGCATTGATCATAGATTTATTGAATGTCATTTCACCACTTATCATATCTGTATTCAAGCTTAATATCCTTTAGATATTTATAACTTAAATGGTTAGTTCCCAAAGCTTAAACTTGACATCCCCATGCACGTCTATCTCTACTAGTTCAACTTTAAATGCATATATCTTGAGATAAAATGATCATGAAGACATGAAATTATACAAGATTATTTTGGCACCAAAATAATCATGTACATGTAGTATTTTTGGCATGAAATGTTTTCTAATCAAACTTGTAAAATTTACAACCTACCTACCCTATTCATTCCAGTGTGACATGTCATGATGGTCTGACCCCCTAGATGACTCCAAATGACATAAGACTAAAATTTATCATGAAAAAGGTTAGAATTAAATTAATTTACATTAAATATATCATAACACACCCTATGATACTATGTTCTACCCCCATATCAAGTCTTTAATATGTGGGGTTGATGCATTTTGACTTATGGTCAAAATGGTCAACATTCTTAGGAATTACCCAAGGGTAGTATGCTTGTTATTCCATGACCAGTTGGATAATACTATCCATTGGGATATGAAATCACATGTACATAGGTTTAATATAAAAATTACCTTTGAAAAAACACAAAACATAAGGAAAATGTACATAAAATGAGATAAGATCAAAATAAACACACATGTTTTCAATGAGAACACGTAGGAAACACAATAAAACTAAAAGAAAAGACACACACCTATTATAATATTTAAAAAATTGTCCTTTACTCCTTAATATAAAGGTTTCAAATTTATCCCATTCATATAGATAGGTAGCTCTTCTCCATTCATCTTTTTTAATTAGAAAGAATTACTTTGCTTGCACTTGATGATGACATATGGTCCACTCTATAGGGTGTCAAATTTGGTATGCCTCCCTATTTTTGCTCTATCTTCATCCCACTTCAATACTATGTCACCTTATTTAAATGATCTTGGAGTTTATTTATTGTCAAAATAACTCTTCATTAGTACTTGGTGATGCTCCATGGCTTGATGAGGCTTATCTCTAGTCTCTTACAACTCCATTAATTATATCAATCTTACCTCCATTGGAGTTTTTTCAAGTAACTCTAGTTGGTGTGATAAATCTAAAGAAGGTAATTATTGATAAATAGATAACCTATCCTCTCTTTCATAAATAATCATAAAAGGATTATTCCTTACTGACCTATTGGGAGTTATCTTATCGGCCCATAAGGTATTTTCAATTTGGTGTGCCAAGCTATTTCATTGTGCTCTAGGGTTCTCTTGATTATTTTGATCATATTTTTGTTAGTATATTAAGTTAACCCATTAACCTTAGTGTAATAGTTAGATGAATTAATCAATAATATGTCATTATTATTTACCTAATCAGCTATCTTATCACCCATAAAAACAAGAGCATTATCAAAAATAATAGTAGGAGTACCAAACCTTGTTATGATGATCTCATAAGACTCAAATATATAATTATCATTAGCTTCCTTCAATTATAATACCTAAAACCACCTTGTAAATTAATTAGTTTCTATGATTTTCCATTTATGACCAGCACTTGATGGGGGGTTTATCATACCAATGAAATCAAGACCCCATTGTATGAAGGATTGATCTACTTGGATAATCTTAAAAGGAAGAGATGAAAGATTATCTTTTCACACAAATAAATCAAATTATACACACCTTATCACCCAATCATGGTAGTCTTTGAAGAGGCTAGGCCAATAATATCCTACCTTCATGATCTTGGCAATTATGGTTCTTAGGAAGAAATGACCTCCTATTGTTCCATCATAGAACTTCTCAAGTAATACTCCATGTTGGTCATTGTCAATTCACCTCAATGATACACCATTAGTATCTCTTCTAAAATTACATGGAAAATTTGAATAGAATAAAATATAAAATATCTCCTTTTAGATCCACTCATACCATTAGGATACTCACCACTTTAAAGAAATTTGATCACATCTTGTGTCCAACTTTGTAGAGGCAAGGAACCAACTGGTAGGGGGAAATCATGATTGATTAAAACCTCTTATTTTTACTAATGAATATCTTAATCAATATTTTCACAAATTCCCTTACCTCTTATCAACTTTGCTACATTGATATCAACATCTTATTCCATTACTTTGGTGGTCCACCCTGCCCTCTTCTCACTAAGGTCTTTGCTCAAAATAAACTCCTTAGTATTAGGATGAGAGACCATAACATGAATTCTATTATTTTAAATCATATGCCTAAACTTATTTAGTCCCTTTAATAAATAATGCAATTAGTTACTCTACACCCTCATCATTCCTTTGCATTATCACATCTAAGATAGTATCAAGGTTAACAAATGAATACAACATGATGTATTTAACAAAATCAGGATTAACATGAGTAGGATCTTATTAAATTACCTTCTTAATGGCCTCAAAACTATTTTTACCCTATTTAGTCCAAGAAAAAAATTGATTCTTTTTTATCATGGTTTTGATAGGTTTCACCAAAGATGCAAAACCAGGTATGAATCTCATTAAAAAAAATTATCTTACCTAAGAAACTTTGGATACCTTTGTTATTTAATGGAAATGATAAGCCTAGAATATCTTCTATCCTTTTAGGATTAATATCTGAACCATCTTTGGAAATAATGTGTCCTAAGAGCTTACCTTCAAGGATAACAAAGATGCAATTTTTGGATTAAGCCATAATCTATACTGCCTACATCTTTTAAACACTTGTCTCAAGTGTTGCATGTGTTCATTAACATATTTATAATACACCTTTATACCATCTAGATAAACCAAAAATATCTCATTGATAAAACCTTTGAAGGCCATGTCCATTCCTCTTTAAAAAGTGGCACCAACATTTGGCAAACCAAATTTCATATTTCTATAAGAAAAAGTCCTCCATTTAGTAGTGAATTTTGTCCTAAACTAATCATCCTAATTCAAAATAATATTATTATAACCTAATTATCCATCTAAGAGGGAAAAATGTTGATATCCCAAAACAACATAGAAAATACACTCTATTATAGGTAGAGGATAGTGATCTTTGAGTGGCAATCTATTAAGATCTCTAAATTACACACAAAGTATTATCTCCCCATTATTATTTATAATGTGAAAAAGGTTATATACCCATGTTAAATTCTTTATAGGAAATATTATTTCAGATTCAAGGAGTATGGTGAGCTCTAACCTCATGATTTGCTTAACCTTGGGGTTGATGGGTCTCTATTTTTGTCTAGAAGTTTAACTCTAGGTTCTAATTCAATGGTATGGTGTGGTAGGATAGGATTAAATCCTTTTAGGTCCTTATATTAAAAATAAAATATATCATGAAACTCTCTACACAACTCAATGAATGATTTCTTCTCTAATGTAGAACATACCTTACCAAGCTTGAGAAGTTTATCTTTGAAGATCAAGACTCTTTCATAGTTATCCTCTTTTGTAGACATACCAACTTTTTCCTTATTATTTTTATAATTTTCATTGAATATAATTTATAAGGTCACAAAAACCTTAGTTATCTTATTTTTCCTTAGCTTTACAATATGATCACTAAATTGATCTTGGAGTCTCCTTTGATTCCTTAAAGAAAACTCAGCCTCATTTTTCAAGAAGCATGCAATGTGTTTATCACTTTCAAAGACACTTAATTATCAATTAAAAAAGGTTTTATAATAATATACATATTATATTTATTTTCCTCCTCTTTTATGTCAATTGGAGTATCAAATTGAGCTCTTATGGTAGCTAGTATGTCAACATGATTATGATGCTCCCTTGGGACTGATTATGTGTTGAATGCATTGAAGTCTTAAGGAAAATCCCATGCCCTTTGATTATATGACTTAAAAAAAAAGGTTATTGGTAGAAACCACATTCCTAACTTGATGAAAAACCAATTCACTATCCCCATATAATTTCAAGTTCTTGATTCCCTTTCTCCTTGCCCATTGAAGGCCATGAATTAAACCTTAATAATCAGACACATTACAAGTAAAAATGTAATGGAATATATATGAAGCATAATAATATTATTTATATGGGGATAAAAACATAACACTAGATACTACAACAAATTTACTTTTTTAACCATAAAAAAACATCTTCCACATCTCATCCTCTTCACCTTCTTCTTTGGCAAGTAAAGGTGTCGGTATTCCTTCTTCATGTATACAATATACTCCTATATTGGTTTACTACATAAGTGCATAAGTATCATACTCATAAGTTTTGGTACAATATTCATCAAGAATCAGATCAAAAATTCCTTTGATCTTGAAATAATTACAATCATCTACAATAAAAACTTTATCTTTGTGGAAAACACAATTCAAATTAGAACTTGTCTCAATGTAGGGATCAATATGAATCCTTGTAAGACACTGAGTTCTTATGGACACCTTGGATCAATAATTTTTTTTAATGAAAATAAGTACTAATTAAATGAGATATAGTCACCTATATTTGTTGTTAATTCCCCTGGTAGGTACATTGTAATGTGGGCATGGAGGTTAACAACAACTATATCTTGAAAGATAGGAAAACTAGGACAATCATGCAAGAAAACCTTCAATTTGAAATTGTAACATCTATATTTATAAATAATTTTATGTGAGGATCATATTTTATTCCTAAATTATCAGCTACAACTTTGGGCATGACTTAAGTAGAAGCTCCCCTATCGACTATGCAATTATGGACTAGTTTGTCACCCATTATGAGAGTGAGATAGAATGTGGAGGTTTATTATCCCTATTAAATGGTTAAAAAATGGTATTATTATAATTTTTAATATAAAAATTACCATTACTTTTATTTTAATATGTGACACTAGTAGGGATAGTAGATAACTACTTCTGTAAGAGTTCTTTTTGACTAGGCATATGAAGAACATCCAAAAGGGAAATGGATGTTTTAGTACTCTTAAATATATATAAAATGTTTAAATAAGAAATAAATAATTTTTATTTTATTCTTAGAAGCAAGGAAGAACTTAAAAATTGAAGAGTTGGAATGCCTTGAATAGTCCTTCCAACATTTTGATTTGGAAGATGTACAAAGTTATTTGAGGTTGCCACACTTGTAGCCATACCTTGTTACTTTGTATGAGGATTGCATGATCTTGTAGGCACACTAATATCACCACCTAAATCATTTATGTTTAATCTATTTTTGTCTACAATATAGGTTCTTTGATTGAGCATAAAAGTGTCTTCAACTAAGAAGTTGGTGAAGATCTCTCCTTGAGGTTGTCCACCTTCACTTGTTTGCATAATGGGTCCATCTTCAGCTAATAAGAGAGGAGTAAATCCCCCTTGAGAAACAAGATATTTTTATCCATTCTCATTTTCATCCACAAATTTTCCTTGATTCAAATTTTTCCCTTGCACCAGTTTTCTATGAACTAGTACCATCTCTCTTGCATTGGTAGTGGAATTGGGGTTGTACACATTAGCAGGTCTATTGGAGTTAGGCTACCACTGACCTCTTCCTCTTACATATTTCTAACCATATTATTTTTAATAGGGGTATGGATTTTTTTAAGCACCTTATTGTATACTATCTTACCTAATCTAAGATTTTTAAGGCTTGAATTCTTGCATAGGGATCCATGACATTTTATTCCTTCTTAGGCATAGCTCTTGTCTTGGTGTTAGCATTGGGAATTGGGACCACATTTAGAATGCTAGTAGAAGTATGAGATAACAGAGGCATAGACACCTTAGAAGGAAACCTTCTAGCTTATTTGAGGCCATTTCCATCTTTGATACCAAGTTCATATTCTTTTATAAGAGTGGAACCACCTATGGATTGAAGCATAATATCAATTTTAGTACCAATGGCTCTCAAATAAGTATGGAAGACAAAACTAGAAGGTGATGTCATAGGAGGGGGAAATATATTTTAAAACCTCTCATTTAAGTCATGAATTGTTTCTATTAGATCCTCTTTTGATCTTATTGAGCTGATGTATGGAGAGCCATGGTCACTTTCATTTCTAAATCTTGAGGTCAAAAACACTCCAAATGCATCCCATGATGTGATGCATCCACCTTCTAGAGTCTTATACCAATAAATATATTTCCCTATGTGGGAAGTGGTAAGGATTCTAATGGAAATGTTTTCTTGAGTGATACTATGGAAGATACAAAAGTTAGAGATTATCCCTAATATGTTCACTAGGTGTAACATGACTCTCACTATTAAATAAGGGCACACCTTTTATGGCATTAGGAGGGATGACATCATATACTTGAAGGTCAATTAGATTTTCAATACTGAAGGTAAAAAAAACATGAGTTATAACCATGTCTTACTCAATATCTTAAATTTATTCAACCTCTTCACTCTCTTGGTTTCCTTGGATAAAAAAATCCTCTTGGTCCTCAAAGGGCAAAATAAGCTGAGGATATTGAAATTCAAGTGGAAGTTTAGGTTGATTAAGTGGATTAATGGGGTTAAACACTCTCCTATATGATGACCTAGTGAGAACCATGAATTATGAGAGTAAGTTTTTAATAAAACAATGGCCTTGAACTAGATTTACCTTGATATAGTTGCCAAATGCTAAGTAGCACACCAATTTGTAGCTGATGTTATCATGACCAACATTCACCTTGACAATTTGTCTTGAAGTTAATGGGTCCCACCAGACATGGTATAACTATTGTCACTAAATATTGTACCCTAGAAGAGGGTGTTCAAGCATCTTCCAAATTTGGGAAACATGGTAACCCTTCTAGGTATGTGGGTTTACTATGGCAGAAGTGAGCCTATAGATTTAAGGGCTAGATCCCTAAACATATCTTGAAGTAAATTCACATATGGTAACTATTTACTTATGGGGGAAAGGAATAGAAGCTACCTGAAATAAACCTATTCTAAAAGGGTGATGCACTAATATGTCTTACACATGACCATTGTACTTTTTTCATAAAAAATAATGCCTACAACACTAGCCTAAGAGTCCTAAAAAGTACTATCATTTGTGTTTCAATATGAAGGTGAGGTGCATGAAGACTATCCAAGGTAAGTAAAACCACATATTTGTTGTAGATACTATGTCTTATTAGACACTTAAGTTAGATTCATACACTTAACTACACTTCATATGACCTGCTAGGTAGAAATCATTTGCATCAAACATGTAAGGACTGAGAGAAATCAAGGATAGATTGATATCACTTATCTATTCACTATACATCTCTTCACACACTTTAACAAGATGAGATGTAAACTCAAAATAGATTGAATTTATTATTTTAAGGTAAATTATAATGTCGAAACAAACAGGGCTTCACCATACATGGTATGGTATTTGTTTTTACGAAGGCCAAAATGGTAGTTACTTATATAATTAGAGAATGAAGTGAGAAAAAAGAAGTCTAAAGGTCACTATGCCACATATCAAAGCATAAAAACTAGTTACATTATAGGATAATGGAGTGATAAATAGACCATGCATAGTATGATAGGATAAATGGTCCTCCAAAGCCTAAAACTTCATGAAATGTGGTATAGGGATCTCCTTACTTGTTCAAGACACTATTTTCATCATGTATCATCTCTCAAGCATCTAAAACTGAATTAGTAGAGTTGACACATATGCACTATTTGAGGGTAGTTGAAACATGCTATGATAGTCATAATATGTTCTCTTAACTACTATCTTTTAGACACATGTATTTACCATTTGTGTTCATTTATTTGTCTCCTAGACTTTGTTCTTCACATTTAATAGTCACTATTCATCTCATATTTCAACTGATCTTTTATAGTAGTGTATGATTCTGAGGTGCTTACTTTGCTAAAGAATCCTTTGATCCTACATGGATGCCTATGTGGCATTCCTTTGCCATGTTGCTCATTCCATTTTAAAATATACTTGTCATCATTTATAAATGTAGCCTCATCTTATCCATATGGAATGTGATCAAATTTACTTTATTGATCTCCTCTAAAATCTCTTTGAATTGACTTTCAATGTTGGTCATTGATCTGTGACTCAAGCATCCAAGATTATGACATTTGGTAGCATTGCATGCTTTTTATGTATCTTGTTATTAGTCCATCTTGTTAACACTCTCATACCACTTGAAGGTTTTGAATTCAGTTTGGGTTCCTTGACCTTTAACTCAATGTGCATTATTGATCTTAGTTGCTCAGTTAAATGCATGTCATTGATCCTATCCTATAAGATCAAATGCACACTATTGATTTGATTTTTTAGTTAAATTGTGACACTTGGCATGATCATATTCACTCTCAGGATCTATTGACTATTTTACCATCACTTTCACCATTATATATTATCTACATGATTTGATGTAATCTATTGGATCTGGGTCCTATTATTCAAATGTGAATTGTTGATCTTATCTTCATGAATCAATATGCCATTAATCCTTGATTTGGTCATTTTTTGACTTTTTAACCCTATTAAGTAATGATGTTTCATTGGTATTAGATTTATTGAACACAATTTCACTAATTGATATCTTTTCACTTGAATTCAAGATGCTTTAGATATTTTAAACTTAAATGGTTAGCTCTTAATTCCTAAACTTGATGTCCCCATGCATGTCTATCTCTATTAGTTCAAATTTAAATGTTTATATTTTGAGATAGAAGACTCATCAAGACAAAAAATTGTAGATGATGATCTTGGCACCAAAATAATCATGTCTATATAGTATTATTTTATATAAAGGTTTTATAAACACACTTGTAAAATGTACAACCAGATTGCCCTATTCATTCTTATGTGACATGCCATGATGGTTTGACCCCCTAGATGACTCCAAATGACATAATACTAAACTAGATCATGATAAAGGTTATAATGGAATTAAATGACACAAAATAGACCATCATACATCCTATGACACTATGTTATACCCCTATATCAAGTCTTGACTATGGGCGGTTGACCCATTTTGACTTGTGGTCAAAATGGTCAACAGTACCAAGGAGTAAAGGAGTATATGTGAGGTAGATGGTGAAAGCTATGATGATATTTTAAGTCATGAGGGATCGAAAGTAGGTTCAAAATTATGTCAAATCATATTTCAAAACCCTATATACATATTCATTGACACCTATAGGCCTGCTCAGTCTATAGTGGTAAGATGCATACATTGTCATGAAGGAAAAAGTCTATAGAGAGAATATAAATCATGTAGAAACCACTCTCATTTGATAAAATTACACAAAAATGTGAATTTTATAAAAAATTAAGATAGGTTCAAGTTTTCATAAATCATTTTAGGGCCTGCTAAGCCTAAGCATGCATACATAGTCCTATATGTCTCTTATGTGTGAAAGGTCTATTTGGATTAAGGTAACATGAGGACCTAAAATGTTTGATAAGTGTAATATGTTGTCATAGATAATATACAATTAATTCATGAATAGTGAAAGACATGACTAAAATTTTATGAGTCTATGAAATCCTAATAAGCCTGAATTCAAGTAATAAAGACTTGTATACATAGATTTATCAATCAAGGATGGTCATGAACAAGTGGTTAGTTGGAGTTGAGTTGAGAATATTGAGGACCATAAAGAGATGATAAATATTATGGGAAAGTATTTCATGAAGTCCTAGGTCCCTACCAATGGGAAAAAAGAGAAAACACATTTAGTTAGGGTAATTTGAGTTAGATATCTTAAAAACCATATACATCAACTAATGGTGTGTATAGTGGGGTTGAGGAATAAATCTGATAATATGATCATGTTATCATGTCAAGGTGTATGTAATGGACCTATTTAGGTTATTATAAACTCAAAACTAAAGTGAAATCACCACCTATATGCCCCAATTATTTTTGGCACCATAAAATGTAGCCCACTAGCCCAATAGGTCACCTTCTCTTACTTATTATAGTATAAAAAGACTACATGAGACTTTGAGATCTTAAGGATAGTTATAAAATGATGCTTACTTTCAATTTGTGTAATTCATTAGTTAATTTATGCCCCAATCTTTATGAATCATCCTTAATACTTTGAGGCATTCATAGGCTACCCAAACAAGTCAGTTTTGACTTTATAAGAGAGAATATGGTTTTCATGCCTCTATATACACTAGATGAAATTATAAATTATATGAATCATGTTCACAAATATCCTATGAAATACCTCATGATTTTGGTTTGTACTTGTAAGTATGGAACTATAGGAAATATGCTAAATAGGATTATTTTAAGCTACTTGGTAAGTCCTTCAAATGTGTCAAAAGTTAAAATTTGAAATAGAATATCCTTAGGAAGTAATAAAATTTAATCACATATTTATTTGAGGTTTCACATGTGTGGGAATCCTATAAATCCAAAATTCAGTCTTTAGGAAGGGAAGCCTAATTGAGACCTAGTTAGGAGAGAGAAATAGATGAAAAGAACATTTTCACTCACTCTCAAGACCTAAAACTTGGCATGGAGATATTAATACATACTAGGTCCTAAAATATTCCTTCATTTTCACATTAAAATCTATATTTTTCTCTACATAAGGATGTTTACATAATTTTAGGGTTATAAGAAAATAAGCTAAAATGGAGAATTTGATGTAGAATGAGTTCTTGGGATTGGTTTGAGACTTCAAAATGGATATTTTAAGGTATAATATAATGTGAATATAACATAAATGGATTAAAAATGAACTCAAGAATATGAATCCAAGTTTTGACACTGGTAAGCAAGATTGGCCGAGTGAAGTGAAGAAATTTCTAAACACCTAGCAAGGGAATGAAGTTATGTGTCAAAGATAACCTAAAGATATTAGTTGAGAGGTGTCAAGATCAAATTAAAGGTGTAAATCAACATGATTTAACCATTAATAAGGCAAATTTTCATTCCCTAAGCCAAATCAAAGGGCACTTTTGTAGAGCTAGTGAAGGTGTCAAGTAAAGTTTGAAACTTCCACGCCACTTGGAGTATATGAACATCTTCAAAAGACCAACACATGTCTTTGATGATGTGATGGGGTATT
Source organism: Torreya grandis (assembly GCA_037957365.1). Lineage (NCBI taxonomy): Eukaryota > Viridiplantae > Streptophyta > Pinopsida > Cupressales > Taxaceae > Torreya > Torreya grandis. The sequence continues at coordinate 716,345 of JARHVA010001067.1, forward strand.
TTAAAACTACTTTATTCTTATAAATCCTTTTAGACACTTTTTTCTCTATGTTTCTTATACCCTTCTCTCCTTCTATCACTTTCTCTATATATTGAGCCTTAATTATCTATGTTGGTATCCTCCACCTAGGTATGAAAAATACCTACCTATTTATAAGAATTTTATTAATTAAATTAAACTATTTTTACCTCTTCCTATGATTTTAGTTTGTTTTTTTAAATGAATATTCTATATTGTCAAGTGAATTGACTTATTTTCTTTGGCATGTTATCCTTTCTACCACCTAGATATAGCTTGAAAGATTCTTTTAAAAGTCATTTGAAGTGTATAAGTTTGGTACAAGGGTTGAGTGAGATTTTTTATCATTTAGTGTCATTCAAGACCTCTTGGTTAGTCCTCCTAGCCTAAGTAACCATCATAACCTTCACATTGAAACACTCATGTGAGAGATTTAGATAAGGAATAGTTTATTTAGGGTTATTTTTCTTGATGTATAATTGCACATACATCTAGTTGGTAGAGATAAACTCTTTGGTGTATCAACCCTTTTGCTTTCATGTCATACTTCTCTATTTCTTTAAAAAATAATAGTGTAGTAGAGCATACTTGATACATCAAGGAGAGCTAGCCCTATAACCTATAGGTTTGATCCATCTAAAGGTCACCCACAACCTAGGAACAATCTTATTACATAGCTTAAGTCAAGAGGGATTGAACCACCCTATCATAGGGTAAAACCTTGAGATATAAAAATAGGTGTAGCTATCACTAAATTTTGATTAATTATAATCTTAGGTTGTGATAGATTTTTTGGCCCCAATGTAGGTGTAACAACATTATTAACTTGGGAAGTTGAAGATTGACCATTGTTTGTTTTGTTTTATATATATAATATGGATTATAGGATTTGTGTATGATCAAGGGTTTGTTCCCAAATTCTATTTATGAAGACTTATACTATCTAATCTTTGTTGATAATTATTTTTTCATTTTTAAGTAGAAGGAAAGTGTCCTAATTTTCAATGTATGTGTCATCTTACTAATGATTGTATTATTCATCTTCAGATGCATTATCATTTAAATCCACATAATTAGGGTGTGAAAGATACATATATGGAGTTATGATAGGTATTTTATCCATTTTATAGTCACAGATAGTAGGAATCTGAATATGCTCTATAGGATTACCACCTAATCTAGCATTTCTTCTTAATGGAAGAGAGATTGTTTTTTTTAGATGGGATATAGTAAGTAAATTGGAATAGAGCTACTAAAATAGAAAATATGAAATCTAAAAAATTTAAAGAAACTAATGAAAATAAGAAAAATAAGGATATAAACACTAAGAGCATCTAAGGTAAGTTTTTTTTTGAATAAGGGTTACTTTGCAAAAATTTAAACTGTATTAAAATAAATGAAACCCTAATGTGAGATTGATTTAATGAGATAGGTTATGTCAAAAATTAGAAAAAAAAGTTTTGTAACCCCAATTTAGCAAACAATATTTTTGAGAAGTTAAACTATGGCTTTAAGAAATATTTGAAGTAAGTTAGGTTCACCATATGTTTTAACCTTTAAGGGTTTTATTAGTGTAAATATAAAGTTTGATTAAAGGGTCAAGTTGTCAAAATTAGTAAAATAGTATTCAATAAATAACCACTGATTTGTTATAGAATTTGACTTTTATTGAATTTATAAAAATAGTAATAAATATGTGAAAATAAATAATTATTTGGAAAGAAACTTGTGTATAAAATTTTAGTGCTAAAAACTAGGATACAAATAGGTTTGAGTGTCATTAACTAGATCTTAGAGTCAGATCTTCCATTGGATAGTAGTGCCACACTTGAACAATAGTGTTATCTGGCTCTAGTGTCCTAAAAAATTGAGTTAGTGTCCTCTATAGACACTTAAATTTCATTTAGTTTCAAAATTTAACTACATTTATTAGTCATTCCTTTTACATTAATAATTAAAATTTCATTTTAAAATAAAATAATTGATTAATTATGATCTAAAAACTAAAAATGCAAGTGTAGCACATTCAAATAACACACTGTTGCATTTAAAAGATCTACTATTTCTTGACTTTTCCATTTAATTTTCTATAAAGAAATTAAAACTAGAATTAAAATGAAGATCATAATTGAAATAAATAGTAGAGAAAATTAGAAGAATTGACCAACAAATTGATAACAGATTTTGGCTTCAATAGCCTATGTCTCCAAGTCCATTCAAAGTGAGGACTATTTCCATTAATTTTTTGCAACAAATGGCTTACAAAATCAATACAAGTCTTCAATTCCCATTATCTAGTCTCTACATGCCTATAAAAATATCTCTCAAACCTATCATTAATGGCCCAAGGCCGTACAAGGCATAAATAAATCTCTAACCTTCTTAATTATCTTACACAGTCAACCTCCTAATACCCTTCAAATGGAAGTTCACTCCATTTATACTACTTCCAAGCCCATGGCTCAAGTGATAAAAGATTATCAATTTTTCTTGGCAGTTGTAGGGTTCAAGGCGTCAGTCTTCTCTTTGCCACTTTAAAACTTATCTCTTTATCCCACATTGGCTATGTGAAAATTGGTTTCATACTTTTTTAAGGTTGGCAGCCTCCTTTATGAGTCCTGTCATCCCTTTTGAAGGAGACTTAGGTGTAAGGATTATAAAAATTTAAAACTTATGCCACCATTGGAGAATGGTTGGTTAGGACTTTATCTTTGCATGATTTGTGTGGGAATGGTTTGATGATGTGGTAGCTAATGTGTGTTGGTTGGTGGCTCTGCCATGTGTTGGTTTTGTGGCTCCTTATTACAAAGTGTAAAATAATTATCCCACTTTGGTGGGGTTTAGGCAAACTTTTTAGATTAAATACAATGTTGCATATAATAACATATGAAGAATAAGAGGCTAAGGAACCCCTCCACAAGAGTGTACTGACCCTCACTGAGGGCCCCTAGTGAGAAAATAGTGAGGCCCATGGATCCTCATATGATCTCCTATCAAAGACCGAAGGCTATCAACAAACCAAACACTAAACCAATTTTTTAATACAAATTCATATTACCATGTGTCAAATGATTATTGGACCACTTGGCATATTTGAACAATGCCACATCACTTTTTGACACCCATTATTCCCCTATTAAAAAAATACTTTAGCAAGCTATATCTTGAGCATCTGGACTCTATTTTGCATTCTAGAAGAAGCATCATAAAACTCTCAATGAATTATTTGATGTGAAAGTGGTTTGACCAGAAATTGAAGACTTTCAAAATGGAACAGTACATGGATCTAGCTGGATCACTCCTTCCCAATGGGAACTTTTAGACCTCCAAAAGTTAAAATTAATTGGTAATGAGGTGAGGGTATTTCTCCCTCACCCTTTCGGCTTCCATACATTTGGCCTTGTTTGGGTGCATCCCTTTTAGACCAACATGAAGATACTCAACATCACCTCTTTATGAAGTCCACACATTCCTGTCAAGAATAGTATCTTCCTATAATTTGTTAGATACTTAGGAGTAAAATCATCAACAAAAGGAATAGATACACTTTCGTCATTATCAATTATTATTGGAGGCTCATACAATTTTAGATTTTCCATGTTTACACCTGAATAAATATGTATGTAAGATGGTAAATCTAACTAGAAAGCATTTGTGCCAATCTTTTCCATAATCTAAAAAGTACCATATCAGATTAGTTTCAACTTGTTACCTTCACCTATCAGTCTTTCCTTAATGATGTGAAGCCATACCATATCACCTACAAAAAATTGGTGATCAATATGATGTTTGTCATGTCTGGCTTAATACTTGGCTTGACTTTTCTCCAATTGAATATGGATAGTATGATATATGAGTTGTATTTTTTCAATGAACTTCTTAGCTTAAATGGCTTATTTTGGTTCACCAATAGCTATATCTTGTCTATAGAAAACATCTAAAGGAGATTTTGACAAGTATCCATAAAAAACTTCAAATGGAGATTTTATAGTAGAAGAATGAAATGCCCAATTATATTCATGTTGTATGTAACACAATTGTTCATCTCATAACTTTGGATGTTTATTTATATAACCCTTAAGCAAATGTACCATAGTGTGGGTCACAACCTCTGTTTGCCCATCGATTTGTAAATGAAATGCAATGCTTTTTTTAATTTTGTGTCTATTAGTTCCAACAAAGTTGACCAAAACTCCCCAATGAACTGAGAATCTTGATAAAAAATTATTGAAGTAGGCAACCCTAAATGAACCCATACATGTTTAAAGAACAAGTGTGTAGTGCCTTCCCTAGTAATTTGCTTAGTGCAAGGAATCAAAACACACATCTTGCTAAATATATCCACAACCACATATAGCTAGTCATGTTTTCTTTGTGTCATAGGCAAATCCCCCACAAAATGCATGGAGATACTTTCCCATGGGTGAGTATAAATAGGTAAAGGAGTGTAAAGTCCTAGTTTCATATTACTAGGTTTGCATGTGGCACAAAGAGTACATATACGGGGCTAATAACAATACATTTTTAATGTGCAACCATTTTAGAAACTATAAAATGGCTAGAAATAAGAGAAGTATATGCTTCTCTAATCATGTGTAACCTCTCATTTTGAGGAATACAATGTTTACCCAAATGATACAAAATATCATTATGTACATGATAGTCTAATTCTTCTACTTGTCTACTACTCATCAAGTCTTTATAGACATCCTAAAAAACAAGATCATTAGCGTACTATTCTTTATAGCTTTCATGAGACAAAGAACCATGTTGTAAAACAATAGATGCAACAACCATAGGAGGCCTAGATAGCATATCTAAAATCTTATTCTAAATACCTTTTTTATACTTAATCACAAGATGAAATTGTTGTAAGAAACCCATCCAATGAAAATGTCTAGACTGTTGTAGCTTGGTTTGTGATTAGAGATATTGTAAGGGTTGATGATCTGTATGTATTATTTTTTATTTTCCAATTAAGTAATGTTTCCATTTTTTAACACTTTGAATCAATGCATACAATTCCTTATCATAAGTTGGATATTTTCTTACTACACTTGTGAAGGTTTTAGAATGATAACAAATTGGTTTATTACCTTGTATTAAAATAGCTCCCATAGCATATTCACTTGCATCCATCTCAATCTCAAATGGTTATTGTATATCAAGAAGTGCCAAGACCAGAGCAGTACTTATCTTTTCTTTCAAAGTGTTGAAGGCCTTTTGATGCTTGCCTCCCCACTAAAAGACATATTTCACACTTGTCAAAGAATGTAAAGGTGATGCAATATATGAAAATTGAGCAATAAAATTTCTCCAAAATTGTACTGCACCAAGAAAACTTCTAACCTCAGTTGTATTAGTGGGTGTAGGCTAGTTAACAATGACTACCACTATTTCAGGATCAATTTTCAATTTACCATGTCCTACAATGTAACCCAAGTATATCAAAGAGGTCTTGCCAAACTCACATTTTGACATTTTTAAATAAACTTTTTCCCTTCGTAATGCATCCATAACTTTATTAATGTGGATCACATGCTCTTCCCAAGACTTGATAAAAATAAATATATCATCTAAGTAAAATATGACAAAATCATCAAGGAAATGTCTAAAAACATCATTCATCAATCTCATGCATGTAGTCAGGGCATTACACAACCCGAAAGGCATAACAAGCCATTCAAACAATCCCTGTTTTATTTTTAAGGTAGTTTTCCACACATCACCTTCATTAATTATTAATTGATGATATCCACTTCTCAAATCTAGCTTAGTGAAATAAATAGCATGTTTTAATTGATCTAACAAATCATCAATATGAAGAAGAGGGTAATTATTCTTAATAGTAATTTTGTTTAAAGCATGAAAATCAACACACATTTGCTAAGTGTCATCTTTCTTTGGCACCAAAATAATTGGTGAACCAACAGAAGATGAACTTGGATGAATAATACCTTCATCCAATAGATCCATTACCTATTTTTTGATTTCCTCATTTTCCACCACTGATAACCTGTACATGCCAATGTTAGGGAGAGGAGAATCCTGTAATATCTAAATTTCATGTTGATCTCCCCTTTTAGGGGGCAAACCCTTAGGATCCTAAAATACATCGTCATAAGTAGAAATGATTTCAACCAATTCATTCTTGTGTTTAGGATCACAATTTTCCAAAGCCTGATAATATTCTTTTTCCTTAGACTTAATCAACATGAGACAAAAATTCTTGCTTGAATTAACTAGTCTTTTCATTTGCCCTGATGTAACCAAGGAAAGACTTGTTTTAATGTGATGCACTCTAACTATTTATTCAATGCCATCCTTAACAAGAAAGTACTTAGTCTCCTCTCTATAAAATATTGCTTTTCTATCATAGAGATATAGTCTTCCCAAAATAATCTGGCATATGTCCAAAGGGACAACATCCAACTCAACCTCATCTATGAACTTGGATGTGATGGCAAACCCTAGTCTACAAGTTTTTGAGACTTGTAGCTTCACATTGTCACATACCCAACCTAATGGATAAGGCTTCAAATGGGGATTGGTTTGTAGGCCTAACTTATTAACAACCTCTTCAAAAATTAAATTTACTTGTGAACCACTATGAAATAGAGTGTCCATATTAGTATGTTTTGAAACAACTCTAATGTGGAACAATTCATTTCTCTTCTTATCAACATGCAAAAAACTATATTTAGAAGAAGATGCATCATTTGATGACTTAGTGCTAGAAACTAAAAGAAGAATAATCATTATGTAATCCCATGGCTATGATCTTAGTTTCATCACCTGAATCTGAACCTAAATCTTGAACCATAGCATTAGTCTTCTTTTCATTTTTTTGAAACCTTTTAGGCCTTAACTCAGGGTGTAGTTTCCAACACTTAGACTCATCATGATTTTTCTTACAATTATTAAAAAATGCTTTTCCTTCTTTTTTAACAGTAAAAGAGGATTTTTGTTTACCTTTTCTTGATGAACTTTCCCCTTTGGATTGCTTAACATTAGATTGCTTACTTTTAAATTTTGGAAAATATTCTTTTGATTGTTTTCCTCTAGCCTCTAAATGAGTGGCTTGAACACATACTGCATCTAAACTAGTGGGATTTAACATAAGAATCATATGTCTTAAGTAACTATGTAGCCCACCTATATATTTTAGTAGTGTTTCTTGTGTGTAAAGAAGAACATTCAAAAGTAAATATTTTCTCCTAAATTCTTATGTATGATCTTGAACATTTTGGCCTTTTCCTTATCTAAAACTTTACCAATCCATCATGGCTTGTTACATATAGCCTAAAGGATAAAATTGCTTTCTGAGTTCTTCAACAAATTTATTCCAAGTAGAAATTAAGTTACCTTTTTAAAGCTTGGCTTCCTTCAACTTAATTTCCCACCAAATGAGAGTTGTGCCTCCCATATGAAGAGTAACCAAATGAATTTTTGACTCACCCCCTACAATGTTTTATACCCTATAATAAACTTCAATCTGCTTGACCTAATTATCCAACTTTTCAACATTAACTTTTCCATTAAACATTTGTAATTCAAACTTAGTATCCAATTTTAGTGAAGGGAGAGATTCCATAGTTTTTTTATCGTCATTCAATGAAGAAGGTTTTTCAGTTTCTTTACCTTTCAATTCTTGTGAATCACCTTTCTCATTCTCAGATTTCCTTTTTTTATCATGGTATAGTTCCTCAACCATGCTTCTCATCTCCATGAAGGCTTAGTGAAAAGCTTGTTTAGATTCCATCTCTTCTTTGGCCATCCCTAAAGCACTCCTTGAGTCAATCTCTGGGTTAAACTCAATGAGTTTTCCTTCACCCTTTTTGTATTTAGACCTTGTCAAAATACACTAGAAACCACTGTTAAATAACAACCACTCTGATACCAAAAATCTGATCTAAAAATTGAAAATGCAAGTGTAACACATTTGAATAACACACTGTTGCATTTAAAATATCTACTATTTCTTGACTTTTCCATTTAATTTTGTATAAATAAATTAAAACTAGAATTAAAATGAAGATAAGAATTAAAATAAATAGCAGAGAAAATCAGAAGAATTCACCAACAAATTGATAATGGAGTTTGGCTTCAATAACCTACGTCTCCAGGTTTGTTTGAAGTGAGGACTTGTAGAGTAAAAAATACTCTATGTTTCATTTTGATTTTCAATTGCGTGATCCAAATTTTTATCCCTGAACACTTTGGTTCAAGACGGTGAAGTTTTTGACTCGGAGCATGGGCTCAAATTTATTTTTTGCCTCAATTTTGTCTAAGTGTCAAAATTGAGAAGAAGCCACCAAGTGTCATCGGCCGAGGCACTTTTCATAATTTTAGTAAGTACTGTAGAACATGCCATGTGTCCCATAGTAACTCAGTGGAGTGTAATAAGTGTCGGCATCCACATGCCAAGTTTTTTATGCTTTTTGAAGGCTTCTTTCCAATAAGATTTTCTTAGAATCAAGTGGAAGGTGCCAGGTGGCAATCACAAAAGGTTTAAATATGTTTTTTAAAAAATAAACAAAAGATGCCACGTATCCATAGCTAAAGAGAATGGAAGCCACCACGTGTCAACATATGAATTATCCTCACTTTGTTTCATTGATAAGTAAAAACTATGGTGGATCCCAGGTTTTATTTCTGAGGCAAGCAAAAGCTTCCAAGTGTCTCTATCTGTGTAAATATGAAATAAGGCCTAACTATTTCTATAGTATAGATAGAGTAATATGGAGATTGACATGTGTCACCTTCCATAGGATTTTCAAAAGGTAGCTAAAAGCAGTGGAGATCACCACATGTTCTTTGTTTAAAATGTACAGAAAGCACCACCTGTCCCTATTCCCTTTTTGAAGTGGCTCGGGTGAGAAGTGCTTTGGGTCCCATTTTATATAGAAGTTGTTTAAGTTTTGGAGAAGCGGATAGTGACAGATGTCAAGGACCAAACACTTCTAAGTAAAGACACAGTAAGAGTATAGGTTATGAAAAAGTGCCATGTGTCTTTGATAAGTGCCGTAAAACATGCCAAGTGTCATTTTTTAGTACCTCCTAAATAAAAAAGGTTTTTAAGAAGATTAAGGGAATCAACCAAGTGTCATCTCCCTCTTGATAGAAGGAAGCATCCTATGTATCTGTTTCAGCCAATGAACTACAGGAAGATGAAACATTTCAAAATCTAAGAAATATCTTTTGTTAGACACTTCCAGTTCAGTTAAAGTTTAGTTGGGCCATTAGATTGGGAACATGGAGACAATCTGGAGTGAATCCAATGCTATAAAGAGGGGCGTGGAGATCACCAAAAGGGATCATCAGAAGATAGAGATAATTTTTTGCAAGAGATAATTGTCAAGAGTTTTTAGATTTTTTTAGCTGTGACCAGGAATATCATTTGCCTTTGTTCTATTTTCTTGAGTTAGAAAGTTTATGTAACTGTGCATGTTTCTGTGCCTTTTATGTGATTGGAGAATTAATAAGAAAACTGAGTTCTATGCCTTTGTTGATATTTTCTGTGTCACTGTGAAATTAGTCTAAGTTATGAGCCTTTGTTTCTGTTGTTTTCTATCTTTTACATTAATCATGCCTTGTTTGCTCTTTAATATAATTGAATCTTACATATAGTTTCACTGTGCTTAAGGGTTGAATTAAATTCAGGCACATCACCATAGTTAGAGTTTCTTTAGTTGCACTTGTGTTTTTGTTTAATTCCTATCCCTTTTCCCATTATACCCTTGATATAAAGAAGAACCAGCTTCTTTAAGATCTGGAGGTTGTTTCATGTTTCAAGTCCCACATTCCTGAAACTTCCCATTGTTGGTGTTAAAAACAATGAAATTTTAATCATCAACAATTTTTTGGCATGCCTGATGGGACACTATCTTGAAGTTTCTTTCAAGACCATATGAACCAGAGAGCTACAAGGAGTCAAAGCTGTGGACTAGTGATAAGATCTCAATCTGCTATAAATCTAGGTATTCTTTTTCCACCTTTGATAACTAGTCTGAGATGAAGAGTCAATCAATTTACACCAATACCAAGAGTAAATATGGGAACCCCTATACCCCCAAAAAATTATGCAAGTTGGAACACTGGCAGTCCTTTGATCCTACCAATACCACTAGCCACTTGGGACCCTATTCCAGTAAATGCCTTGAAGACTCTACCTAATTTGAGTGGGCAAGATTTTAAAACACCTGAGGAACATTTGCAAGATGTGTCTGATGTATGTGTCATACATGTTGTCACACAATAGAATGTGGCTATAAGATTATTAACATCTTCTTTTAAATGGAAGGCTTTGGAATGGTACCGATCTTTGACTCCAAATACAATATCTACATGGGATCAGCTTGGAGATCTTTTCTTTGAAATATTTGAAGAAAAAGGTAATAAGTCTTCTCTGTTGCAATAATTGATTACTATTCAAAGAGTACCACAAGAATCAATGACTGACTTCAATTCCAGATTTCAAAAGACTTGGGAAAGGATTCTTGTTGTAGCTAGACCATTATCAAGTATGGCTATAGTGTTTTATCTTAAGGCTTTAAATTTAGATATATCTTTTATGATTCAGTCACTTGGAGGTCAAACTCTGCCAAAGGCTTATGAATATGTGGTCAGAGCTGAAAATAATTTAATAGATGCTGGAAAGTTGCCCCCAAGGCCTCCCATGCCCATGTTTCTAGAAATTACCTTTCCATTATCTCAAAAAGCCCCTAAATCCATAGCCCCACCTGTGTCTATGTATAAATATCCTCAACCACCTACTAAATAACTTGTCCCTTCTCAGTCATCTGAGATGGATGATATCAAGAATATCTTAAGGACATTTTCTAATGAGTTGATTAACATAAAGAGACAACAGAACCCTTACCCTAGACCTCAATATCAAGGCTATCAAGGAAATAAATTTCCATCATAGCTAAACTAATATCAAGGTCATCAAAGGCAAAATAACCCTTAGCCAGCAAATCAATTAGTGGCAGTCCCTACACCCTCATAGATTATTCCCCCCAATTTAAATAGATAAATTATTTAAGGGAAACATAATTATGCAGACAACACTAATGCCTAGTGTTTCCCTTGTAATAATGCTCATACACCTAGAGATTTTTCCATGGGTAATCTACAATAAAAGGTAACAGAGCAAAGAAGAATGGATGGACAATTTGCCAATACTTCAGATGCACAAACTTATCAGTTTTTTGGTATGCAAAATTTGGTCCTTATGGCTCAAATGCAAGGAATGTGTCTACAACAAGAAGAAGAAATACCCCCTGAATATGCTTTGTTTTCATGGGTTGAGGATGAAGAATCAGTATTCTTGAATGAAGCTTCTGCTTCCAAGAAACCAGTGGTACAATCAGACTACTATACTAGATCAAAGAGAAGAATGATGGAATAACCTAAAGTTACAAATAGTCAAGTTATGGAGAATCCTCCATTTCAAGGTCAATGAAACATAGCTGTCAGATAAGAAGTGCCTCAACCAATGTAGAACCAAGTGATTCTTGTACAAATTCAATAAAAAACAAGGTATCCTTATTTTCCAAGAACTCAAGCATTAGGACCAATGAATGTGGTAGAACAACAGAAGAGGACTCCAACACAAGTATCAATATGGGACACACTAGCTATTCCTGAACAAAATATGCTGTTACAAGAAGCTTTATAAGGCCAAGCAATGCCTAAACATAATGGCACCAAAGGACTTGCTGATAAATAAAAACTCAAGGACATAGTTCCTCTAAGATAACAACCTTTGTGAACAATGCATTAGAGGTATGTAAATCTAAACCAGAGCCTTTTTATTTGACTTTGATAGCTGGAAAGAAACTCTTGCATAATGCATTGATAGATTTAGGGGCTAGTACTATAATAATGCCTAAGCAAATAGCTAATGCTTTAAAAATAAAGTATGAACCACTTACTAAAGGAGTTATGCAGCTAGATGGCAAATCAGTACAAACAATAGGGAGAATTAAATGAATCCCATTGCAATTATATACTTGTCCCAATATAATTGTCAATCAAGATGTAGTAGTCATAGATATACCTCTTATTTTTGGTTTATGTTTATCTAGAGATTTTACAACCAAAATAGGAGGATATATGTCCCTTGATTAGTCTCACCTCATCCTAAGAACCAAATATGGTTCAAAGATGAAAATTATATCTGAACCATCATCAAAAGATCACATCACTAGTGAACCAACATCAAAATTAGAGGCAGATCATGCTATCTTGAATAAAAAAGAAAGGGTTTTTATTGAAGAGTTGGGTGAATGGACACAATATGACCAAGAAGAGGAAAATAATCGTTTGTTAGCTATGATGCATAGTGATCCATGTGGAAATTATGACTCTACTCATCTGGTCACTTATGTTATTTTTAATGAATATCATGTAATCCCAAATGTTTTAAGGGAAGAGACACCAACTATTCAAGAATTTGAAAAAGATTCAAAATTTTGGACCTGAAATTTTGATGGGGCCAGAAGTAAAAGTGGTGCTGGAGCAAGAATTTGTCTTGTTGCTCCAAATGGGGAGAAAATTTTGAGAGCTATTTGTTTTCAATTTGCTTGTACGAATAATGATGTTGAATATGAATCCTTAGTTCATGGGCTCATTTTAGGCAAGAAAAAGGGAATAAAGAATTTAATAGTAAAAGGAGATTCAGAATTGGTGGTGAAGCAAATTAGGGAAAAGGGAATAGCCAAAAATGTAAGGATGAGATCCTATAGACACAAAATTTGGGACTTAATAGAAGATTTTAAATATTTCAATATTGAAGTAGTTCCAAGAACCCAAAATTTTGAGGCTGATAGGATGGCATAGATTGGCTCATAGTTTGATCTAGCAACTGGCCTATTAGTTAACAATGAGTTAGTAAACATTATTTTAAGGCCAACTATCCCAGACAATGATGAGAATTGGCAAGTATTTGAGAATGATTCTCAGGTACTCTCATTCTTGCAACAATCAAGAGAATTTGTTGATCAATTATAACCAAAGATTGAAGATGCATATGGGGATCAAATTATACAATTAAAGAATAATAAGCTTCCTAAAGACTTAATCACTTTAGAAAACCTTTTTGATCCAGAAGATGTAGGCCTAGAGAAGAAAAGGTTCCAGGTAAACAAAGTAGATTATTCTAAAATAGAGGTGAGTGAAGGGAGAAAATTAAAAATTGGAAATTCTATAACTCAAGAGGAAAGAGAAAGAATAATTGACTTGTGTAAAAGATATGACAGAGTCATATCCTGGAGATATGAAGATCTTCATGGATATAATAGAGATATCATTTAGCACACAATAGAGCTGACTGAAGGATCAAAGCCAATCATACAGAAGTAGAGGCCAGTAAATCCAAGGATTGAATCTCTAATGGTAGATGAGTTGTAGAAACTTTTAGATTCCAAAATAATTTTTCCAATCAAGCACTCAACTTGGGTGTTAAATCTAGTACTAGTCAGGAAAAATATTGGTGACATAAGACTCTATGTAGACTTCACAGACTTGAATAGAGCATCTCTGAAAGACCACTATCCCTTGCCATCTATGGAACAAATTTTATAGATTATGGCTGGATCAGAGAGATTTTCATTGCTAGATGGTTTCCTTGGATACAATTACATTTGGTTGGCTGATGAAGACCAATACAAGACTACTTTCACTACCAAATGGGGAACATTTGCATATGTTAAGATGCCATTTGGCCTATCAAATGTAGGATCCACTTTCCAAAGAGCTATGGATGTATCATTTGGAGAACTTATAAATAAAATCATCCTGATTTATCTTGATGATCTTACTATTTTTTCAAAAAATGTTTTTGATCATTTTGATCATTTAGAATCTACGTTTAAGAAATGTCAAGAATTTGGAATATCCTTGAATCCTAAAAAATGCATCTTCATTGTACTTTAAGGTAAATTATTGGGACATATAGTATCAAAATAAGGAGTCTCCATAGACCCAAAAAGAGTGAAAGCTATAATGAACTTACCTCTTCTAGTAAATAAGAAATTAATTCAATCTTTTTTGGGGAAGATTAGTTTTGTCAACTGGTTCATATCTGATTTTGCAGGCTTAGTAAGACCAGTAACACTCTTGCTGAAAAAAGACCTAATTTTTAAGTAGACTACAAAAGGAGGGCAAGCCTTTGAAGATTTCAAGAAAGCTATCTCAACAACCCCAATACTTAGAAACCTAGACTTTTCTAAGCCTTTTGTAATGTATGTCTATGGAGGAGAGCTTAGTATTGTTACTGTTCTAACACAGAAGGATGATAGACAGGAAGGAGAGCATCTAATAGCCTTTTTCTCAAGGACTCTTAGAGAATATGAAACTAGATACAACTTTGTTGAAAAGAAAGCATATGCTATGGTAAAATCCCTCAAGAAATCTAGGCATATAGTATCAGGAAGCAAAATTTTGATACTTGTGGCTCACACAAGTGTCAGAGAATACATTATGGAGGGTGAAATTACTAAAAAATGGAAAACTAGATAACAAAGATCCTTGAATATGATGTAGAGGTCAAACCCACTAAGTTAGTTAGAGGTAAGGGGTTATGCCAATACATGACTCAAGAGCTTGAAAAGATGATACCTGTAGAAATAGTTTCAGAAATGAAAAAGGAAACTATATTGAGGATATAAGAGGTTGATCAAAACTCCTGGGTCTCAAACATGATTCATTTTATGAAATATGGGATTTACCAATGAGAAATTCCTCAAAACAAAACGAGATATTATAAGATGTAAGGGGTCCATTTTTTTTTAATTGAACAAGTTCTTTTCAAGAGGAATTCTGATGGCAAACTGTTAAGATGCGTAGAGAAGGATGAGGCTAAGAAAATAATGCATGAAATGCATAATGGAGTCTCATGTGGACATTTTTATACAAAGGCCATAGCCATAAAGATAAGTGAGGTAGGTTATTTTTGGCCTACTTTAGTTATAGACTATTATCAACTGGTTAAAACATGTCAATCCTATGAATATTATGTGGGGATGAGGAGGAATGCAACTATGCCTCTTAGTCTTATCATTGTTGATGAACTTTTTTCTTAATGGGGTCTTGACTTCATTAGAATGATAAATCTAGTGTCTAGTATGGGTCACAAATGGATTTTAACTACCACAGATTATTTCATTAGATGGACTAAGGCAGTGCCACTTAAAGAAGCAACACAAAATATGATCCTAGACTTTCTAGGGAGTATCACTACTCACTTTAGGGCTATTCACACCATAATTTTAGATAATGCTAAATCATTTTTAGGGTCTGAAGTATATGATTTTGTGTTAAAGCATGGAATATATATGAAAACTTCTTCTAATTATTACCCTCGAGGTAATGGTTTGGTAGAATCAACTAATAAGAACCTGATTAGACTCATCAAAAGAATAGGGGTTGATCATCACAGAGAATGGCATAAAGTGCTGAGTATAGCACTATGGGCTGATAAAATTACACCTAAGCAGGTGATGAGGATGTCCCCATATGAACTAGTCTATGGCAAGCCTGCCATAATACCTCTAAGCTTGGAAATTCTAGCTCTCCAATTGATAAAATAGATTGAAATTGAAGAAAATGGCCTCATGCTGGTTAGACTTGCCAAACTTTTAGAAGTTTAGGAAAAGAGGGATGTGGCACATGATTCATTAATTAAACATCAAAAAATAATTAAAGACTACTTTGATAAAAGGACTTCAAATCCTTATTTTGAAGTAGGCTTAATTGTTTTGAAATGGGATGCAAGAGCTGCCAAGCTGGGTCAACATACTAAATTTGAAGCATTATGCAATAGCCCATATAAAATTCGTGCATGTAAATAGAATAATTCATTTGAGATGGAAATAATGGAAGGTGAACCTAAAGAGATTCCTATGAATGGGATCTACTTGAAGCATTTTAGTTAACCTGGGTCTCTAATTTATTATAGTTATTTTTTTAGTTGCTTTGTTTTCCCATTTTTTCTTTCTCGCTCTTTCTTTTAAATAAGTGTTCTTTGAACATGTAGCCTCAGCTCAGAGCCTTTTCAAAAGTCTCGACACTTTAAATATCTCCTAATCTTAAATTCTCTAAGGTACCTTGCATAGCCACTGCATGACGTGTCTAACTCGCTGTTCCATGAAGATTTAGTAAGATTTTCTAATGGTTATTTGGGTTTAATGCCATTTTGAGATTTGATGGGTCAATAAATACTTCATAACAAGAGTTAAAGCTTACAAGTTTCTCAAACATTCTTGCATCTACTAGAAAACCCCTGCTACTTGCATTTTTAGCTCATAGTAAACATACTTAAGTGAAAGTGCTTCCTTATTGCAAAAGCTTCATACTTATTAATGTAGTTCACCATTTTCTAGAATAGATATAGATATGGAGGGAGCACAGTCTTTGCAACAAGGGTCTAGGATTTATGAATCCCTTGATAAGTTTCTTATGAGAAAATCATATGCTTCAGCCCTTGTGTAACCATTAAAGACCTACCCATGGACCAGAGTCCCTAAATTTGGTCAAGCAAGTGACCTAGCAAAGGTAAAAGATTATGCAGATGGAATCATGGACCCAATTCTTCAAAGAACTAGTAGCAAAACTCTCAGAGAAGGGGCACATCAAAGGTGTCTTCAGAGGGCCAAGGTGGGACAATATGAGACATTTGTAATGGGGATATGGACTTCCCAACTGGCATAATTAATTATCCCAAGTGTGCATCCATGTATTGACTTGGTCAAAATATGCGTCAAATTGTTCCATGCACCCTCAAGCACTATAAAATAGGGTCCATTCATAGTGTGGATTACACCAAAGGCTATTAGATAAATGTTGGCCCTATATCATGATAAGATAGCTACATTTCCCACCATTTCTAAAATTTAGAAGATGTGGGCAAACATCAATACTCAGTTGAGATTCTTAGGATCAAAATTGCAATTAGGCGATGATGATACTACTATGCCAACACTACCTGCAGTAAGAGCACAATTTACACAAGCTAGTCAAGATGCACTTTCTATGATGGCTTTCATTTTTAGAATGAAAGATGATATGACCATCTATGGAGAAAAAATGGCTATCCTCTTTAGGTTAAAAACTATCAACAAGACTCAAGAATATCAGCTTGATTTCTCTGAGTAGATTACATATTCAATGGTGGAACAACTTGCCCAATTCAAATCAAAAGGGTTTTTTACATACTCTTTTTATTTATTTCACCTTATGTTGTATCAAAACTCTGGCATCTTTTCCCTACATATGCATCTTAATATGTATGACCCAAGTTTCGGTCTACAAAGGACCACTCCTGTGTTTGCATGGACACATATTTTGTCCAAAAATAGTGATCCATATGAATTATGGGAAATTTTTGTTGCCCCTACTTTTTATCACTTGAGCCCATAACCAGTTATAAATAGATTGTTCCCAAGTGTATCAAATCTTATGACCAATTGCCCTATCCCTTGTGATTTCTTTTTTATATCCCACCATACAATTATTAGAGTCCATGGTTTTTGTGGGGAACTAGTGTTGTTACCTAAGATTTTGAATCTTAGGTTAGCATTATTAGAGATCACCAGGAAAGTGTCAATGGTAGATAATGAATATGGCTCTGGGAAGAAGAAGAGGAAAATGTATGATGTCCCATGGATGGCAAACAACATGGCACTAGAAGCCAGAGATGCTAAGATTGTGTTGCTTAGAAAGTTATCCTTCTTAGGTTTCCTTCTAATTGAAGATAAATGGCTATATGACCCAAATGGTTTCATAGCTTCATGGATCAGTACTAATAGGGTTGCTTCCAGAATTTCACATGAGGGCTGCCCCTTTTGGGAAAATAGGAAAAATCCTAGGGAAGATATTCCTGAGTTTTATGTTGAATTGACGAATTTGGCCCTTTAACAAAACAGACCATGGGAAATTTTTTATGTTAAGCAAAGAGATTTTGATCTTAAAATTAGAATGACTTCTGGTTTGAGAAGGGCACTAAAGAATAAAGATAGGGATGCTGAGACAATAGATGCCTATTGAAAATATAGGCAAGAAATTTGTCAGACAACTCATTCTTTTGGAAATGTGGACTTAGATGAGAAATGGGAGGAACTCTGGGATGAGTGTCATCTATCTCCTATATCTAGCCCTGACATAAGCAATTTTTTTACATAGGGTGGAGAGCCAAAAGCTAGAGCAGGATCTAGCCAAACATCACAGGCCCCAAGGCAAACCTCAACTTGAGTCACTATGACTATTTGACCCTAATCTCTTAGCATCATGGAAATATAAAAGAGTGTGGTATCTTCACCACCAAAACCTTCTCCATTAGCATTAGTCCTTGAAGTTCCCATTTTTGCACAAGCACCACTAATAGTAGTGGTAGATGTTGGAGAAAAAGAAGCACAACCAAAAGAAGAAACACCATGGAAACATAAAAGCCTGAGGTTTCAACGTGATTTAGAGGAGAGGGAAGAATCATCACAACACCAACTATAGAGTACCTTGGTGTCCCCTCAGGTAAGTATTGTTTCTCCTTCTTCTTCTTCTTAATCTCTCTCTTCCCCTATAGGGGTGATGATTCCATCTGGATAAATGATATCCCTTGCCACCTTTGCTACACCCATTTCTCATTTTTCCCTGTCTATCCCTACTCAAGCTATATCATTACCCCACTTTTCTCCCTCTATACCTAGGAAAATACCTCCTCAAATTTCCCATAGCTAACAATTGGCTATTTCATATGGCTTGCTGCAATGTCATCCTTTTGTGAGTGGGCACATTGCCTCTCCTTCTACCTTCTAAAATCAAGTAGATGTTGCTAGGAAGGCAAGGGAAGCTTGAAGGGAGAAAAAGAGGATCAAAGATAACAAGGCCTTGGCTACACCAAATCTTAGGTCACAATTTGACCCAATTCAGTAGCAACTGATAGTAACTCATTTGTCACCAAATATAATCAAGCCAAGTGAGCAAATGCAGCTAGAAGATTATGCAATGCATGCAATGGCTATAGACATGTCCTTGTTTAGACCACAAGACAAAATTAAGCTACTAACTAAATCCACATTTTTAGTAGCTAAAGATTATTTGAAAATATCAACGAAGATATAGAAGATGGAGGCTGATCTAGCCAAAGAGAAGACAAATTGTAGCAGTTTGACCATAGAAATCAATACAAAGGATAATGAAATAGAGAGTCAAAATAAATAGTTGCAAGATACTATTTCTCTTCAGACTCACAGGATATCTAGGCCCAAAATGATTCCTTAAAAGTAGGGATAAGGTAGGTAAAAGATGCAGTGATGACCCTAAGGTGAGAAAAAGCACCATTACAAGAAAAATGTGAGGAAAGCCTAATATAGGTTAATCAACTTCAGCAGAAGCTGGTAAATGAGTAGAATAATATTTTAGCTCTATAGGCCCAACTTCAAGCTGAGTGACAAAGGACCGAGCAATTGACACTTGAGCTGGCCAATAGACCAAAGAATGTAGGGGTGTTAAATCTAGTGAAGGAGCTTTATGAATCAATATGAAAAAGAATCTTTGCGAAGGTTATTCAACTCAGACCTTCTTTAACCTTTCTACTAAATGCACAAAAATTGTGTGAAAAGGTGGAGACATCAGTTGAAAACACTCTATCCACTAATTTTGGGAGAGTTTTGGACTCTGAAATGCTAATACAAAAGCTTTATGATGCAATGGATGGAACATTGTCAGTAGCAAGAATTAATGACAAAATGGTCACTGCTAAATGAGTGAATGAGGTTCTCAATTACAACTCCACAACAATCAATTGCAAAGAGCTTCTCGATGTGATGAAAGAAGGAATCAATGAAATGAAACAACACATTGAAGACCTAGTGCAATTAGGTCTTCCTTCCCCTTTTCCTGATGACAACATGGTGTTGATGATTGATGAAATTAAACCATTTTTGTTAGCCAGGTAGCATGATCAGGCAATTTTTTAGGGTTTAATAGATGATTCCTCAGTGCCTGAAGTAGAAGATGTTTTGATTCCATTTTCCCTACTGGATTTTAAATTGAAGGATACAATTCATATTTTGCATAATTTTTCACACAAGGATATTATCAACCTTGATTTAGCCTTCAATGAATTGCAAAATAAGCAGGGGTTATCTGATGATGAGTGGTCTACCTATCAAAAAAATTTGTTGAAGCTATGAATTTTTGTCACTTTGATCATGTGAGAGTTTTAGATTCTTTTTTGAGTAGACTAAAAAGTCCTTGGGGTCACCAATAACTGTAGAGTAAAAAATACTCTATGTTTCATTTTGATTTTCAGTCGTGCCATCCAAGTTATTTTCCCTAAACACTTTGGTTTGAGACGGTGAAGTTTTTAACTCAGAGCATGCGCTCAAATTTATTTTTTGCCTCAATTTTTTCTAAATGTCAAAATCAAGTGGAAGCTACCAAGTGTCATCAATCGAGGCATTTTTCATAATTTTAGTAAGTACTACAGAATGTGCCATGTGTCCCATAGTAACTCAGTGGAGCACGACAAGTGTTGGCATCCATGTCTCGAGTTTCTTATACTTTTTGAAGGCTTCTTTCCAATAAGCCTTTCTCAGGATCAAGTAAAGGTCCTAGGTGGAAATCATGAAAGGTTTCAATATGCTTTTCTAAAAAGCAATGGAAGATGCCACATATCCCTAGCTGAAGAGAATAAAAGCCACCATGTGTCAACATCTAAATTATCCTCACTTTGTTTCATTGATAATTAAAAATTGTGGTGGGTCCCAAGTTCTATTTTTGAGGCAAGCAAAAGCTGCCAAGTGTCTCCATCCATGTAAATATGAAATAAGGCCTAATTGTTTATATAGTATAGACAAAGCAATGCGGAGACTGACATGTGTCACCTTCCATAGGATTCTCAAAAGGTAGCTAAAAGTAGCAGAGATCGCCATGTGTCCTTTATTTAAAATGTGTGGAAAGAACCACCTATCCCTGTTCCCTTTTTGAAGTGGCTTAGGTGAGAAGTGCTTTGGGTCCCATTTTCTATAGAAGTAGTTTAAGTTTTAAAGAAGTGGATGGTGATAAATGTCAAGGAATGAACACTTATAAGCGAAGACACAATAAGAGTATAGGTTACACAAAAAGTGTCGTGTGTCTTTCATAAGTGCCATGGAACATGCCAAGTGTCATTTTTCAGTGCCTCCTAAATAAAAAAGGTTTCCAAGAAGAATAAGGGAATCAGCCAAGTGTCATCTCCCTCTTGACATAAGTAAGTGTCTTGTGTATCTATTTAAGCCAATGAACTGTAGGAAGATGGAATGTTTAATAATTTAAGAAATATCTTCTATTAGACACTTCTAGTTTAGTTAGAGTTTAGTTGGGCCATTAGATTGGGAACATGCAGACAATCTAGAGTGAATCCAATGCTATAAAGAGGGGTTTAGAGATCACCAGAAGGGATCATCAAAAGATAGAGAGAATTTTTTGTAAGAGATAATTGTCAAGAGTTTTTAGATTTTTTAGTTGTGGTCAGGAATATCATTTGCCTTTGTTATATTTTCTTAAGTTAGAAATTTTATGTAATTTTGCATGTTTCTATGCCTTTTATGTGACTACATAATTAATAATAAAACTAAATTCTATGCCTTTCTTGATATTTTTTATGTCACTACGAAATTAGTCTAAGTTGTGAGCCTCTATTTCTATTATTTTCTATCTTTTACATTGATCATGCCTTGTTCACTCTTCAATGTAATTGAATCTTAAATATAGCTTCAGTGTGCTTAAGGGTTGAATTTAATTCAGGTGCATCACCATAGTTAGAGTTTCTTTAGTTGCACTTGTGTTTCTATTTAATTCCTATCCCTTTTCCCATTATACCCTTGATATAAAGAAGAGCTAGCTTCTTTAAAATCTGGAGGTTATTTTAGGTTACAAGTCCCACATTCTTGAAACTTCCCATTGTTGGTTTTAGAAATAGCACAATTTTAATCATCAATAGTACCATTTCCATTAATTTTGTGTAACAAATGGCTTACAAAATCAATACAAGTCTTCAATTCCCCTTCTCTAGTATTTGGTTGCCTATAAAAATATCTCTTAAACTTGTCATTAATGGCCTAAGGCTGTACAAGGCATAAATAAATCTCTAACCTTATTAATTCTCTTACACAATCAACCTCCCACTACCCTTTAAATGGAAGTTCACTCCCTTTACAATACTTCTAAGCCTATGGCTCAAGTGGTCAAAGCTTATCAATTTTACTTGGTGGGTGTAGGGTTCAAGGCGTCAGCCTTCTCTTTGGCACTTTAAAACTTATCTCTTTATCCCACGTTGGCTATGTGAAAATTGGTTTAAAACTTATCTATTTATCAATTTTGAAGGAGACTTAGGCATAAGGCTTAGCAAGATTTCAAACTTAGGCCACCATTAGAGAATGGTTAGTTAGGACTTTGTCTTTTCATGGTTTATGTGGGAAAAATTTGATGATGTGGTAGCTAATGTGTGTTGGTTGGTTGCTCTTCCATGTGTTAGTTTTCTGGCTCCTTATTAAAAATTGTAAAACAATTATCCCACATTGGTGGGGTTTGAGAAAACTTTGTGGCTTAAAAACAATGTTTCATACAATAACATATGAAGAATAGGAGTCCAAGGCACCCCTCCACAAGAGTGTGTCGACCCTCATTGAGGGCCCCCAATGAGTAAATAATGAGGCCCATAGATCCTCATATGATTGCCTATCAAAGACTTGAGGCTATCAACAAACCAAACACCAAACCAATTTTTTTAATAAAAATTCATATTACCATGTGTCAAATGATTATTGGACCACTTCACGTATTTGAACAATGCCACATCACTTATTGACATGTGTTATTCCCCTATCACAAGAATACATTAGAAAGATATATCTCAACCATCTGGACTCCATTTTACATTCTATAAGAAGCATCAGAAAGATCTCAATGAACTATTTGATGTGCAAGTGGTTCAACCAAAAATTGAATACTTTAAAAATGGAACGATACATGGATCTACCTGGATCAAATTAAAACATTTTGAATAATTCAATTATGTACATTTTAATATTTATTTTAATTATTTAAAATTTGTATTTTTCACCTATTCAAACCTCTCCTACCTTTCTCTCCCTCATCCCAACGAAATCCATGAAAATATCCACCTCTTGTGACTCCTCCTATGAGTTGTCAAGCCAATTGATAAAGTCAGCTAACCAACCCCTCTTTTTCCTGCACTAGGTTGAAACAGCCTCCATCCTCATAGATGAGGAATTATACTCAATATTTGATCATTTGGAACATTTAAATAGTCCATATTATCCTCCACTATTAGATAATTTTAGAGGCTTTTATAAATAAGCTTGTAAATCCTCATTTTCAATGATCACAAGTTTGGAAAATCACAACTTTAAGAAATCATAATCAATCATATAATCTTAAGAGATCACAAGAATACATGCAATCATAATCATATTTTTCATCTAAAGTGAATTAAAGTCATCCTTTTTGTACCAAAATTCTTCCCATTCTCCCTTTCCATTAGAGGAGTGAGCTCTAAATTCTTCTTAAAGCAAATTGAAATTAAATCATCATGGAGGATTCTTGTATCTCAACTATGAAGTTTTGATTATTGTTTTATGCATTTTTTTAATCTAACTTTAGTTGAATTTAGCTTAGATTAGTTCATTATTTTTCATATAATTAGTTCATACATGTTTGGCATGCTCACTATGACTTACCCACATCTTTTTAATCTTTCCATCTTCTTCTTTTGCATTTAGATAACATTGATTTTCTAGTTTTCATTGTTTATGTCTATCTTTTACATTTAATCTTGTTTATTTTTGAGCTGGTATGGACTATAGGATGATATCTTGGATTTTTCTATTTGGCTATATGTTTTTCCTATGTAACAATGAATTTGGAACAATTTTAAAATAGATTGTTAGACCAAATAGTTAAGTTCTCACCTTTTCTTATGTTTTTGTATTTTTCTATGCTTTTCTATGTTGGTAGCATTTTCAAGGAAGAATAGAGAAAGTGTTTCATCTTATAGTGAAATTTTTTCACATAGTAGTGAAATCATCATTTCACATAGCGTTTTTATCTCTATCTATAGAAAATTTGCCTCATCCCATAGTGTTTTCATCATTCCTTATAGTTTTTTCATTTCTAATTATAGTATTTTTGTCTCATAGTGTTTTCATCCTTCTTCATAGCAAAATTATTTTTGTAAGTTTGTTATTTGTTCTATCTTTTTATTGCATGATTAGTTTGCAATTTTGATTTTATAACTTGACTACGTAATAATGTTTTTGTCATAGAGGCTTATTTTTTCTATGTGTTTTCATGGTTTTTCACTTTTTTATCATAGGTTATCTCATTTTTCAGCCCAAGCAAATAATCTAATACCTTGTTTTGAGGATGCTTGGTAAAGTGAATCAGCAAATAAACAATATAAAAACCATTTTTTTGTTGTTGTTAATGTTTTTATATGTTTTTTCAATTTCGTAGTAATTATGTCACTTATCTTTCTTTATCTTTATTTTTAGTTGTGAAATATTCATATGATCTTTACATGGCATTATGTTAGTAAAGATACCTAGAAATTAAAAACATTTTCATAATTTATCTATTTACCTAAGTGATATCCATGTATGCTCTTTCCCTAGCATTACACTAGTGATGAGAAATTAGAAATCATAAATAGGTATTTACTTCTCTATTTTAGTTTTCTTAGGGGCTCTATTGATTATATATTTTACCACCACATAGTATGTTAAACCCTATTTATTGGTGGGGTATATAAATCAAGACCCAAGTATTTCAATTGCCTAAGTGGTCGTGTGTTTTAAGCATAATGTGACATGATGGGATTTTATGATCCAATATCTAGGGTTTCTATAGCTAACTTGAGATCTAATATTTCCAAGTATCAACACATTGAGACCTCTATAGTTGTGTTGGGCACTTTGAGACAAGACCCAATAGTGTGCATGCACATATCGATTTATTCCATGGTTTTATTCCCCCTAGATAAAATCATGTATGCCTTATGCCTAGGATCTCATTTTTCCCATTCAACTTTGGTGCATTGGTTAGCGATTAACATTGAGAAGTAACTTTGCACACACTCTTGAAACTAAATTTAGTGGGTTATGGGAATGACAAGATCATCCATGATTAACACCTTGAAATATTAGGCTAAAAATAAGAGCATGGATGAGTATGTGACAATTGAAATCCTAATATTTGTTCATAACCCTTCATCTTTATTTTCACCCTTTTTGTGAAATTGCTTATTTGTTTGGAGTAAAATCATTTGTTGTTTCCTTGCGATCTACCATATCTAGTATAATGATTTTTCGTAAACAAATTAGTTTGAGTTTAAATTCTATCTTAAAATCACAAATTTCTTTTTAAAATCTCAAAATCATTCAGTTAGTAATCAAACTTTTAGTCACTTTGGTAATTTACTTTACTAAAGTCAAATTTCAAGTCTTTTTCATTATTGAGTCAAATATTTCCTTAGTAACATCACCTATTTCAATAAGTATAACTATGTGGAATAATCCTTTATCCAATTTAATTTAGAATCCAAATCTAAATAATCCTTGTTTTAGCTTAGGGTTCTATCCAACCAATTTTGATTCAAATGCATATTTGAATCAATATCAAACCAATCATCCAAAAAATCTAAATATGAGTTTTAATATGTATTCATCCTCATCCATCCATCAATAAAATCCAAACTTGAATAGTCATTCAAATTTTTAAAATCAACCTTTTTATAGTAATTAAAATTAATTCTTTGATTTTGCATCTAGTTCACCCGAAAACTCAATCCAAAACTTATTCACCAATCCATCTAGTTCCAAATTTAGCACCAATATAAATAATTTTTTTGATTCACCATCACTTTAAAATCTATATTTGAACAAAAATCCATTTATAATTCAAACTCCCATTCAATTCAATCCAACTACATTCCATCTAAATCAACCTTTCAAATCCTACACTCTTCACAACCAACCTTTCCAATTTCATCAAAATCAATCATTTGATTTTGTATCCAACCCATTCCCAAAATTAAACCAAACTACATCAAATTCACATTTGTTCACAAACCTAATAGATTCAAGTCCATCAACCTTCACAAATCCATCCTTCTAAGACCAAGCTTCCTCTCTAGCTAGGGAATCCCTAAACATTCCACATCAACATCAGCTTACCACTAGTAAAATTATTTTTCAAAATCAACCAAGTCTCCCTTCTACTAGATATAACCTTAATTATATGTCCTATCACACTAATAAAGGGAATCCAATTCTATCACCCCTAACATTTGAAATCACTCCATCCCCAAATTTACAACCACTTCAAAAATCCCAACTTGTCAAAAATATTACTGTGCTTATTAAGAAAAAATTCACTCCTTTACGGGAACCTTATGATTTATTCTTCAAAAAATTGGTCGCTTAAAACATAGTCATATATCTAAATACCAAATAATTTGATCCAAATGTCCCAAAAGCTAAGTGTTATAAACCTACCAAATATTGTGATTATCATAAAATTTAAGGTCATTGTATAAACCATTGTATGAGACTAAAGCATTATATCCAAGATGTGATTGATAAAGGGTACATCAAGGTAGAGCCAAGTGTATCCACATCTGAAAATCATAGATTCGGGACATGCCAAGATGTCTTTCATGAGCCTAGTCAAGCCATACCACTTCCAAGCCAAGGTAATAAACTTACATCCACTTCTCAATATCCCATTTTGGAAACATCCATTTTTAGCTAATCCATAGCCGATCAACATTCCTTTGAAAACCATGGTTTACCATCCATTTTTTATCAATAGCCCATATTTATTGAAGAGCCTATATTTGGCCAAAAACCTATCTTTGATCAAGATACCATTTTTGACAAAGACCCCATTTTTGACCAAAATCTTATCTTGGACAAAGGCTTCTTCAACCAACTTAGCGTATTACCCATTGTCCAAACACCCAAATCCTTATTAGCTATTTAATCTCCAATCATCCCACAACATGCACCCCAAGTGATAGAGGTAATTATAGAGAAAATAATCCATTAGTAAGGAATTATGGAACCTATCCATTTTGAAGTAAATGTTAGACGACATAGCATTAGTTACAATCCATTTGAAATTCAATGTAAAGATGTTAGTGGCAATTTTATGTTTTCTAAGGTCACTTCATCCATAATTAAAATAGGATCCATTCATTGTATCTACGAGTACTTTATTTCCATCACTCCTTTCATAAACATTATTCATCCTACACCTTCTGATTGGGACCAATGATCATACTTATAGTTAACTTCCTTCCATGGTGATAAGATAATTGTAGACTTCCTAGCTAGTCTCCTACCAAAAGAGCATCAAGAAACATCAACATGTTCTAAGGAGCAAAAAATTTAACTCAATCAAAATAAATCCTAAAATCTAAGTATAAAATTCACACTCCATAGTTAAAACCTCTTTGAGGCACTATTGGATGATCAAAGTACAAATTACAGTCAAAATCAAAATCAAAATATAGAAAATCAAAAATATGAGTCCCATCGTGAAAACCTCTTTGAGGTGCTATTGGACAATCCAAATCTAAATATAAATATAAATCCCAATATAAACAATCAAGAAAAATAATTTGGTGAAAACCTTTCTAAAGCACAATTGTATGAGAAAATTAATTACCTTCTACATTAGCATAGTTATAGGATGGATCCCCATCACAAGTTGAAAATATCATTGAATGAGTATTTAATTATCAAACCATCCCACTTAAAAATAATCTTAGTTATGTTGAACATGAGATTGTTTTTCCCATTTACCATTTACATCATGACCTGTATACTCATCCTAATTATAATTCCATCCATCCAAATCCTTCATTCACTCAACATACATCTTTCATCCAACATACTTTCCACTTCACCCTATCTAGAAACACCCTCTATCATAGGGGCTATGACAATATCCTGATAAATTTGGAAGAAATTAACTCATAAATAAATGAAGTTACTAAAGATATATTTGGAGCGCATACCTAAAATATCAAGAGTGGTAAGCATAAATGCATTTCAAACCCTTCTATAATTGAGATGCCAAAAAAAAGAGAAAAAATGAAAAGTAAAAAAAAGAAAAAAGTAAAAAACTAAAATAGAAAAGAAAAAAATCAAAATGAAAAGGAGAAATAAACTCATCCAAAGGTGACAACCATTTATGTGGAACCTTGGGCAAGTACCATGATAAAAACCTATTTTCTTCATCATGCATAAAATAATCAATTATCTACAAGTACCCTACACTTGGGGGTAAGATAATTCCATTTCAATCCTATGAATTTTAAATCATCCCTCCATCCTTACCCATATTAAAACATTTTTAAACCCATATTTTTACCCTAAACCATCCATGGTTACTTATCCTAAGTTATCCTAAAGCGTACTTGCCCATCCTACACCTATCCAATCCATCCTAAACTCATCCTCCACCAACATACACCATCCTTGAATACCCTTACTCTTACAAACTCATCCTTATCCATTTAGTCCTTAACGCATCAAAACCCATCCAATCCTTTCCTTCATAAAACCATGCTTATTCCCATTTTGACCAGGATAAGGAAGTGGAAATGTTTTTAGACATGTTATTAGAAACATCTTGGTGTATCCTTGCAATGTTATTTTGATGACTAAAAACCTAGTTCTTACCTGATATGTTACCTAAAGTTATCATCTTAATTCCAATCCATTCCTATTCAACCATACTCCTTATATGATGTATTCCTTCCATCCCCTACCACTTACTCTTCGGTGCTAGAATTGTCAGGACCTTAGAGTACAATTGATTACTTTTGTATAAGCAACTAAACGTGGAATTGAAACCAGAAGTAATAAGTAACTAGAAATCAGAAACAACAAAGAATAAGAGATACGAGAAACAACCAATCTATATTAAACTCTTCCAGAAGGAAATACAATGAATAAATCTCTCTCTCCTCACACCTCACAGATGTATAGTAATTCTCCCTAAAGAGTTCTCTCTCTCTATCAATTACAACCAACTCAATTACTGAATTGTATTCTAGCAGATCTTCTTGACCTTGCTCCCTTGCAGATCTTCTTGATCTTGCTCCCTTATAGATCAACTTGATCTTGCACCCTTTGATTACAATATAGCCCCATTAGTCTCTTAAATAGAATTGAGAGCAAACAATAATTAGATAAATAGACTCAAGACTAATTTTAGTCTTTACATGCAAACTAACTGTTCTCCTAAAAATAGAAATTCTAATTCTAAAAATGCACAAAAGTTGGTTTCAGTCTACAGATGACCGATGTCGACCGACTCTAACTGATGTCGGTTGGTTCTTACCGATGCCTGACCGATGTCGGTCGACCCCTAACTGATGTCAGTTGGTTCTGACTGATGTTGGTTACTGTGTAAACCCAACAACCTCCACATAAGCTCATTTAGTGAAGCTTTTAGCTCCAGAACTCAACAATCTCCCACTTAGAGATAAATAGCTGCACCTGTACCTATATAGCAACATCCTCTAGCTTATTTCTCTGGCTTGTTTCTCCCTCTTCAAATTCAATCTTAAAGACCAACAAAATTTGAATGAAGATTCAACTTCTCCTTTGTTACTGACTTTGTTAACATATCAGCAGGGTTCTTATCTATATGGATCTTTTCCAACTTTAGCTATCCATCCTCCAATACCTGTCTAATGAAATGGTACCTAAGCTATATATGTTTAGTTCTTGAATGAAAGGCTGAATTCTTTGCCAAATCAATTGCACTTTGACTATCACTGTACAATCTGCAACTCTCTTTCTCCTTTCCCAACTCTTCCATGAACTAAGTCATCCAAATCATTTCCTTGCTAGACTCTATGACTGCAATGTATTCTGCCTCTGTAGTAGAAAAGGCAACAACCTTCTGTAACTTTGAAATCTAGCAAATTGCCATTCAACCAATAGTGAACACATATCATGTGGTGCTTCTCCTACCATCCAAGTCACCTACCATATCCGAATCTACATACCCATGTAGATAAGTGTTTGACCCTCCATAGCATAAATGCCTACTGCTAGTCCCTCTCAAATATCTAAGAATCCACTGAACTGCTTTCCAGTGTTGCTTTCCTGGATTGGCCATAAACTTGCTAATAACTCCCAGTACCTGGGCAATATCTGGTCTAGTACATACCATTGCATACATCAAGCTCCCAATTGCTGAAGCATATAGAACTCTACTCATGTACTCAACCTCATCATGTGATTTAAGACACTATTCTTTGCTCAACTTTAAGTGTCTATCCATAGGTGTGCTTATCGGTTTTACATTCTACATATTGAACCTCTCCAACACCTTATTTATATAATTCTCTTGAGACAAATTCAAACTATGATTTTTCCTGTCTCTCTTAATACTCATGCCAAGGATTTTCTTTGCTGCTCCTAAATCCTTCATGGCAAATATGTGAGCTAATTTAACCTTAAGCTTAGTGATTTCCTGCATGTGTAAACTTGTAACAAGCATATCATCTACATAAAGTAATAGGATAATATAACTACCATTATCCAATCTAGCCTTATGTCTCATTTGTCCATTCTCTCCTTCCTTTAATCTATATACCCATTTGTTTTTTAGTGCTTTCTTTTCGGCTAGCAACTCAACCAAATCCCATGTATGGTCCTCTTCTAAGGAATCAATTTCCTCATTCAACCATGCTCCCACTATTTCTTGGATTCTACTTGCATTGCCTCATCAAAACTTTTTGGTTCTCCACCATCAGTAAGCAACAAGTAGTATAAAGAAGGGGAATAATGAATTGGAAGTTTACTTACCCTTTCAGACCTCCTTATGGGCATTTGAGACTCATTTATAGCTTACTGTCTGCCCAATTTTTTTTTTGACAGTGACTGATCCCGATCATCTCTGATCAATGTCACTCTGCACCTGATCGATGTCAATTCCACCTGACTAACATCAATTTCCACCTGACTGACATTGGTTTCCACATGACTGACATCGATTTCCACCTAATCAATGTCGGTCTTTGTGTTTTTTTGTGAGTGATGATTTTTACTCATGAGCTCATTTTGGATCATAACCTCTTCCAAATCAAGACTACCCTGCTCAAAATTATTCAGCCTCTTGAGTTAATCACTATACATCACCTTCTCATTGAAAACTACATCACAGATTCTAATAATTTTGTTAGTTTCTAAATTCCACAACTAGAATTTGAAATCTCTAAAACCATAACCAATGAAAGTGCACCGCATAGATTTAGCATCCACCTTCTTTTTATTTTCTTTATCAATGTGCACAAAATCTTTAGAACCAAAAACTCTAAGAAATGAAAGATCTACCTTTTTATTTGTCCAAGCCTCTTCTGGAATTCCACCATCCAGTGTAGTAGAAGGTCCTCTATTAATTAGGTAAACTGCAGTATCTATAACTTCTACCCAAAATTGTAAGGGCAAACCAGCATGCAACCTCATACTCCGTGCATGCTCCATTATTATTCTATTCATCCTTTCAGCAACTCCATTTTTTTGAGGTGTCCTTGGAACCATCCTTTCCCTACGTATTCCACTCATAGAATATTAAATGTGGAATTTATTGCTACATTACTCACCACCATTGTTAGATCTAAGGCAGTTCAATCTCAAACCTATTTCATTCTCAACTAAAGCTTTTCATTTCTTAAATGTGTCAAAAAAATTAGATTTCTTCTTTATGCAATAAACCCATACCTTTCTTGTAGCATCATCAATGAAAGAAACATAATACTATGATCCTCCAATAGAAGCTACCTGAGGTGGTCCCCACACGTCTATCTGAACAAGCTCCAACTTGTGCTTCTTTTTTGTTGACCCAGTTTTGAGAAACCTCACTTTCTTCTATTTCCCAAAAATATAATTCTCACAAAAATCTAGATCTATGCTTTTCAAATATGAAAGCTTACCTTTTGACTTAAAAATATGCATTCCCTTCTCACTCATGTGACCAAGCCTATAGTGCCACAACTTTACATTTACATCTGAAGTAGATAAAATAGAAGGAGAATAATTAGTAATACAAGTAGATAGATAAAGTGTACTTACTCTTTTACCTCTTGCTAATACAAGTGTACCCTTGGAAACTTTACAAGATTTAGCTGTGAGAGTTACTGTGCAACCCTCATCACCCAACTTTCCTATGAGAAATCAAATATCTCTTTAGGATGGGTACATGCATGACATCCTTCAACCACCCATGTGTTTTCCATTCTACAATTTCAATTGCACTTTTCCTTTACCAAGAATTTTACAAGGCTCATCATTCCCTTAAATAAACTTTTCCAAAATCTCCATGGACATAATCATTGAAAAATTCTCTATTTGGGGTTGCATGGAAAGAGGCACTAGAATCTAAAACCCATGATTCTACTTTATTATCCAAAGAAAATGTAAGAGCATCTTGTGTAACAATACCTACAACTTTTGCTTCTTTATTACCTTCATGATGATTTTCTTTGTTATCCTTCAACTAATAATCTTTCTTTGCATGCCCTTTCTTTCCACAATTCTAGCAGGTTATTCTTCCATTTTTGGATTTGGATCTACTTCCCATCTTTGACCTTGATTTCCCTTGCTTACCTTTCTCTCTTTGCCTTCTCCTACTTTCAACACTTAAAGCATTACCTGATGTTTCCCCTATGCTTTTCCTATGAATTTATTCATTCAAGATTTACACTAACAACATCATCAACTTTCAAGATATTTGAAGCAGATGCAGTATTACTAAGTGCCATTACCAAACTATGCCAACTTTTAGGTAAAGAGCATAAGATTAAGAGAGCCTTAAATTTCATCATCAAAAACTATTTTGACTAAATTTAACTGATTTACTATTGTATGGGAAATCATTAAGATGACTAGATATAGATCCACCTTCCTACATTTGCAAATTAAATTATTGCTTCATAAGATATACCTTATTCAAAGCTAAGGGTTTTTCATATAAATTTGCCAAAGTATCCATTAAATCTACCATTGTCTTTACCTGTGATAAGTTGGAAATCACAAAAGCTGCCAGGCTCAACCTTATAGATCCAAGAGCCTTTCTATCAAGAACATTCCATTATTCATCTTCCATATCTATGGGCTTCCTTGAAACCCCACCCAATGGTAAATACAGATCTTTTTGATACAGATAATCTTCAATCTGCATCCTCCATAATTGATAATTCTTGCCATTGAATTTATCTATTCTTAGTTTACTTTATTTTGCCATTGCTTTGCTCCCACTCAATCAAAAACCCCTGTGAGTGAATTCTGTAATCAACAAACACTAACATGCTCTGATACCAGTTGTTAGTGTATACACATAGCTCTGATACCACTTGTCAGGACCTTAGAGTATAATTGATTACTTTTGTATAAGCAACTAAACACAAAATTAAAACCAAAAGTAATAAGTAACTAGAAATCAGAAACAACAAAGAATAGGAGATACGAGAAACAACCAATCTGTATTAAACTCTTCCAAAAGGAAATACAATGAAGAAATCTCTCTCTCTCCTCACACCTTGCAGATGTACAGTAATTCTCCCTCAAGAGTTCTCTCTCTCTCTCTCTCTCCTCTCTCTCTCTCTCTCTCTCTCTCTCTCTCTCTCTCTCTCTCTCCTCTCTCCTCTCTCTCTCTCTCTCTCTCTCTCTCTCTCTCTCTCTCTCTCTCTCTCTCTCTCTCCCCTTCTCTCTCTCTCTCTATCAATTACAACCAACTCAATTATTGAATTGTATTCTAGCCAGATCTTCTTGACCTTGCTCCCTTGCAGATCTTCTTGATCTTTCTCCCTTGCATATCAACTTGATCTTGCACCCCTCTGATTATAATACAGCCCCATGGGTCTCTTAAATAGAATTGAGAGCAAACAATAATTAGAAAAAATAGACTCAAGACTAATTTTAGTCTTTACATGCAAACTAACTGTTCTCTTAAAAATAACAATTCTAATTATAGAAACACACAAAAGTCGGTGTCAGTCTATAGATGACTGATGCTGGCCGACCCTAGCCAATGTCAGTTTGTTCTAACTGATGTTGGTCAACCCCTAACCTATGTCGGTTGGTTCTGACCGATGTCAGTTACTGTGTAAACCCAACAACCTCCACATAAGCTCATTTAGTGAAGCTTTTAGCTCCATAACTCAACAAGAATATAGTTTTCCATTTATTGGTATTCCTTGTATATACACCTATAAATCCCAAAACAAAATACAAAAATATTACAACCTCCAATAGAAAACCAAAACATTAGAACATTCAACCAAATAAAAAATGCAAAATCCAAAAACTAATAAAAAAATTCCTTGTCCTTAGTTACATACCCTAGTCATCCCTTATATGGATTACTCATCAAATAGTTCAACATTGTCAAAAATAGCATATGCCAAAGGGTTCTACCTTAGCCAAGGAAATCCAAAAAAAAATCATTTTCTTACTTATTTTAGTCATTTTCTTACTTGATTTAGTCATTTTATTGCATGTATGTATATACATTTACTATATTTTACATCATAGGTGTTTACTTTCTTCTACAATGTTTGTTTACTTTTATGTTTGTTTTAATTACACCATTTTGATTATAGCAAGTATCTTT
Organism: Torreya grandis; assembly: GCA_037957365.1. Classification (NCBI taxonomy): domain Eukaryota; kingdom Viridiplantae; phylum Streptophyta; class Pinopsida; order Cupressales; family Taxaceae; genus Torreya; species Torreya grandis. Next base: position 751,061 of record JARHVA010001067.1, read on the forward strand.
TTTTATCTTATATTTATTATTGTTTGTTGTATTTATATCACTATCCATAGTACTAATAGTGTTATTATGATCTTGCATATCATGATGCACGAAGGTTTTATCCTTGTGAATATATTAGTCCTTATATATATCACATGATAGTCATCATGGTTTTTCTATACCATTGGTGCATATTTTTTATACACAATATAAAAAATTAGGTTACTCAACTCTTACTCAACTTGAATTATATTTAAAAATCCAAAGTAAATAATGAAATCAACACAAAGTTAGCTATCCAATCATCAAACCATCTAACGAAGCATCTGTGAGTCATCTCTTTCTTCCATCCATCATTATGTCATCAATGTTTATAAATCATTTGAACCATAATCATTAATCTATAACTCATTTCCATAGCTCATTCAAATCATTATTTATCCAAATTTTTTTCAAATTTCCAAATACATTAAGTCAAATTACTCCAATATTTGTTATCAACATCTTGCAATCATTTATCAGGATAAAATCCACAATCATTTGCAAAATTAATATGGTTTTCTATTTATAGATCCATAAATTATTATTTTCTAGGATATATCATTCCCATAATTTCTCAATTGACCCCTGAGTCATTAGAAAATATAATAGGCATGCAATCTCTGAGTTGTTAAAATTATTGATTTTCAAATCAAAACTCTATTTTTAACTAACTAGGGGCAACTCTTTTACGTTACCAAAATCTTGCAAAACATTGGCATCAATTCTAAAGTAACTTGATTTATCATGTGTGAACCTCATTTTTACCTTTTTTTCCATTAATTTTGACCATTTGTTTATTTCTTGAATAAACCCTTGATGGGGAATCATCACACCTCATGTTCATTCATTTGGGGCAATTTTTTTATTTTCCATCATCAACACTCTACTTCTTCTATTATTCAAAACAATATTGCTTTGTAACACCATTTCAAAGAGGGAAAAATTTAAACACCTAAATTTCATTTACTATCAAAATGCACCTACATTTATTAATCATTCTTATTACATTAATAATTAACATTTCTTCTTAAAATTAAATAATTGATTAATTCAAACCTTTTCAATAAGTTAATTATGCAGCTTTTAATATTTATTTTAATTATTTAAAATCTAGATTTTCCACCTATTCAAACCTCTCCCACATTTCTCTCCCTCATCCAAACCAAATCCATGAAAATCTCCACCTCTTGTGACTCCTCTTATGAGTTGTCAAGCCAATTGACTAAGACAACTAACCAACACCTCTTTTTCATCCACCAAGTTGAAATGGTCTCCATCCTCATGGATGAGGACTCATTATCAACCATTTATAATTTATAACATTGAAAAAGTCCAAATAATCTTCCATGATTGGATCATTTTCTAGGATTATATAAATAAGCTTGTAAATCCTCATTTTTAATGATCACATGTTTGGAAAAATCACAAATTTAAGATATCACAATCAATCATAGAATCTTGAGAGATCACAAGAATAATTTCAATATTAATCATATCATTCATCCAAATAAAATCAAAGTGAATCAAATTAATCCATTTTATACAAAAACGTTGCCCATTCTCCCTTTGCATTGGAGGAGTTAGCACCACATTCTTGATAGAGGAAATCATACTCAAATCATAATGGATGATTCTTGTATCTCAACTATGAAGTTTTGATTGTTTTTTTTTTGAATTTTTTGCTCTATATTTAGTGTAATTTATCTTATTTTAGTTGATTGTCCTTGCATATAATTAGTTTATACATCCTTTATGTCAGGAGTATTCCTAAATTATGAGTGTACATGTGCCTATGTTTCTAGATTTTGTTCCTACGTACATGAATTTAAAAAACTCTATATCATAATTGTAAGAGTTAATTTATAATTATAAACCTAATATTACTTACAAGTAGGTATGATTTTAAAATTTGCATTTATTAATAGGATAAGCTAGACATCTGGAACGCCCCACTATGAAGAGAGTTGCCTACATACCAATATTTCAAGGAGGGATCAATCCCGATGTAGTTATCCCACTTAAGTGCTTAATGTAAATGCATGAAAATTTTATAATGATAGTGGTATTGAATTGCTTGAGTGTGCTTGATATTAAAAATCTTGAAAACCACAGGCTTAGGGAAATTGTAGATGGTAGTATTCATAAGTAGGGAAAAGTAGGGATTAATAACCTTGATTTTTTATCAATGTGTTTATTATTTGAATAGGTATTTTGTATATATTTTTCATATAATGGATATAGGTATAAAATTCATGTATTTATAGTGTTTGGTAGCTTGTGTGGATAATAAAATGTGCTTAGGCCAAAATTACAAGGGTTTAACTTTTGAAATTATATCTATTTAGGAGAGTTAGGGAAAGGGACACTAGCACCATGTTGGGGACACTAACACCATGTGGATCTAGTGTCCTTAATATTGTGCTAATGTTAATCTTGTAGGCTTTTGGACACTAAAGGATAAGATCTAAGAATGAAGTTCTAAGACTATGTTTTTAGTTAGTTAGAGATACCTATGTTCTACATAAAGGCTAGAAAAGTGTCATAGAAAGATCTAAGATATGTCTAGGGATAAGTTGGGAATAGATTATCTCAAGTATCACTCTTAGAAATAAAATACAACTTTTAGGTGATTACACTATTAGTCTACCATAAATCTTATAGGAGCCACCAATGTAGGCGAGGTCTACTCTTATAGTGTTTCCTTGTATAAATACTCTCACATAGAAACCATTATTATATAGACCCCTACATAAGAGACACTTTAAATATTATATAGACGATCACTTTACTCACTTTATTCTAAGATCAATATTACTGAGTTCTTAGGGTTCTCATCACAAGGCACCTATGCTAGATAAAACATATTCTACCATATGGGTCCTATTGTCACTTGGATTTGCACACTTTGAGGAGATTCCAAATATATCCTCATCCATGTGGAAAAATGGAATCACTTATATGCGTTTTTTTATCTTAATAAATGAAGTTGATATATAGATAGGGCTAGCTCCCTTTATGTACCACTTGACTATAACTACTACTAACTCTTGAGGGTGAAAAGGGATAAAGATAACTAAAAGAAAACCTAAAATATGGAGGTGATACACTAGATTAGTTTGATGACTTACAACCAATTTCATTCCACACTTGAGACCAAGAAACCAACTAAATTATACACTTTCCCAAACCTATGTCTTCTTACATCAATATTACATTATGGGGTCATAGATGATATGCAAGGCTAGGAGGACTAGAAAAAAGGTATTGAATGACTCTAATGAAAATACTAATCATTTAAAACATTAAAATATCTTTGAAAGCTTTACATGAAATGAAATAAGAGGCTATAAATAGGTTAAATAATGAAGTACAATGCCAAGAAATCCATGGTCTTCACTAAGAAAATTCAACATTCAAGTAGAGTACACTATGAATATTCATGAGAGAGGTAAACACTTAGTCATTTTATTTATAAAAAGTGTACAATTGATCAATGATTTTCCATACTCAAGTGGAGTATCCATTAAAATTCCAAAATGGCCAACTTTGAGAGAGAGAGAGAGAGAGAGAGAGAGAGAGAGAGAGAGAGAGAGAGAGAGAGAGAGAGAGAGAGAGAGAGAGAGAGAGAGAGAGAGAGAGAGAGAGAGAGAGAGAGAGAGAGAGAGAGAGAGAGAGAGAGAGAGAGAGAGAGAAAAGGAAACTTTTAAATCCAATAATTTTAGTTATCCATGCATGGAAAGAGGATATGGGTAAAAACATTCAAGATCGGGAGTAACAAGTGTCAATACAAATAATCAAAGTTAGGCAAAATGACATAAAACTCCTCCTTTTGCACAAAAAAACTACCTTTATTATTGGAGATATTTAAGTTAATTGTAAATAATATAGGGTAGGTATAAATATTTTAATGGAAGGGGAGGATATCATACATTCCTCTCCATGAATTGGTTGCATACCTAGTCTTCTAGAAACTCCTGGTAGAAAGCCATCATCATATGTTATCTTGAAAACTACCCTTCCATACACCCTACACACTTGGCCAAAAAATTGGAATTATTTATACATTAAAATACATGAGAGAAATTGTATGAAAATATTAAAGACCTTCCATGGACTTGGAATCATTTTTAGAACCTTAAAAAGACTTTCACTTGAAGTTTTCAAACTTCTTCTTAGATTGTGCATTAGGCCAATTTTGAATGGATGAAATTAAGGACATATTTGAGGTAATTATAGGTTTATTAATGAAATTAAATAATATTTTAAGATATATTAAGTGTAACTATTCCACCCAAACATTGTTTCATCTCTTAATTCAACTTGTAGCCTGCACACCACATAAAATAGTGAGAAAAATCTTTTTTTTACCCCTGTCCATATAATTATGTACAACTCATCATGGTTTGAAGTATATTTGGGAGTAATTATTCAATTTAAAATATTTTTATTGACAAAAATATGCCTTTATATTATATTTACAACACAACTTTCCCAAACTAGTTGCTAGCAAGTGTTTAGTAGCATTTTAGGCATGTTTTGGGTCTTGACAATTATTCATAAGGTTGGGACATAAAAACCAAGAAAAATTTGACAAATATGGAACATAATACCCTTTATAACATCCAATAAATATTTTTGATCCCATTAAAGGTCTCATGAAAGGTGTGAGCACATAAAGTTACCCATTCGAGTTTCTTTCCCTTGTTTGTATAGGTCTGGGTAGGTTTTAGACCAAAAATGGTTTATCCTTGACTTCCTTTTCAATATAAAAGTTATAAAACCTATTTATTGGTCCTATGTACAAGTCAAAAATCATGGTAAATATTATCTCAAGCTATAACTGATTGTGACTCTGCATTTGGACACTAGGTTTGTCTTGGCAAGTAGGCCTAACTATAACATTTGATGTTCTAGGATTTTCTATTGGTTTTATTATATTTAAATGTATTTTAAACTTCTTATTTTACCTTATAAACATTCAAAACCAAGTTTTATAGAATTACTTATTCTAGAAGTGTGAAAGGCCTTTCACTTGGAAACTAGGCTTCACTATGTCTAGTCTTCTTGACTATAATTTTAGGTGGTTTGGGCCACCTATTAGATTCCTTCCATAAATGGAAGGTTATACATGATTATTGAGGTGTGTTTTATATTTTAACACCTTATTACAAATCCAAAACAATCTCTATTTCACCCCTTCTACATAATCTCTCAAAATTTCATGTGTTTGCATAAATAAAGTACCCCTATTTTGAGATAAAACAAGGGGTATCTACCTTATTTATCTGACAAATATAATTATTGGAGGTGTTTTTTCAAGTAAAAATTACTATCCATATAAAACTTATCCTTTTATTCTATGACTATATCCTTAAATAACACTAAACCCCAATACGTACCTACTAGGCAAGAATGTGGGTAGGGTTTTAAGATGATGCACTATGTTTAGCCTTTGAAAAGTTCTATTTATGCATATAGTGTCCATGATTTTTTATGGCCCTTAATATTCATATAATCCTCTAATACACACTACCTAATGAATATTGTGTCACTATACCTGACTATGTTTGTGTTCTAAACTAAGCTTTATCTATAATGACTAATGTACACCTATTTCATGACATCCTATAAGTGAAAATGAATTTTCCTATCTGGTCCTAATGATGATGTGTCTCTTTTAACCTCAATTTAAGTGAAAATTCACTTGGTTATGATTTTATTACTCTCATACATCTTCAAACTAACACCAAACCCTCAAATCTAGGTTCTTGTTGTCTTTGTCCCTTTAGGTGGGTTGTAGGTGGGCATTGGAACTCATTTACTTAGAAAAGTGTCTTATCATTCCTCTTGGGTATTAAAATTTATAAATACTTAATTTTAAATATTTTTTATGAATTTCACATCTTTCTTCTTTAATATTTCAAGACATTAGCTTACATTATTCTCTTAGCTCACTGTTGTAGTGTAGATTGAGACACCTACAAAAGGGTGAAAACAAGGGTATCTACCATGTGGAGTGGAATTTGAATCCTTCTTGAAACACTCTCTACATGGAATATCATATATATTTCATATTTACTTTTTCATGAGCTTTAATGGAGGTTATAATAGTGACTTAAACCTTGAGAGTGCAACTTCTGACCTAGGACCCTACTGTAGGTGATCATCTTCCAAGCATGAGGGGTTCAAGTAGTTATCTTTGAGTTGAGAAGATATTAATCCATCCTCATTTTATGACCTTGGTCCTTTTTGGATCAATTAATAGGTATATATATCATTTTTTATGAGATTCCTATTCAAGGCTGCTTCTTATGGTATAAGAGGCCATTTGCATCTATAGGTCTGTAGATCTCATTCAAGCATTTCAATAAGTTTTATATCTTGTTTATACCTTTGGAAGGTACCTCTATATTTTCCCTCATTATTTAAAAATTTGTACACTCATTTTCCATACCAAGAACTAAAAAATTAGCATAATTTGGTACTATGGTTCCCTTTCCAAGTATGGAGCCTCTCAAAAAAACCCTGAGCCTTTGTTTGGTCTTTCTAGGGATGAGGGCCTTGAATGCACAACCATCTGCCTTAACTAGTTCAAACCTTATCCTACCACATTAACACCTTGTATAATCTTGTTATGACCTAATGATTATATCACAACCTCAAATATATGTTCTCTTAATTCCATCCATTCATGGGAGCATTTGATAGCCTACTCAGCCACTTGCAGGTGGATACCTTGTCATATCAACGGTGAAAAGACATGAACCATATGAATCTTCCATAAAAGTGAACTTGAAGTGTTTTCATCAAGCATACCAATCCACTCCAATCAATTCTAAGGATTTTTAAAACCTATTCTATCCTTTCACACCTTAAGATGACATCATCATAGGTTCTTGGAAGTGTGAATGAGTTGTGAGTGGATAGTGAGTGTGGGAAAATGAACCAAGATGGACTAAAAGACTTCATGGGAATCTCAAAATGATTTTCAACCCTCTTTTAGAATGATTTAAATCAAGGTAAACTTGAGATAATCTCAAAACATTACTTTCAATGTGGAAATCATCTATGATTACTAAAAAAGAGGTAGGCATTATGTTGAAAGACTATTTGTGTGACATGTATCCTTGCAAATCATGAGAATGCCTTAGATAATGAAGGTGAAAAGTGAATATGAAATAAATATAAGTTTTATAACATAAATGGTATACCCATACCACACCATGGAACTACTTTCACTAAATGAAAACCTGAAAGTGATGAAAAACTACCCATACTTAGAAAATCACATCCTCTTGAAAAATTAGTTGGTTTCTAGATTAAAAAAAATTTAAACATCAAACCAAGTGTGTTAATAATTATAATATGAATCCAAAAATATCTATAAATAATCTTAGTAACCAATTTGTACAGACTTTCTCAAAATGGAGGAAAATTTGGAGGGTGAACATATTGATAGGCAATTTTACATAGTCCATTTTGAACAAATTGTTCATGAAGAAAACATAACCAACTATTAAAATTATTATATTAATTTTAAGGTGTAATAGTTTAAAACAACCTCCTAGAATTTTTTGACTTGAAACTCTTCTTGCTAGATGTACCAAGCAAAAACTTGAAAGTGGTTTTTGTATGTCAAGAAGGGCAAAATTACATCAAAATTGTTTTGAGCTAGAAATAGAATTTTGAGATTAAAAAACTTTTATTTGATCATTTGGGATATTTAGAGTGAAATTCACATGTTTTTCAATTGACACACTTCCCAAGGATTCATATAAGTGTCCTTTTCTCACTTTGGCCAAGAAAACTACCTTTTTTTAACAACCTACCATTTGTTTAGTTATTTAAGATTCATAAGACTTATGAGGACACATGGGGGAATAAATAATGTTTTAAAATTTTCAAAAATCCCAAATAACTCATACAAAGGATTAAATACACCATTTAGACCCCTTAAAATGACTTAAATGATAAATGGACTTAGAGAACACTTGACCAAAGCTAGTACAACATCAAGTGACACTAATTAACCTATGAAACATTTTATGACAACATAATATACCCCATTATATGCATAAAAGTGAAATTTATTACTAGGGGTGCTCTATTTTGACCTAAAAGTCAAAATTAGTTAACAAATTGGTGACTCATAGGGGTACTATGCCTGTTATACTAACTTAGACCAGTAGCCTTACCATTCCATTGGGATTATGGAGTCATCTAAGGGCTGAAAAAAATAATATACTTTGACCAAGACCAAGATATCTAGTGACTACCTTAACCACACAAAGGAAAAGGACACACATAATAAAGAAAACAAACATGCACAAGACACACATGTGCTCAAGGCACTTAGGAGAAAAAAATGACAAATAATATGTACAACTAACCATAGACATACGTCAACTTAGATCAAAAAGGAATATTTATATTCCTCTTACTTCATATCATGAAGGATTGTATGAGTCAAGAAGCCTTTTATCTCTTAGCATTGCTACCTCCATGCCTCTCACAAAGTCTACCAACCTCATTGGTATGATGCTCATTAAGAACCAAGCAAATCCAAACCATCTAACTATGAAAATGAACTCTTCTTATACATGATCACTTGTTTCATGTTTCTTCCCATTCACTTTCTCATGATCAACTTTAATCCTCTTTATAGGTATGATTTCAAAAGGATTGATTTCATGTTCCTTAGAATCTTTAGGCTAATATGATATTTCTTCATCCTTAAAGAGTTGATGAGTTCCTTTTAAAGGGTGATATGCCCTCTGGATGAATTCAAATATATCATTCTCAAATTCACAAAACTCTTGAAAGGATAAATTTAAAATCTTGTTTCTCCTTTGCATACTTACTTGAGTCTTAATGTTACCTTTTCCCTCTTTAACCAACTGATAGCCTCCTTGAAGAGGAGTATAACATGTTCCAATGACCTCAAATAAGTCATATAAATACTGATTATGAACTTCTCCATGTTGATCTATGGTTTCCTATAAAGTGAATAAGGAGTTATTAATCATTTCTTCTTCTTTTTAAAAAGGGAAACATCCTTCTTCAAAATCTTGAGAATTGTCCTTTTGTTCACCAAGGGGAGTGCCTATGGTGATCTCCTCCTCATAAATAATCATGAAGTCTTCTTGATTAGTCATGAATTGATCATATTCTTCATCACTTTCCTCTCTCAACATAGGTTACTCAACACAAGGAAAACATTATTAATCAACCAAGCAAAGAGATTCAACATAAGGACTCTTAAAATCATATTGGGAGTGAAATGTAAGGGGTTCTTTTAAAAGCTCACGAGAAAGAGGAGGTAGACCTTAGGTCAAAATCACATGATTCTCTTCCTTCCACTTGACCAACATTTCATCAATATCAAAATTATCTTGAGGACTCTCTTGATGAACTGTAGATCAGGTGTGTTTAGGCATATGATCTTCTTTTGGGTCTAAACCTTCCATCTCACCTTGATTAAAAAACTTTATCCTTTCCTCTAATTCCTCAATTTGTTTATCTAGATTCTCTTTCAAGAGTATCTCTTGAATATCATATGAATTAGCATGAATATGGGGAGCACATTATGACTTCCATGGAGTATAAGAATCTTCTTTAGGAAGGGTGGGAGGGACTTAAGATGTACTAGCTTCATTTTCCACTTCACACTCTTGAACAATGCTCTTCTCTTCTTTCTTGCCCCATGACTCCACTATTTCACTCCAGCTAATGAGACTAGGACTAGAGGTCTCTTTTTAGGGTGGTGGGAATGTAATTTGAGAGGTAAATTAGGGTTTTGAATCCACTTTGTTGGTTTCTAATATGGATTGTTGCATATGCAAATTTTATAACTCAATCTGCCTATCAATATTGGCTTTAAACACAAGGTCTTTCTTCTCAATTCTCTACTCTAGATGATTGGGAAAAGGGGGATTTTGATAGGCTTGATTTGTCTCATGAGTAGGGGTTAATATGGATGATTTAGAACTTGGGGAAGTGGATACAAAGGCTGATATGTTTAGTGAGGTTGTCTTTCATGAACTTCTAGCCTATCCTCTAAAGAATAGACTAAACCACTACATCAAGCATCTCACTTGTGAGCCTTTTCCAATTGGCTCTTTCAATAGGTATCCACTCTTTCTTGACTAACTTTAATGCATTTCTCACCTGATGGATGGACATATTAGGAATATTTTGACCATATCCCCTTCTAGTATCAAGATCCAACATATATCTTTCATACCCCAAAAGTTCTTGTTTGAAGGTGGAAATGGGTTGATTAGAGAAAGTATTACGTTGATTAGGAGAAGTAAGACATTGACAAGGCTGGTTATAATAATGATACAACTCATGGTAGGGCTGAAAATGGTTATATTGGGACTGATGAAGGTCATATGAAAGTTGATAGAGATCATGGTGAGGTTTAAAAAGGACTTGTTCATATTGGTATGGGATGTACAAAGATGGATATGTCTCACCAATTTATGGAGGGAAAAATTATTAACCATAGGAAACCTTGAAACTTTGTTTCAAGTAAGAACATAAATATACACAATACCATAGTTCTTCAAAGGATCAATTGGGTTACTTAACCAGATAGTATGTCCTCATAGTTGTGATTGGTGCTTGGAAACATGCCTCTAAAGGATTATTATCGAGAGACAACACCACAAATCTCTCAATCTCTTAGAACAAGAGTTCCATCAGGTGTGCCAAAAATGGTTGTCACTTAGATTTGAACCCTTTTATGAGATTCCAAGGCTCTCCTTATCCAAGTGGCACAATGGAATCACTTCTAGGCTTGTGGGTAGCGTAACGAATGAAGTGAATCTCTAGATAGGGCTAGCTCCCTTCATGTACCAATTGCCTACAACTACTACTAACTCTTGGGTGTGGAAAGGGATAAATATAATTGAAATCAAACCCAAACTATGGAGGTAATACACCAAATCAGTTTGATGACTTCCAATTAGTTACATTCCATACTTGAGACCAAGAAACCAACTAAAACATACACTTTTCTAAATCTATGTCTTCTTGCATCAATATTACATTATGGGGTCATAGATGATATGCAAAGCTAGGATTATTAGACAAAAGGTCTTGAATAACTCTAATGAAAAGACTACTCACTTAAACCATGAACAACTCTTGGAACACTTCACATGCCTTACAAGAAGAAGCTATAATAGGTGAAAAAAAGAAGTACAATGCTAAGGAATCCATAGTCTTCACTAAGAAAATTCAACATTATAGTAGAGAAAACTATGAATAGTCATGAGAGAGGTATATACTTAGTCATTTTATTGATCAAAAGGTGTATAACTGAGCAAGGCTTCTCCATACTTAGGTGGAGCATCCTTTGATCAATAAAATGACTAAGTGTTTACCTCTCTTATGACTGTTTATAATGTGCTCTACTTAAATGTTGAATTTACTTAGTAAAGAGTATGGATTCCTTAGCATTGTACTTCATTCTTTCACCTAATTATAGCCTCTTCCTATAGGGCATGTGAGGTGTTCTAGGAGATGTTCATGGTTTAAGTGAGTATTCTTTTCATAATATTCATTCAAGACATTTTGTCTATTCCTTCTAGCCTTGTATATCATTTATGACCCCACAATGTAATACTAATGCAAGAAGACATAGATTTGGGAATGTGTATGTTTTAGTTGGTTTCTTGGTCTCAAGTGTGGAATGCAATTTTTTAGAAGCCATCAAACTGATCTAGTGTATCACCTCCATAGTTAAGATTTGATTATAGTTATCTTTATTCCTTTCCACTCTCAAGAGTTAGTAGTAGTTGTAGTCAAGCGATACATGAAGGGATATATCCCTATCTATAGATTCACTTCATTCCTTAGGATTCCCAAAATACTAAAAGTGATTCCATTGTTCCACTTGGATGTGGAGAGCCTTTAAATCTCCTAAAAGGGTGCAAATCCAAGTGACAATAAGTCCCTAAGACCCCTCTAGTTTATAAGACACCATATTCAGTTTCATGAATTCCTAGCACCACTTCATAGGTAGGGTTAGATATAGATCACTCAGTACAGTAGGTGTTGGGACCAAATTGACCTTTCCATATGACATGCATGATCATTTCTCATTTATTTAACATAGAACACATTTATAATGAGTCTCGTATGAGACTCATTAATTATGATTGTTCCTCCCTTCTTATATACACTTTCCTTATCTCTTACTCTTTATATATATTTTTATTTTCATGTTGTGTTTACATATATTTTATCCATAAAATACAAAAACAATACAAATATTTCAAAAACACTAAAACACTAAGATATTTACTTAAAAAAAAATTTCTAGAATCTATGTATTTCTATGTCTATACTTCTTATATTTTCTAGACACTACATATGTTAGGTATCTTAGTAGAGTCAGTTTTATCATACATATATGCTTTACTTATTATTTTCAAGTGGTTAAATATTGATAGAGGAATCAAGTCCACTAAACCAATCTATATTTTATATTATTTACCTATTGGGGGCATATACACCAGTACATGGGTTATTACTTTGACACATTCTGCCATTTTGGGGCACCCTATACATAGTTTCAATTACTAGGTTCCATTTGTATACACTCTATATCATAGATTTAACATGGTTATATCTTTATATTGATCATGTTATAGCTATTTATTTATTATTACTTTAAACTCAGTATATGTACATCTTAGATCTTACATAGATTTTTACTACATGTTCATGCATATTTTCATTTCTATATTTCCTAGTTTATATTTTATTATGTCTCTATGCTTCTTATATTCAAGTTCATTTGAATATGCCATTTTTATTTGGTTCTATGCCACTTATTTTCATAGTATGTATATATGGACATGTGCCCATGTCCTTGTGTGTGGCTTCCTAATTGTGTATGTAGACATTCAAGCATGTCCTTATATGTGGCTGTAAAGGAACTTTATTTTTTTTGCATATGTTGAAATTTGAACATGTTCTTATATATCTTATTTTCTCATATTTAGTGAGATGTACCCCTGTCCCTTGTAGTTTTTCCCCTTGGCCTACTTTGTGTGCCTAATGTTTTATACATATGTTTTCTTGTATGCATCATGGCCATGACACTTGTCTCTTACTTGTTACACACTCTAGTTTTAGATTTCATAAGGGATTTCATGGATCTCCCATTCCTACTCGAGTGGCATGATAGACATAATACCACATCCCCATAGGTATATAATTAGTTTTTACTCAAATTTTTTGTTACATACATTGGTATATCCATCTTGATAGCCTTGTGAATTTTAAACATAAAATACATCAAACTTACAAACTTATTCTCATATTATCTTACATTATAATATTATTTATCAATATTATATTGGATTATTATGTATATGTCATATATGTTCCATATAAAACACATCCTAAAGAAATTTTTATTTTGAGGATAGTTTTTACATAATTTAAATGTCTCCCCTCAAAAGAGGGGGAATTCACGAGGGTTTGTCATAGGGTTTGTCATAAAGTATAGTTTTAGCACAAAAGTTAGATTATATAAATCAGAATTATGTAAATACAATGGGAAAATAGTGACACATAGATCAATATAGTTACATAAAAATTAGAGAAGATAGAAATTAGCACCAAAATTGGGACACTAGCACCACATGGCACTACTATCCAAGATATGGTGTTACTTTCTAGTAGCTTCAATTTCAAAAATATATATATTGGCTAGGAAATTATAATAGGTACAGTCTAGGTTTGCATAGGTTTAGTTATAGATTCATACCAATTTTTTTTAGTTTAAATCAAACTCATACCAATCTAACTCAAATTCATACCAATTTTCTCAAATTGAGGAATCATGCATAGAATGACCATTTCCATTTTTAGTTTAGATACTCATATATCATATTTCAAGGACTGTACATGACACACTATTTTCATATGCTCACTTACACAGTGGTTGATTAGATCGAATGACAAATTCCATGTCATTATTTATGTTGTATACATTTGACATCATATTCAAGATTACACACTAGTTTCATTCCTTACTCCATCTATAGTGGTTGGCATTATTGAGTGGACTGAAGCTACCTAATATACTTGATTAGTTGAAGAGATGGAATTTCTAGTTACACCATACATTTTTAGTTTCATATGCATCTACTACACATGGGTAGGAAATAATAGAGTCATAATCTACTTGAGTTCTTAATCCACATACATGAGATGTTTGGGTAAACCATCAATCCAATCTAAGCTATACATAGGTCATGATCCACCAAGTAGGGGTAGGCAATGATGAATTCAAAACTAGATTACATTCTTGAGCCACTTACACATGAGGAATGAGTAATCCATCAACTAAGTCTAGGCTATTCACTAATTGATCACTATATACACTCACAAATAGAGGTTATCACTAAGTTTATGTATTGGTTCACATACCCCAATGAGGTGTATTCATTGCTTTCCTCTATCTTATTTTTTTGTTTAGTTTTTACTCTATTTTACTTAGGTTCACTTCTTTACTCAGTTTTGTCTTTTATTTTGATATCTCTTAAGTAAGGACTGATTGATACACATTTTACGTAGAGGATACACAATGGAGCATGGTTCACATACCTAGATCTAGACTCACAAGCTTAACCTCTTAGGTAATTCTAGGTATACTTTTTTTTCCTTTATCCTAGTTATTTTTACATTTATAAATTTCTATAATAAATGGGTAAATGTAATCACTTAAAAGTGACACTTGAGTGATAAGAGTGCTACTTGAGACGACATACCCCTATATTATGCCTAGACATATCCTAAAGACTATTTTCACACTTATCCATCCTTAGTATAGGCCATAGGTGACCCTAGTCATCCCTAAAATGGTCCCAAACCCTCATTCTTGCATTTTGATCCTTCATGTCTAGGGGTTCCACTTGAAAACTAGTGTCATAATATGTATAGTAACACCACATGGAATTAGTGTTTCAATAATGGCATTACTATCCCAATAATGGCACTATTGTCCTTTCCCTCCTCTTTTCACATACACATATCTTTTCAAATATTACACCTCTTATGGATAGCCTAGATCTTTTTTTATCACATGCGTATGTACCAAAATAGTTTAAATACATGAATTTTATCCCTCTAACTGCTAGGTGGAAATCAGATGAAAATTATATATGCAAACTTAGAACATGTTGTGCATAAATAAATTTATCAATCCCTATTCTTCATTTATTCTATATACTACCATATAAAACATTCCTAAGCTTAGATTACTCAAATTTATAGTCTCAAACACATTAAAATAACTTAATTTGACTACCATACTATATTTACTTTCACTTATACCAACACTTAGGTGGGAATAACTACATCGATATTGGTCCTTCTTCGAAGTATTGGTATGTAGGCTAATTTCTTCACAATTGGGTGTTGAGGACGTTCAACCTACCCCACTAACAAATAAACTTTTTATTTTGTATAAATTATAAGCCTTAAAAACATGGAGGATGAGGTTTTGCACATAAAGTTAGTCAAAATAATCCATATATAGGGTTTTATAACTCAGGTATGTAGGAACAGACCTTACATATCTATACATAGGTGTACCTAAAATCTTGAAATAGTCTTGTAAAGAAAACACTACCACCAAAATAAGGACACTAATGCCAAATAAAGCTAGTGTCCAATTAGTGATTTACTATCTAGGTTGGGTTTTGACACCTAGATATGGTTTACAACACTCAGACAACCTCTGATTTAGTGTTTATCCACCAAATCATTTGTCTTAGTCATTTTATAGCTAAGTTCTTATTTTCATTATATATTACTATTTTTAGAAAGGTAAAAGTTAGTCAATTCTATAAAAAGTCAGTATCTATATTTATTGCACATTATTACCCTAATTTAATATACTCATCTCTTTAAAAACATATGATTTACATACACTAAGTATTAAAAGGTTAAAATCATATCCAACTCTTTTCAAAGTAAAAGTGATTTAATTAATACTAAAAATGGAGGTTATTTACCTTTTCTTATGATGAAAATAACACACACATAACAATATTAAGTAGGTTGATAGAGTTGATCAAATATAATAAAACATATTCAATGTTTGTTGACATAATCTATTATGAAAATAGACCGTAAACAAACTAAATCAACCAATTCAATATATTTTTTTGGTAGAAAACATAGACATAGAACTAAATTGAGTAGGTCGATTTAGTTGACTATGTGCTTATATTTTAATATAATTTAAAATTGATGAAATAAAAAAGGTGATTATTATATTTTAATTATTGTAATTTAAAAGTAGGAATTTTAAAATTTATTAAAATTCACAAGATTGAAATAATAAGATATTAATAATGAACCTGGAAAATTTAATAATATTGACTAGGTTAATTCAGTTATTTTGTTAAGAGTGTTAAAATTATGTTGATTTGATATTTGGTCCTCAAGAGATATAAATTTGAAAACATAGTAATTAAAAATATTAAACCAATTTGACTTAGTTTGAATAAAATTTATAAACTTAAAACATAAAAATAGAACTAAATCAACCAACATGATCTAGTTTATTGAGATTGAAAATGTAAATAATACAAAAATAAACAACATCGAATAGGGTATTTAGTTAACTATAAGTAAAATACAAAAAATTGGTTTAGTCAAGAATGTATAATGTATGCAATGAATTAAGATATATCTACAACTTGACCTACTTAGTTAATTCCCATTCTCGAAGAAGGTAATCTCACCAATAACTCATTGGATAGCTATTTATATCAAGGACATGGCCAATATGGATATAATAATCATAATTAAGGAATATATTATCATAAAACACAACAAAATAGGATTGAAAAGCCTTTAGTCAAGTATCATTACATAATAACTCTAGTTAGGCCTATAATATATGAAATAAAATTAACTAATCTGGTACTTACCAAAACATGTTGCATAAAGGGGGATAGTTAAAGGGAAAAAAAATAAATCAAGAAAAGGAAAAACTATTAAATACAATGGATATGTAAACTTATAAAGTATTAAAACATTCAACCTATTACTTTATGCAAAATATAATCTACCAAATAAAAGAGTAAAAGTTAGGAACACTTATTTTTAGATGAACCTACCTTGCCTTAATCTCTACCTTGGCCAATGTCAATTTGAAAGAGATTATTGTGAATTTTTAAGGATAAAACTATATAAATAAACTAGGTTAAAAGATTCCTCATTACATCAAATACTTTACCACAAGATAATTTATTTTCGTTCCAAGGAAAAAAATGTAAGGAGTGACTCTTCAAGTGTAAAATTAGTAGAATTATGAGCTATAAAAAATAGAAAATTAATGTTCATCTATATTGTATTGAAGTGAAAATTTTATTTATATATAAGGATTTAATTTAAACCATATTTTAAATTTATCAAACAAGATCAACTAGTTCTATTTTCTTAGGTAGGAAAAGTTGTTATTAGGTATTGTACTATGTTGACTAGGCTAACTAGTTTTGTAACATGCACTTAATTATTTTCAATAAGATCGACCTAGCTAATGTAATAGGAAAAAATGAGGGTATTTTCATAATGAGGGGAAATTTTTAAAGGATAATTTATTAAGTAAATGGATAATCAATATTTAATTTCTTAGGGAGTTAGATAAAAGTGGTTATTAATAGGTTTATGTAATGGTATAGGGACCAATACTCTTATGAAGAACAAAAAGTCTACCCACCCATTTCATAATACACCTTTTAAGGTGTGAAATAATAGAGATTGAAACTCTCTATATTTTTAGAAGAGATAAATCATCACTAAATGATGTTGTTTAAAAATATTGTGTATATACAAGAAATAGAAGTAATGTTCTCCAAATCAATGTTACCATGATCTAATAAGACTTGAATAAAGTGAATTAATTTCAAGCACCTATGGAATCCATTCCATTTGCCATGATGTTAATCATGATATTTATTGACTCTATATAGATGAGGTTTTGGTTGGTATTTGGGAAAAAATATTATGTTTGGCCAAATGACCATGTTAATCCATAACTAGTTTATCAAACACTGCCTCAATAAGTTCACCAAGGTCACTAAAAAATATCTTTTGATTTTCATTATTTAATGGAGGTTATATTTATAATGTAATAGATGGATAAGGTAGAGTATTTTGGATAGGTGGTTATTATACCATTTTCACAAGTTTTGATTCTGTCAATCCATTACTCACTACATTCTTTTTTTTATTAAATACTTTGGGCTTCTCAAATGTACTTGCCTTTCCTTGGGGTAGAGTTTGATATTATGCCTAATTTTGATAATAAATATTAGCTAATAATTATTATATAAGTGAATTTTAAATTTTTAATCCTTTATCTATAATCTCCTCAAATGTATCATCACAATGGATTCTCATATTGGGATCCACCTCTTAATTGAGATTGGAAGTGAATATATTAGTTACTTTTGTATATAGAAGGTTATGTGGAAAAAATCTATCCATGCTTCTCAATTAGTTTTGGTAAGTGTAAAAACCTTCCCCATCATGTTGTTTATGACTACATAGGTAAACCATGGTCAACTCATGCTCTATGTTGTAGGATAAGTTCTTTAAAAAAAATTAAAAAATCATCAAAGGTGATGATATATCCCTTTGGTAAGTGCATAAACTATTCTAAGACTTGCCCACCCAAACTATATGGAAATAAGAAAATTAGATATATGTTATTATAAGATAATTCCTAACATGCAAAAAGTAATTCCTTTAGGTTCTCTCAAGGATCACCCATTCCATTTTATCTGTCAAATTTTGGTGTCTCAAAATGAGATGGGAAAGGTAATTAAGGAAAACTCATGTCAAATAGGTGTGGACATATTGTGTCAGATTCATACTTTGAAATGATTGGAAAGTGGGAGAATTTGGGATGGAGAAAGTGTAATTTATATGTTATTCATATGGGGATTAGGTTGATTGGGATAGATAAGCGGATTAGGAATAAAATAGGTTGGAATGGATACCGTTTGGGTTGAACTATTAGGGTTGTTCACTCTATATTTAGGGTTATAATGTTGATAGGGTACTTGATAATGATTAGAATTGGGAATGGATTAGAAACATGATGTTGGATTGTAGTAATTTGTTGTTGATATAAGGGAATTTTCTATTAAAAATTAGGAACATGTCATGTAGGGTTTTGTTGTTGTAAAATGGGAATTTATTACTAATATAATTGTTGGAAAGTGGGAATTTTTTTTAATTATAAGGGAGGAATTGTGGATTAATATGGATTTATTAGGCATAATCATAGCCTATTTTAGTGGAGGAATTGAATTTTTTTTGGGATTGGTCATAATTTGTTGTAGTGGAGGACTATTGATAAGCTATTATTGCACATTGGAAGAGGCAGGATGGGAAGTAAGAGGAACTTATTGTGAACTATAAATAATTTATTTGGGGATTATTTGAAATTCAATTTTTACAATTAAAGGAGGATGTTTTTTGGGATTTAAAATGAACTTGTCTTGAATTAGAAACAAGTGGTTTATAATCATAAGTGATTTTTTGTGAATTAAGAAAGAATTGATATGGATTAGGAATCACTTGTGTTGATTTATAGTGGTTTATAGTAATGGATCTATGGGATGGATTGATTTAGGATCTATGAATGGATCTAAACTTAATTAATTATTATCTAATGAACCTTATTTTTTTTAATGCATGTATTTTTCTCCATAAGTGGAGTATTTTT
Source organism: Torreya grandis (assembly GCA_037957365.1). Taxonomy (NCBI): domain Eukaryota; kingdom Viridiplantae; phylum Streptophyta; class Pinopsida; order Cupressales; family Taxaceae; genus Torreya; species Torreya grandis. The sequence goes on from JARHVA010001067.1 coordinate 770,853, forward strand.
TGAAGTAGTAGCTAGGGAGGCACCCAAAGACACTAGAAGCTGACTAGTCTACTAAAATTATACTATAACGAGTTAGATATTTTGGGTGGGGTCTACAAGTTTTCTTTTACTTTGTTTAATGATTACATAATTTTACTATAAATTAGAACAAGGGACTATTTGTGAGTGGAAATTAAATATGGATTTATATCCTCTATTAAACCATGACTATGCACTTCTTTTGATCAGGGTGGAATATCATCGTATACAAGTGGCATGCCTCCTCTTCTTGGTTTTCATAGTTTTAAAAAGACCTAAATGTATCATAAAACCATTAATCATAAGAATTAGGGTTATATGTAGCCCCAATTATTATATATCTAGGCATGTCTATATTAATGACCTTTGTATTGGACTCAAGATGAGATATTTGAATTGATTGAATATGCATGCATGAAAAACTATAGTTAACAATTCAAATTGGATTATTATATTTTATAAATGATTTTGAATTCAATTCTTATCTTGGATTATTTTTAAAATATTGTGTGGCCAAGGCATAAAGTCCAATTTAATCATTTCAAAGTAGAATATCCAAGTATAATGATGTTTGATTCAAATTTTTCTTGAAAAGGTTGTATTTAACCAAATTTGTGAATGTGAATACTTAAAGGGTCTATGATAATATGTGAATATTAATTAACTAAATTTGATTTCACAATTTGAAAACACTTGATTTCAACTTAACGATTGAATTTGATTTGAATTTTGGCTTTCAAAGTTAGAGTGGTGTCAAAGTTGACTTTGTTTAATTTTTGAAAGTTGACTTCGTTATATTTTTGAAGGGAATGAGATTAAATTTTGAAAGGAATGAGATTATCAGTTCAAAATGAACCTAATTTTAGACTTGAATGAGAATCAAATTTTGGTTCAAATAAATTAGATTGAGGTTTGATTATAAATTGGCACATAATGGTACAATGAGGATAAATTACCATTCCAAGTGGATAATGTAATGCTTTAAAATTAAAAAATGATTAACTAAATATTGGGTATAGCAATGCCTTTATTTCATAAACTATAAATTGATAAAAGTCATGTATATAATAGTAATATATATATATATATATATATATATATATATATATAATAGTATGAATAAATAATAAGCAAAGTATAATAAATGAAGTGCACATATTAATAAACAATTGCACAGAGATTTAATGTGGGAAAATATTTTATAGGTAAAAAATAGATAATGATGAATTATTAACTATTAAGAAACTCCTCAGTACCCAATACAAGCTCTTCAACCTATTACTTCTCAGATAATCTTTCATTAAACTCTTCAAGATTAAATATGATTATTATTTCATATTCATGACTTGGTTTCAAAATAGGTGAAAACCCTATTTATAATGAAAACCAAGGGAGGTGACCATTATAAAAGTAACAGATCCATCCCTCTTGATTAAATAATTTAATTAAAATTTGATAATAATTAAATAATTATAACTCTATTATATATTATCATGAGGTTTCCACCTTGTGGTAATAATAATATATTATTATTTATTTAATTAACACCAAGGTTAAGTGTAAATAAATCCCACATAGAATTAAATATTCTGACACTCCCCTTTAATTTTTATTATAGATAAATGTTATAGTCACCTTAAAAAAACAAATTATACTATGTACATAATTGAAGGATTTAAAAATATTCATCATTATAAGCATCACCTTTTGAAAAAAAAAGGAATTATAATCCATAAACTACTCAAAATTAAATTTAGGATATAATGATTATGAGCATGCATCTCATAGTTTCTCATGAATAATCATCTAAGCATATTTAGAACCTTTTATAACATAAGGACCTCTATTAAAAAGTATGTTTTTCTATATTAGGTAAAAAATTAAAACTTCCACATGAAGTTTACAATGTTTTATAATTCATAAAAGTATAGAGAAGAATAAGAAACACATGGTCATTAGGAAGTTCCATTTTCATGCACACTCCCCCTCAATGACAACTCTAAGAGTCCCAACATTGCACAAAAATGACAAAACTTGGTAGCATCAAGTGGTTTTGTGAAGATATATGCCACTTGTTCATCTATAGGATATAACTATATCAATATCACCATTGAGGGATTTCTCTCAGATAAAATTCACATGAACTTCAATATGATTAAATTTTTGGTGCTACACACCTACACAAAACTTAAACACTTTTCAAAAAATAGACTCATGATAGCATAGTAAGGCTACCATCATAATAATCAAATACATAAAAATTTGACATATGTTTTCTATGGTAAAACACATTAAAAAATAATCAATTCATATTTTAGGCAAACAAGTTCACTACTTTGATTACAAATTTAGTAAAAAAAACTAAATTATTGTATATAATTCATTATTGGACATCTCCAATATTGACAAAATGAGCATCCCCAACTGTCATGTGATGTTTATACAAAAATTTACTAATAATATCATATTATGATTAGCCATAAATGCCAATATTCTAGAGGAAATTCTAGGAAGAGAAACCATATTGGTATATCATCCATCATTATACTACTTAGATTCAAACCAATTTTATACCTTATAATAGAAACACTTGATTTGCCCATGAACCAAAGTCCTTCATAAATGACTTAATGTAGTCTTCTTGTGTTGAAAATTTAATTAGAAAAAACCCTCTAGCCAAGGTAACCACCTTCAGATACCCTTTGGGTTTCCATTTTAAATTACATTAGCTATGAAAAGAGTGGATATTTGGCCAAAAACTATTTACTTTAGCCAATATTGATTTTGTTAGTTCCACATCAGCTAGTTCCACCATATAATTGGGTATAAAGATTCATACCTCATTGTTTTTAATAGCTAGGATGATTTGAAGGTTTGACAGTTCATGGCCCACCTAAATTTTTCCTATCACTCTATCTTCCCAAGATGGGGGCACATTGGAAGATCATGAACCATTTGTATTTGGTTGATTTTTATTATTTTAAATCAACACAAAGGGAATATCCAACACTCTTGGACCTTTGTCTACCATGGAATTCCTATTAAGAGTGTCATGGGGGGTAGCGTTTACTTCTTAATAGTCATTGTTGTTCATCTTATTGTGTCCTAGCTTATCATTGGTGTCTTTAAGGGTGTTTTGGTTCTCACTCAAAAAGAAATTTAAAATGCTAAGGGTCTTCAGTTTTTCCTTTTCCTTCCTCAATCTCCATTGAAATCGAACCTATCTCTTATTTTAGTAGTATCTCATCTACATGGTATTGTTTTAGTAAAAATATTTAGTTTTTATACTTGGAAAATTATTATTACATATATATATATATATATATATATATATATATATATAATGTATTTCCATGCTAACTCATGAATTAAAAATAGTAATTATATATATATATATATATATATATATATATATATATATTATTACTATTTTTAATTCATATGAGTTAGCATGGAAATGCATTATATTCATAATAACATGTTTAATTTGATAAAATGATCATGTTTAGTTGTTACATTTTGGTAATAATATCATGCTCAGTAAGTTTGGATCTTTTATATTTCAATTATTAAGTTACTTTCATTTGATTAGTGACTAAATTATATTATAATATGTTTAAATACTTTTGTTTGATTATTTTCTCATTCGATTATTTATGCTAACATTATTATATGCTTCATTTGATAATAAGACATGCTATAAAATGCAAAGTGTAAATGGAATTTATATCATTGTCTCTTCATCATTTATTTTACTATACATTCTATTCACATATTTATGAACTTATTTGTCTCAATCTCTTATTTTTTTGATTGGATGATTGCATATCATGCTAAAATTATCAATATTTAATGTATGAGATGTTATACCTCAATATTTTATTGAAGCATATTAAACTTTCAAAGTTTTTGATAAGACTCAAATGATAAAATGAGTTATTTCTAATAAGATATTTAATTTTGTCACCATGGGGATATCTAGAGTACTTTGGTATCCCATTACTATTAACTTAGTCACTCTATCTCTTCAAAGGATGGGTGTGGCTAAGGTTCATATTTTCCTACCTACAGATAAACTACTTCTCCAAAAGATCAAAATCAAATACAAATATGTTGAGTGGTCATAGAATATTGTGTATGAAAACAAAGCCATTATTTTCCCTCACTTTAACATTTTGAGTCATTTGTAGAAGGATTGTCCTAAGAATAATTAGGTGCCTGTAAATCCCAAGAAAGTGTGGACCCAAAAAACTAATCCACTAGTAGATCAAAAGGTTGAACCATCATTGAAGATAAGGACAGCCAAATATACTCCAAGCACTATGTTTTTAAGAGACCTGATATGTATTTTTTGAAAAAACCATTTTTATCTTCTTGGTTCATCACTAGCTTTTGATTCTTGGGGTGATCTCATCCCACTACTAGTTGGCCTATCTGGTCCTACTATGCTAGGTGACTCCCCCTAAATCCCCTTCCACTAGTTCAAATGGTGGTAGTCACCCCCCAGGCATCCCCTTATGATCCCTCTTCTTGAGAGGATCGACCCTGGGATGGAACTTATCGACCCATTAGTGGAGGATCCTCTCTCCCCCATTAAATCTAGCTCAAAGATGAACTCCCCCTTCTTTATTAAGATCCAAAAGTAACCTATATCTTCTCCCCCTAAAATTCCATTAATAGTTCCCATGTTCTTATCCATCCACTTCACCCCTAAGGGATCAGTCATTGGTTTCAAGTCAGCCTTTCAAACATGGAACCTTCTTAGAGGTAGCTTAGGCTTTAGATTTAAAAATTCCACCTTTTATTGCTTTAAATAGTGATGATAGGCCTTTCCTAGAAGAATATTTGATAACATCCACTATTAATCATTTGGGTCCATTCAAAGATAAGGGACAATGCTCTTCAAGTAAATTAGCAATGTAAGATGCCAATCAAGACTATGGGTTCATAACACATACCAAGAATAGGAAAGGGATAAAGAAAGATAACATTGGATCATTCCAAAATTAGTTGGTATATCTCCCTAAATGGCAACACAAAATATTTAAATAACAAAAAAATTATAAAGGGTTCTCAACAAACCCTTAAAATTGTCAGGGATAAGAAATGAAGATTCTTACATAGAATGTTATAGTGTTAAACAACCCCAAAAAGTAGAAGTTCCTCTTCAACCTTAGAATAATAATTAACCATACTATTTTTCTTATCCAAGAAATAAAAATGTCTAAAAACATCCCAAGTTTATGTCCTAAAAAATTATATATCAATTTTAACGTTTCAAACTTTGAAACTAGGGGAGCCTTTAGGGGACTCGCTATCTTTTGGAATCTAGAAATTGTAAAAGGGTTTCCTCTTTATAAAACCAATGATCAAGTTTCCATCATTTTCAAAGATATGGTAAGTAATGAAGAATGGATTTTATCCAAAATTTATGTCCACAAATCCAAAAATGAATGAATTAAGTTATAGTACGATCTCTTTTCATTCTAGAAGACTTATAATAGATATAATTGGATTATAGATAGTGACTTTAATACCCTGCTTATTCCCAAGGAAAAAAGGGAGTGATTTATATATCTCACTAAAAGTATGTTAGATTTCAATAAATTAATTTCAAGGTTGGGTCTTGTGGACATGGGCCTGAAAGATAACTCGTTCACTTGGTCCAATAGGAGAATGGGAGATAACTTAAGGTTTGCCTTTATAGGGTCCTAATCTCCTTAATTTGGGACATTCAGTTCATCAACAATCTTTTCTCTCTACCCAAAATTGGCTCTGACCATAATCCCCTAATTTTTGAAGGAGAAAGAATTTTAAAATCAAAGAATATTCCTTTCAGATTCAAAAGCATGTAGATACACACCTAAATTTGATCAAGTATTTTAAGGAATGGTGGAATGAACCCTATTTAGGTATTTAGATTTACATCTTGGCCAAAAAATTAAACTTCATAAAATAAAATTTGAAAAGATGGAACAAGTAAGTTTTGGAGACATTTAAAAAAAAGGTTTCAGAGGAGGATCTAATGGTGATTGAAGAAATAACAACTTTGGAAGGTAATAATGAGTAGTTATACCAAAAGGAAAAATAAATCCTATGCTAGATCTATAATTTAGAGGTAACTAATGATTTGTATTGGCACCAAAAATATAAGTGAACTTGGGTAAAAGAAGGGGATAGGAACACTAAATTCTTCCATCACTTGGTCACTAGACATAAGAATGTGAAAAAAATAAGAATGTGAAAAAAATAATACAAATGAAAATGGAAAATGGAAAAATTAGTAAAGAAGAAGATGAGATCACGTACCACATGATTAATGTTTTTCAAAAAGCTACTCACAGAAGACGTATTCTTGGATGAACATCTTGAAGATAGAACATTGGGAAATTTCAATATGGTCATTTTAGAATTTGAAAATGCTTCTTTAGCCAAAAATCCATTAGTGGAAAAGGTACAAAATGGAATTTTTATGATGGATGGATTCAAGTATTTGAGCCTTTATGGTTTTCTCCCCTTCTTTAAAATTTTTTAGGATATTATCATATTGAAGATGAGGAAATGGTGTGCAAGTTCTTATAATCTATAACTATTCTAAGAAAAATGGACAATACCTTTTTGGTCCTTATTCCAAAAAACCTAGGGGTAAATAATCTTCAAGATTTCCACCCAATTAGCTTTTGTAACAAATTATTAAATTTTCTCAATCATATCGGTTAAAATAATGTAACATCTCCTGGATAAGGTGATTGGCAATAACATGGAAAATTTGTTGTCAGGAGACAAATAATAGATGGAATTATATTGGTGCATGAGGATATTCAGTTTATCTCTAAAACCTCAGGACAAGGCGTGTTCATTAAACTAGACATGAATAAAGTATATAATTGAGTTTATTGGAGATTCTTAATGAAGATCTTTGAGAAATTGGGATTCAATCAAGATATTAAGAAAATTATTTGAATCTATGTCACTAAGCCTAAATTTTCCATAATAATCAATGAAGTCCCTAGAGGCTACTTCTTAACTTCTAGAGGTTGAAGATAGGGGGACCCTCTCTCCCCCTATCTCTTTTTTATAGTGGAAAAAATATGGGAAAAAACCTATTGAAGGCACAAAAAGGTGTGATCAAAGGAATTTTATTAGCACTTAACACTAACCTAGTCACCCATGAACAATTTGTAGATGATAGACTTATCTTATGGGAAGCTTTGATGGATGAAGATAGACATCTCAAGATCATCCTTAGGAACTATGAAATAGTTTCAAACTAGTGCATAAACTTCTTTAAGAGCTCCATTTTCTTCACCAACACTCCCATTATTTTGCAAATAAGGATCAAAAGAATTATAGAATGTCAAGTGATTAAATCTCTAGAAACATATATGGGCATCCTCCTATTCAAATGAAAAATCAATTTTGACCTTTAGAATCCCCTCATGGATAGGATTTAGAAAAGACTTACGAGATGGAAAGGTCATCTTCTCACTCAATCATGTAAATTTTAACTAATCATTGAATCATTATAGAGCATCCCCATATATTTAATGTCAATTTTCTAAATACCCAATAAGGTGGCTATCAAGATAAAACAAATCCAAAAAAAAATTGGTGGGGCATAGAGGACCATTTTAGATTTCACCTGGTCTCATGGGAAAAATATTGCCTCCCAAAATCAAATCGGGGGTGGGGGCTAGGGCTTCAAAGAATTAAAACTATCAATTAGGCCTTCCTATAAAAAATGGGCTAGGCACTCATGAAATAATAAAGATAATGGTCTAGAATTGTTAAGGACAAATATATAGAAGAAACTAAGGAAGACTACCTACAATAAGAAGAAGGTCTAGCTAATGGATCCACCTTCTAGAAGACCATCTACAACTACAAGGACATACTAGAAAGGGTATTAATTGGAAAATTAAAAAGAGGAAGAAACTTTATTTTTGGGAGGATGCTTTGTTATCCACTCACCCCCTCTCATCATAAGGTAAGTGGGAAAATATATGTTCAAGATTCTATGAGAAATAGGGAACTAAGTTAAAAGATTTTTGGGATGATATTTATGGAATAAAAGCTTTGAAGGCCCTCCCCATATAAGGATATAATGATGAATATGCCCATGTGGTCTAAAATATTAGTCATTCCATTAGTCAAATACACATTCCCATTTTTCCTAAGGAAGACCATTTTTTGTGTGTGGTTGAAGAAAGTGGGTAGTACTCGGTCTCTTCTACACACACTATTGACTTAGATTTAGAAGATGAATGAGATTACTAGAAATACCTATGGATTAAACACCTCATTCCTAAGATTTTTTTTATTTTAGCTAGCTGCTCATCAAAATATTCTAACTATGGATAATTTGGCAAAAAGAGGACTCATTTTACCTAGTAGATGCCCACATTATAAGGAAGTGGAAGATTCGGTCTACCATTTGGTTATTTTCATACCATTTTATTTCATGCATTATTGATTTGATTTTGAACAAATTCAAACTTTCTTTGGTTAAACCAGACAACATCCTTGATCTTATTAGGTAATGGAAGCCTCCTTAGAGATTTCTATATCCTTCCTTCCTTTGGTTGTTATCCCTCCCTCATTGGTTCTAGATTGTTTGTAAATCCTCAAATAATGGTTTATTATATAACAAAAGACACTAGCCAAAAAATGGTCTTCTCCGATCTTTATCAAGTCATAACTAAAAACTAAATGGCCTTCCCCCTACAAACAAAAACTTGGAATCTACATCTAAATAGTTGATCTTTAGAGAATGGGAGGTGGTACAAAAAATTAGGTCTCCTTATAAAGACTTTTTGTAAATATGTTAGGTGGAAGACACATTGATGGGGATAAAAAAGGAAATATATGTCTTTTTGGTAGGGGAGGAGTCATTAGAAATTTAGTGGGGATGTTGATTGTTGTGTATGTAGGCCCCATAAGAATTCAAACCAACCATGTGGCTAAAGCCAAGGCATCATTCTAGGGCATTTATCTTGCTTCCAGACTCAAGTTGGGTAGAATAATCTTTAAAGGGTACTCCCTCAACATCCTAAATGATTTAGTTGGTAAAACACCCCTTCCCACATAATTAAAGTAGTAATAGATGAAACCAAGTAGATTTTGATGGAAATGGAACATCTATCCATGATTAATACTTATCGTAAGGGAAATGAGGTGGAAGACTTACTCGTTAACATTAGATTTGGTCTCCCTCTTTTATCTACTTGGCACATTGAGTTACACATCGCTAAAAACATCATTTCAGTAATTCAAAATCAATCCATTACTATATAGGATGATAATGTGGCAATCACACGTGAAAATTTTACAATTTATGCCAGGGCATTCAAAAATTATACTCTCCCATCATATCACCATGTGGAGAGTTAATAAGAAAGGTTGGGGGAAAACTTACACTTCAAGTTTTTTTGAAGCCATTGGTTCTAAATAGTACGAAGTCACGATGAATTACATTTTTCATTCAATATTTCAATCCAATATCAAGAATTACATGGGAGGTGATAGGGAGATACTAGAGCTGACATCCTATTTAGATGTTTGGATCATTAAAGGGTATGAAGGAAGACACATAGAGGGGGTCATATTGAATTCATACAGAGGGTCACTACTCATAATGTGGACATCTCAAAGGAATTTATGGTATCATAGAATAAGAGAATAGTGTAAATAAGAGGCATAAGACTTTATTTAACTAAAGAATTGATAGGCAAATTCATTTGAATATCATGTAAAGGGGATAAAAACTTCAAATAATAGTCAAAGAAATTGGAACTCATGCAGATGTTTATTAGAACCAATGAGATAATGAAAGAAGAAAAAAGGGTTTCCCATGCACAAATCTTCCATGATACTAGCATGTACTATGTTTGCAGATAATGAAGTATATCACCTTCAAAGTAAGTATACTCTCATTTTTTTACATCATTTCCTTATGTTGAACTACTTTCAAGGATTCAAAATTAGCCTATCATAGTTCCTCCTTAAATCCTTAGAGTGTATGGCACTCACATACTATATTAATGAAGCTAAAATCATCATTCACCAAGGCCTCATTCTCCTACTGGTGAAATATGGTGAGACCTTTTGATTTAAAAAAGTCCCAATATGGAGTCTTCTGTGGAGGAGGACTGCCCTGAGGAAGACCTCACCTAAGGTTCCCACTACCCATTGCCCAACTTTACCCTCATAATTCCCATATCCAATATATCTACTAGGGATATTCACCTATAAATAATTATTAATAATCCTAAATCCCTTATACTAAAGGAAGGTAACTCCACAAAGGTGGTAGGTAAAGCTAAGGCCCCCTATTAGAGGTGATAGGAATCAATAAAAATTAATTATAAGGTTCTAAAAAAAATTACATGAGGTAAGGATGTGCTTGGTAGGTTTGATTTAGGAATGTAATTCCATTAATAAGGAGGCCTCCAAAATTATTAAATCCTTTTCACTCTCGGATAAGGCTGAAAGCACTCCCCAAAAGTAGGTCACTGAGGTGACAAATATTCTTCCCCCAAATCCCCCCTTAAAATAACCCTCCAAGAAGACCCATAAGAATGAAAATCCATGGAGTAAATATAGAATGATAATTCCAAAGGAGGATCTTGAAGCCTTGATAAATAGAACCTATGCTAGAATCACCATGAAAAAATTGACTGAGCAGGTAAAGGAGACTAATGCCACTAAGGTACTCATGGAGGGATCCTCCCTCTTAGAGTAATTTCTTATTTAATTTTTGTTTGTTTTTGTCCTTTATTATTTTATTTATTTGTTTGTTTTGATAGTCTATTTTTTGGATCTGAGCCATTGGGGCTTGTTATGATTTAACTTACTTTGCTTATACTCTGGTTCTAGGTTCTTGTAAAACCAAGTCTTTTACCTAATCAAATAAAAATATGGTTAATATCTCTAAAGTAACAAATAAATAATTTTATCAAAGAAAATGAAATGACGTGAGCATGCATGTATTTTTATGTAGAATAATGCAAATATTAATCATGTATTCTATTAAAAATATTCATAATATTATTCATGGCTTTAACCCATAAGAATTAGGATAAACATTTGTAGATTGCAACATTGTTCTAGCCATCTCAATAATGGTGTAATTTTTCTTTCCAACAATACCATTTTACTAAGAGAAATAGGGAGTTGTTAATTCCATTTGAATACCAAAAATAAAAAAATATAGTCAAACTATTTATGAACATATTCACCACCATTATCAGTTCTTAATGTCTTAATAGAAAAATCAAATGTATTTTCAATAGTAACTTTGAATTCTTTGAATTTAGATAACACATCATATTTATTTTAATAAAAAATTACCAAATCATTCTTATGTAATTATAAATAAAAGTAATAATATACAAATAATCATTAAGATATACAACTTTAATAGGTCATCAAACATCACTATGAATCAAATCTAAAGGATGTGAGGACTTCATATCATGATTATTGTGAAAGGGGTTAGTATGTTGCTTAACCCTTAAATAACCCTCACAAGTTTCATGATAAGATGGGATAAAAGGAAGTCAAAAAATAAGATTATTTGTAGATATATCATTTAAAATTATGAAATTAACATGTCTTAATCTCTCATTCCATAATTGAGATTCATTTTTACTATGAGATGAAAGAAAACACAGAGAAGGAGAGAAAATGTATAAACCATTCTTTTGAAACCCTTAAAAAATCAAAGATCCAAATTGATTTATAATAGACCAACTACCTTTAAGAAATGTTATGATGAAATTATCATTAATAATTTGTGAGCAATATAACAAGTATTTTTTAAGCTTAGGTACATAGAAAACATCATTTATAACAACATTTGAAAATTTATATTTTCCTTGTTTAGTTACTTCTAAGAAATAATTATCTCCTAAGTAAATATTTTTAGATATATGTAGATAATTAAAAAAAAATTGATAGGAAAAACAAATGGTGAAATACACCGCTACTAAAATCCACTTATTTTCATTTGAAGCAAATAAAGCAACATATAAAGTAATAACATTTTGATCGTGATTTTTATTTTGATTAAGGTTTTGATTCTTCTACTTATTTTGTGTAGATTTCTTCCCTTTGTTATTTTTAGAAGATTGATTATTAAAATTGGCTTTATTCTTATTAAAAAAAATTTATGACCAAACATTCCACATATCTTACAATTTCCATTAAATTTAGGTTTATGATTCTTATTAATAGATTTCTTATTCTTATTTGAGCAAAAAGTATAATTATGGTTATATATTTTTTTTAATTATTATTATCAAAAATAGTATTGAAGGTGAGAAGTGCTTGAGTGGCATTATCTTTAAAATTAAAAGTTGTCATAACTTACTCTTCTTAAATAAATAGAGAAAATAAGATGGTAAGGCCGGGTATTTCTTGCTAAGTTTGATATTTAGAATTTAAAATTCAAATGAAATTTATAAATTATTCATTAATATTTAATTGAACGATAAAATAAATTAATTGATATTGAATCAAATTACAGCTAAAACCATCTAAGTGTGATTTAATGTTTTTAATTCTAGCAAGAAAATACACAATCTTTTCATCATCTTTCATATGTGTAGTTAGCAATTCAAGGATTAGATTAATAATTTTTGAGAGGCAAGTAACCTTGTGCATGGAATAAAGGAGTTTCCAAGCATTACTAGGAGACTCATGATTACCAATATGGATAATTAATTCATCTTTAACACTCTATAATATAATAGATACATCTTCCTATGATTTTTGTTGAAATGCATTAGTAAGCTCAGGGGTCACATCTCATCTAGATGAGGATTTTTTAGTACCAAAGAAAATATTCCATAACTTTAAGGCCATTAATTTGACTTTAATATGTATTTTCTAAATATTATAGTTATTTACATTAACCGGTTGTGATTTATCTAAATTAAAATTAGTCAAAGCCATAACTTCTCTTTAAGAATGATAGTAAACAAATGCTAAAAAAATTAGTGTAAGTTTTAAATTTATTTGACAGTAAAAAAAAATTTAAAGTACAAACACACAATAATTGTTCAATTAAATAATAGAAAAGGAAATAAAAATATAAAAGATAATGACAAAATAAGTTTTCACAAATGTCACAAAAAACACTAAATATGCATAACTTTTTAAAAAACTTTTTAATGATTTTTTTAACTATTATTAAAAATAAACTGAATCACACATATAAATATAATTAATTACACAATTTATATGCCAAAAATTGCAAAAATTTAGATTATAGTTGCACTAAACTAGGTGTCGAAAGAGTCATACTCAAAATAACCACCTAGATATTATTATTAAAAAAGTTATAAATTTATTAATATGAGGTTTAAAAATATATAATACACCATGTACATGTGTTTTTAAGGTGCCAAAACCTAGGGATCGATTGGTTATATGACTATGTTTGACAAAACATTGACTAGGTCAAAAGTCAAAATAAGTTTAACAGGTCAACTGGGGTTTTAAATGCCTAAAAAATTTACACATAAACCAAAAAATAGAATTCAATTTAAATTAAATTTAAAAAATAATTTAACCAAGTCAAAAAATATTTATTTTAGGGGGTTTTGAACATGGGGCCTCCTTAGTTGTAAGTTATAGTAGAAAAAACTTACCAACTCATCTAGGATTATTTTCAATAAATAACATGCAAAAATTTATAAATGAATATTTTAAAACTATTGTGTGTGTGTGTGTGTGTGTGTGTGTGTGTGTGTGTGTGTGTGTGTGTGTGTGTGTGTGTGTGTGTGTGTGTAATTTTAAATAGTAAAAACACTATTTGCTTACTTTTTGGAAAATAAACAATCTCTTAACATGGGACCTAGGTAGCTTGCATGGAAAATTGAAGTTTTCATAAAATCAATTATTTTTTAAATACTTCAATAAAAACATTACTTAATTTTGTAGCTTCCTATAGGTGAGAATGGTAATTTTGTATATTTTATTATCTTATATCTCCCTTTATATACCTTGTATTGGCTTAAAACATTGTCAACCTCCTCTTTTTCCCTGATAAACAATCTAGACCCCTTTAAAAAATTGTGGAGAATTTCTTCAAAATATTTCTAGAATACACACCAACACCTTGATGACTAAAAAATTTATAAAAAGGATTGAGACATCCTTTATAATATTTTTGGATAGTTTATAAGACTAGTATAAGTATATTGAAGACTCGAAACACCTCAAAATAATTTAAAAAAAATCATCTGGTACAGTGTCATATAAGGATGCCATAAGAATGTTAGAGGTAGTTTTGAATAATTTTTAAATGTTTTAACATGGATATAGAAATATTTAAATGATTTTAAATGAATATTCAAGGCTCTAAGATGTTTAACCAAGCCTCCCAAGATCAACAAAGATAATTCTCTCCTTATATGGCATCTTAGTGTCATACACCTCCTCACAGGGTTGAAATACAATAAAATTTTATTTGAAGAAATTAATTTTTGATCATATATATCCACCAATATCTAACACCTTGATAAAATTCATGTATATAATAATAACTTACATATAGAATATATGATGAATAAATAATAAGTAAATTATAATAAATGAAGCACACATACCATTGCACATATTTTTACATGAGAAAACCTGTGGGAAAACCTCTCAAAGGGAAAAAACCCATAATGATGAATTGTTCAATAATTGAGAAACTCCTCAGTACCCATACAAGTTATTAAACCTTTCACTTCTTCTCAGACAAACTTTCACAAAACTCTTTAAGATTGAATATGATTAATATTTCATATTCACAAGTTAGTTTCAAAATAGGGGAAAAACCCTATTTATAGGGAAAAATGAAGGGATGTGATTGTTGTAAAAGTAACAGGTTCATACATATTGATAAAATAATTTAATTAAAATTTGATAATAATTAAATAATTATAACTCTATTAGCTATTATCATGAGGTTTCTACCTTGTGGTAATAAATAATATATTATTGTTTATTTAATTAATACCAATGCTAAGATTCAATTAAACCCACTTAGAATTAAATGTTATTAAGATAAATGATATTATCATAGAATTAGGATATCTATGACCTATTTGATGTGTCCCATAAGATGAGGAGAAGACAATAAACAATCAACAATATGCATTCAAAATAAAACCTATATTTAGTGGAAGAATGGGTGTGAAATCAATGTTCAATCAACATAACTACATTACTTGAAGTGGAGATATATTAGTCTCACCTAACCCTTAATTTAAGTGGTACATCATGAAATATTAGGGGATATTAGTTTCCCTTGCACTAGAATTTATTTTTGATCGAAGGTCTTAATCTAAAATTTTGACATGGCTTTTCTAAATGGACCATGATATACATCATAGTAGGTGGGGCTAAAAATATGTCAAGAAAGAACAAATAAAGTGTAAAAGAGGGTCTATCCCCTTTGTGACCACTTCAATCATCAAGGTCTCAATGAAGTACTATAGAAATTTTGAATTTCAGGGCCATGTCTAATAGTGAAACATTAGGGATAAACTCATTATTTTCATAAAACCCTTTATGGGGAATTATTTTATGACCTTGGTGATAAATTTCATCAATTTATATCCCATGTCATATGTAAAAATTTGGTATGTGTGCTGAGATATGAAACCCTAGTCTTTTTTTCATAAGAACACATAAGAAGGAGGTGAAATTCACCACTTGCAATCAACAAAGAAGAAACTGAGACAAAAAAACATGTGTTTTTGTCACACATGCTCCCTCAAGGGGGCATGGGGATAGCATATGAATGATATATTATTAAAAATCAATAAAATAAACAAAATATACAAGAAATTAAATAAAAGAAGTAATTTTTTTATAGCATCAAATGCAAGTGTTGGTTATTTCTAATTTCACAAAAAGAAGAGTTTTTAAAAGTGTTATTTTGGACAAAAACCTCATCTTTAATAAGTGGGATTGAAATAAACAAGTTGAAGTGTTAAATTTTAGTCTTTATAATTCATAGGATGTTGAATAGCTATCTATTTATCTCATAAAAAAATTACTCCAAGTGATCCCATCATTTAGAAGGATGATCCTACTTCTTAGTAGGAAAATCACACCATTATACATACATACGAAATGACAAATAGGAAATTAATGATTAAAATAAATAGTAGACTCATATAACCAATTTTTATGGAAATAAAATTGTTAAATAGGGTGTTCCAACTGATTTTAAAATGATAAACATGAAGAAAAGATAGTCTACTACCTTCAGGATGTCATCATTATATACATCAATTTTATCAATACATAGTGTGTTATCAATGAAATGTAGAACATTACCATCATTAAGGTTTTGATATCACCTTTTATAGTTTAAATGAAGTTGAGATCATTACCATTTATACATAGTTCATTCCTACCAATACATTTCCCATCAATACATAGAGCATTCCCATGATTTTCTTGAAAAACATAGAGAGATATAAACAAGGAAAAGATATATCTTTATTTATATCTTGAATGGAGATCAATACATATTTAATTACCAAATATACATAGAGGTTTCCTACCATGTTATTAAAAAAGATAGAAAAATAAGGGATAAATGGTATCACCATTACACATAGTGATATCATAGATTACAATAAGTAAATCTATTGATATGTAGAGTGTTCTTGTTGATATTTAGATAATAGAAAAATACAAAATTTGGTAAAAAAACAAGTGAAATTAATCTCTTGAATGATCTCATTTTGTAAATAGATGATGATGTAATATTCTAAATATGATTTTGGGATGCATGGTCCTATTGGGCATACCATATGTAAACAAACAAGTACCAAAATAGTTAGTTTTGTTGTTACTATGAAATTGAAAGCGAATACATAGAAACCTAAAATCCAAGTGTATGTCTTCAGATTGGGAAAATAAAAATAAGAGATAAAAAAATTAATAAAGAACACAAAACAACATAAGTCTACCTTCCTCTTTGGATGTCTCTAGTTTACTGGCATATGGTTTGTTTGGCCTAGAATGTAAATCTTAGAGTCTTCATAAATGTCATGGCATCAATCTTATGTCATCTCCACTTATGCTCTGCATGTTTGATTAAATAAAGGAATTAATTCATGAATATTTTATTAGATTTTGATAGAGTATGTTTGCACAAAAACTATTGATTATAATGGAAAATGACCCTTATATTTATATTTTTCTTAGACTGATTTCAAAAATTAAATAAACATATAGATGTGTGGTTGAGATTTAGTGTAATTTGGATTATAAATGCAATTAATATTTAGGATAGAGTTTGCATTAATTAATAATGGGTTGAATTTTTGATATTTACTTTTATTTATGTTGATATTTCTTTATTTTGGCATCTTGGCTTATCATGTCATGATGAGGATATTTGTTGAGTTTCTGAGTTTACATAATTAGGAATTTTGAAAATTCCCATGGATTTTATTTTTCACCATTTTATTTGTTTTGATTAGTTAATTCATCCTAATTAGCTTTTGTATGATTTATGCCATATTAAAATTTGAATAATTGTTTAACATAATTGGTTCTAAAAATCACTTACAAAGTATTAATTTGAATTGGGATGAATTAAGAGTAGTTAAAAATTGGATATAGTGCATTTCCAAAATCATGGATGCCCTAAGGTATTTCAAGATATACATGTCAATTGTGTAAGTAAATTTGGTTGTTTAAGTGATTTTTGATGTGATTCATGCATTGTTGTAGAAAGTAATTCTAATTATAAATTAGATAAAATGTGATGAAATTGGAGTGTCTATACATTTGAAATGTGGTCCTAAACCAATATTTATGTGTTCTTCTTACCTAATGGTATCTAGAGAAACCAATGTGAAGGAATATATATTTATTCCTACAACATCTTCTACTATCTCTTTAGTGAATGATGTTGGGAATGGATCATGTAAGTAAGCCTTATTCAACTCTCTATATTTAGCATAGATTCAGATTTCTCTAGTTTTATTATTTATATAACCATATGTCTTATCCATTTCATTTATTCAACATGGGTTATTATTCCTTCATCTAACATCTTATCCAGCTAATTTTTTACTTTGGCCTTGACATTGGGATTTAGCTTGTATGGTCATTACCATAAGGTTTTTATATCTTGTTTTAATTATATTTTCATAGTTCCAACATGTCATTTTATTCTTGTTATCTTAGTGAATGTTTATGGGTATATATACTTATATTATCATTATAATTATAGTATCTTTTCCACTTCTTATTCTTCCCAATAATTTCATACTTTTTATATTTTTGTATTTTCCTTTATAGATATATTCGCATCTCTAAAACTTGTAGGTTGATAAAAATATTGAATTTTATCCTCTATAGTATTGAGTACTTATGCCTTTCCTTCCTCAATTTTATTTTTATATTTTATGGGTTTTCCTCAGTATTCTCTTCTTATTCTATGATTATTTTACAATTTACCATAATCTCAAGTTATTTTATTTTTCTATATCTTTCTTCATTATTTGATTAATCTCTTGTGATTTTACCAATTTGTTCTGAGTCATCCATGTTCCTTAATAATGTCTACTCTAATTTTATTTTTTTATATTTTTATTTAATGGTAGAATATTGCTTGAATAAAAATATTTTTTTATCTTCCATAATTCATGATAAATCTTGGTATCCACATCCCAAAAGTTAAAATTTTTATATAAATCCACTTTTATGTTCTCTCATCTATAGGTTCCTTTATGTTTCTCTTGATCCATATAACATGTATTTGGATAAGTGTCTAGGGTCTAGTAAAATAAATGTGTCCATAAAGTATTGTTAGTTTATCCATTTATAGTACATGCCTTTTCATAATTTTCAATGTGTACCCATGGGTTTGTTGTTCCAACATATTTCCTTATCTCTGTAAAATAAATTTTGGTTTTAATAAACCTTATCTTATGTAATATGATAAATTATTTCTAATTTCATATTATAAATTTATGTGTATTCCACCACCTTTCGAAAGTGACAGTTAATGTGTAATCAATGTTATGCATCCATGTTTTCTATTATGGGAATATAATTATCATCTATTGTAGGTTATTTTAAAAAATTAATTCCATTGAATTTGGGTATTTTTACATGGGAAGATTGTCTTATGAAATAATCCTTTCTCCTCTATAGTATTTTATTGTGCAATGTGGTAGTATTATTTCCCCTAGATGGTATTTTCCACATGTGGAGAAACTTTATAAACATTATTTCTAACTCCCCATATAACCACGATTTAATATCATTATTCAAGGTTGTTTATACCTCTTCATGTTCATGTAGTATTTCCCATTCATCATTTAGTTCATGTTCATCTTTAAATTTTATAATTTTCTTTAGTCTATATACACTAGAAATGTATTCAAGTATAATTTACTCATCATCAGACCACAATTCCTCTTACCATACAATGCCAATTCCTATTTGGAATAAAAAATGGACAACAAACCATTTCATTCAAATGTAATTTCTTTATCTTTAAATTTTAATCTACCATTATAGACAATGAAACATTCTAAGTTTTACAAGGCTAGGTATCCTATATCATACATATTTATCACTTCAAAATCCACTATTATTTTTATTTCCATTAAGTTAGCTTCAACATATATTAGGGTTTTAATTTGTGAGTGTGGTGTAGCATCAACCATTATAGTATCACAAGATGTGGCATGTACCTATGATTTACTAAGTAGCTCCCATGTATTGTGAAGTAATACATTTGTATCTACCACCAAGATATAATAATGTCTTGTTTACCTCATGGCAATCGATTTTGATAATTAGTAAAAAAAAAAAAATCTTTCATTTCCTATTCATTATAAAGGTGTTCTTCTTATTCTTCTATTGGTATTTCAAAATCCACTGTACTCTACATTATCATTATTACTTATTCCATTATTTACATAATTATGTTAATTTAGTCACTAAATCTAGATTTTTAATTATTTTCATCATTTTTTTTAAATCCCCAATTTTATCTTCAATAAAATAGGTTAATTTGAGATTATCCTTATCTTTTTTTCTTGTATGATTTTTTTAATTGCCTCTACTATGCAGTCAAGTTCATGTATATTAGTTTTTGTTTATATTTATTTATGTCTAAATACTCTTTAGAATTAGTATCCAACTCTTTTATTTTCCCTATTTTCATTCAACTTTGAGTAATTACCACCACTTAGGGTTTTAAATAATAATTAATAATAATGAGAGCCTTATTATAAGGTCTCTTTTTATATTCTTTCATTTTTTATTGACATTCTCTAATTTCATCAAAAAAAAATTCTCTTATTAATCCTCCTCTTCATATACAATATTATCATCTCTTACTTCTAAATGAACTTAATTACACATCCTTTTTTTATTTTTTCAAAGAAAAAAAAAAAAACCTTTTTCTTAGGGGAGATTATGATAAATCCTCAGTCTTTGTTTCACCATTATATTTTTTTCATTTTATAGCATGAGAAGGAATCATGACTGACATTTAACTAGGGGATTGCATTATTTTTCCTTCCTACCCATCCAAAGGAAATTAAAACTTTTCTTCCTATTCTTCTCTAGTTGCCCTTCGGGATATGAGTTAAAGAAAGCAAACTATAAGAGTACACCTATGTGTTGATGTAATTGCCTTGCCTATTGACAAGTTGTTTTTACAAAGTATGTATCATTGTAAGCTTCTAAAATTTAGATTAGGATAAATATAGATAATTATTTTAAGTGATTATATCCAAGGAAATAGATATAGAGAGATATTGGAGGGTACATGTCCCTGACTTCGAAGAAAAAATGAGTTGTCAATATCTAATTGAGATTAGCTCAACCATGAAACCTAATGATAATTGTAACCTAGTGAGTTTTTGTGATCAAGTCCAAAGTGAAAACTTGAAAAGATTAAGTGATTTATTCACCCCAACCATAACATAAGGTGAACCAAATAATATGATAAATTGCCTCATTAAAGTCTATAAAAGACATCTAGGTATCAGTACATGAAATAGTTTTTGAAGATGAATTTTATTTGAATTTTGTAATAGTAGGCACATTTTTCATAGAATATGTATCTTATATTTATCTCATGATAAAAATATGTTTAAAAATGATACTATGTATATAATTTTTCCACAAATGTGTATCATAATCATATAACTATGTGATTTGTCCAATTTGGAAAACTATGTAAATGTGGAGGACATGCTTCCAAATCATTCCCCCACTATATATGAATAAATATTAAATTGATATAATTACCAATGTGTAGTACATGTTTCTAAGCACATGACCCCACTATAAACTAGAGATGTTAAATATTGAGTAGGTGTGGATAGCATTCTTCCAATACATTCCCCCACTAAATATATAAATTTCAAGTACCAAACTAAATGAATGTGGAGGAAATGATTATAAAAAATTCCCCAACTAAATCTAATTATATGAATGTGTGGAATCCATGCCCCTATGACATGCCCCCATTAAGTCTATAAATTGGTGTTAAGTACCATATATTGTGTGAGTGTGTAGAATATGCTTCCAAAGCATGCCGAAAATATAATATGGAAAAAATTAATAATGTGGAAACCATGTCACCATGACATGCCCCCATTAATACACCCTCCATTTGAGGTGAGGGAAATATAGTACCTAGTAGTTAGTTCACCTCAATATGGTGAGATAAGTGTAAATCTGTGAATGTAACTAGGTAAGATATATAAGGAAACATGTCTAGATAGATGTAACATTTAAGAACATATAACTAATTTGATCAGATATAGACATTCCTCTACATAATTACTTAGCACAAAAGGGTATTTGGTAATTTTGTTTAAAAATTCTATTCAATAAAATCTTATAACATACTAATGGTCTTTAGTGACTTTATTGGTGAGTTCCTCCAACACATTTCATCTTTTCAACACTTCACATTTTTATGTATTATCCCTATATGAATTTAATCTTTGGTGCTTATCTTTGAAGAATTTGTTTAGAAAATCTATTATGGATTTTGATGTACAAAAACCAAAGCTATATTTTCCTTGTATTAGAACACTTTTCCATTTAATCTTTGGCCACTATTCTTTGAGAGACTAGTTTCCAAAGTTTTACATTTTAGTTTACCTAGGTATTCATATAATTTATTTGGTAAAGACCCTTTAGAAAAATTACTCAACACAAAAGGGGTCTTCAATGAAAGTGTTCAACAATTTTTTTCAATAAATTCTTCTCATTTATTACGGTGTTCAGTAGATTTTTTCAATGAAAGAGCTCAAAAAATCAAGGTCTTTGGTAAACTA
This sequence comes from Torreya grandis, assembly GCA_037957365.1. NCBI lineage: Eukaryota > Viridiplantae > Streptophyta > Pinopsida > Cupressales > Taxaceae > Torreya > Torreya grandis. Next base: position 793,205 of record JARHVA010001067.1, read on the forward strand.
ATCTAGATATTTCCTATGAATCATTTAGATCTTTGGTAAAAGTGTTCCAAACATTTGTTCAAGATACATGTCTACCTCACAAACATTTTTATATCCTGACTCATGACTTCTAACTACATAAACCAAAGCCAAATATGTGATGAAACTACACTTAGAAACTGGTAATGATGTGGAACTCTTAATAAATTTTAATGGTGCTTACATGGAATACCCACCCAATGAAGTGTCAAAGCTTAAATTTAATAAACAAATCAAAGTTATAAACATTGGGAATCAGTGGTGCACAAATTAGAAATCAATGCCAAAGCTACATTAAATTATTTAGAATGATGATGTGCCCATTCAATTTTAAGATTAATTTTGAACTTAATTAATCCCCTTTAATCAATACCAAGCCACTAGTGTTTCCATCTTAACAACATACTTAGAAGAGACTAGTAATTGAATTTCAAACTAGACTAGTATCAACTCAGTTGAATAATAATGGAATCCTCATATAGATCATTCTAAGGAAATCTCCCCATTCAATATTTTACATAAAATATTTCATTCAGTACATGGATATTCTATTTTTCAAATAATTTGGAGCTTTTGTTTGAGATATGTATCTATCTTTAAAACAATGTTATATCCCAACTCATGACTTTTGACTACCAAAAACTACATTATTCAGTAAACAAAAGATAAAGACATAAAAGAATGACCCATAGAAATGGGTAATGATGTGTAAATAATACTAAATTTCAATGGTGTATATGTGGTATACCCACCAAATGAAATGGAAAATTTCAAATTCAATAAATAAATAAAAGTTATAGATGTTGGAAATTAATAGTGCATAAACTAGAAATTAATAACAAAGTTATATCAAATCAATTCAAATGATGATGTACCCATTTGATCTCAAGATAAATTTTAAACTCAGTTAATCCCCTATGATCAATCCCTAACCACTAGTGTTTCCAAATTAATAACATACTCAAAAGAGTTGAGTGATGGAATTACAAACCAAACTAGTATCAACACAATTGAATAAAAATGACATCTTCATCTAGATCATTGTAATTAATTATTACCCCTTAGATATTTTCTTTCAAATATTAAATTTAGTACATGGATAAAATCATTGAAACCACAATATTAAATAATGACTATACCAACTACTTGGTGTTGTGGGAGGCCATACACTAGGTTGACAGACATACACATGAGAAAAATTTTAATTTGACTTAGCACTAATTGGTCATAGACCTCTTCTTACTCAAGAATGAAGGGTTACACCTCACACTAATGAATCTAGAAGTCATGCCTTGTATCGGTCTCCTAAAATATTTATTCTTCACTAGGAAGATATCTAGAGGATCATTCCTACATCATATCAAACACAAAATGGTCATGACATGCATATCTAGTGATGCATTTAAAATTTACATCCCCCTTCCTATTGAAGATTCCACTTATGATTTACATAGATTAGTGAAATGGAAGAAATAAATAATAAATGAGAAGACACTCAATAGTTGGATGCTCCCTAGAGAAATAATAAATTTTAAAGATAAGTAGCCCACATTAGAGACTAAATATAGAATAGGAATTCAAATTAGGATATCCATATTGAATAGGTTATTTGGATACCCAAAAATTGAATTCATTAACTTGTAATGGGTTCTGATTCTTGATTTGGTAAGGACCTTGGATATTACATTTTCCCTAGGTGAAGTGATCAGAGCAAGGATGTGAGAGCAGATATTGCATAAGGATAAGAGGCCTCCATGATGTAATTTTCATATGATGTCTTACTTAAAATAGTCCTTGGCATAGTTTACATTAATAATGGATAAATCTAAATTCCTCTCTAGAATATATAAAGAATCAAATATGTGATTCTTACTTCTTCATGCACATATATGAGTACACTCGCAATATTGTGTACATATCCAAGGACATCTACCCTTAGGTATATATAAATATCTATGAGTCCCTCTACTTAAAATATCAAATAATATTACAAATACATTATTGATTAGGGGAGACTACTAGTTATAGCCTAAATACATAGTCTTGATGGTTACATGCCATAAGGTTTTACCTCTATTCCTCCCCAATTATGTCCTCCCTAATTATGTCCCATACAAGTTGGCAGAGCATGAAATAACCTACTAGTTATGGTGGGGTATGGACAAGGACATGCATAAGAGCAATAAAGTTTACTTTTATAGTTCTCACTTGATGATTTGAAGGATGTGTTATACAAATATAAATCATTTCTATGAGCTAGATAAGTACAAAGAATACTATTCTTTTGCTACATATCCACATAGCGACTAGGATCCCCATGGATATTTTAAAAAAAAACATATCAAGGGACTGTGTAACAAAAATCAACATCAATCTCATGATCATGATTTATTATTCCTCAATGCTCAAATTGATAACCAAGTCAAGGATAGGGTATAATAAATTCAATTAAAAGAAGAAAGTATGAAACTTAGTCAAAGGGAACCTTTCCTTTACATAAAGGAAGCACAAACTAGAATCTCACCAGTTAAAGGATGTGATTCATTAGAATTATAGATTAATAGACCTTCTTAACCAATAATGGAATAATTTCAACCCTCTTAGACACCCTTATGGCACTCAAGGTAGTGAATAAGGAATTAAGGGTGTCTAATACCTCACTTGGGTAAAAATAAGATGAACCCATTTGTATTGATTCTTTAGATTTTGATGGCCCTATCTAAGATGATGTTTTGTCAAGATTTTGTGGTTACCTCAACCACACAATAATATCTTTCCACAACTACCAGGATGCCCATTTATTATATAAATAATCTCAGGGCTCAACCCCCCTTCAATTATCCCAACCAAAGGATCAATATTAGTAGAGCTAACCACATATAGGCACTTGGATGGGAGTCCACTTATGAGGAAACAAAATTATAGAGAGTGAAAATATTGAGCCTTTGGAACTCTAAGGGAAAGGCACCATTTCATAAGCAACCATCATGTGAGATAACATACCCTCCAATTTCCATTACCCCTAATGTTTCTTATGTATCTCTTTCTACTATTAGTTCATTTGATCATGTTTCATTTGGTCCTCTTATCCCCATCCTCTCTTGGTTCCCATAGTGGAGGTTGATCCTATTCATCCCCTTATTCAATTGGCCATGCTAATTCTAAACATAGAGTATTTATCCTCTACCCTTGTATTTCTTATTACCCTAATTTATTTTTAATCTAATTGCTCCTTCTATATCCATTCCTTTTATTCCTATTTTTATTCCTTCCACTACTATTCCACTCCCTATAAGAACCAAGAAAAAGGCCACAAAGAAGGCAAGGGGAGTAGTATCAATTTCCTAGATATATGTGACATCTAAAAAATTAAATCTTATAGTTACCTATCCTAATCCATCTCAAGATACAATTGTGGTAACCACCAGGAAGGTTAAGAAGAAGAAAAATACAATTTAGATAGTCCATCTGATACCACAATATGGTATAGTGGACTAGTCTAAAAACATCTAGCCTTCACCCCCTGATCCCCTTCTAGAGAAAAATTTGAGGTTTACATTATGATATTTATTGGGTGAGACTACAACTTTAGATAATCAACCCATAGATCCAACCCAATTTGTTATCCCACAGTGGGAAATAAACATGTGCATGGAATTTTTTAAATGGCCTAATCTATAAATTATAGGATTCCAATTGTAAGTTTAGTATTCAAAAAATCTACCAAGAGTGTATATAGGGTATGAAAGAGGAAGATATAAGATGATACTAGAAGAGCAATCATAGTGGAGGAGAGGAAATAAATGTTTACTTTACCTAACAGGAAGGATATAAAATTGGGGAAATCCCCATATATAGAGGATTTTAAATCCTATTTTGAAACACAAAAGGATTCTCTAGTAGAGATACATGAAGGAACTAAAATGGTGAGGAGATAACTATAAAAATAACTAGACAAAATAAGAGAACAATAACAAACTGTTCATGTTCTAGTCCAAATTGAGATGGATGTCCAGAGCATTGCATCTAGGTTGTATAATAATATTGAGGTTATTAGTGAAATGAGGGAATAATTGGTATGTCATATAGTAGAGACCACAAAATTATTTAATTATTTGAAAATAAATGATAATAAACTAAAATTTCTATTTATTTTTAAATCTAAAAAAGCATATGCACACCTAAACTTGATGACACCATTAGAGGGTAATAATGACCTCAACATGGTATTCATTAGGACATATAAGTCTAGGGAGTGGATTAATGTAGCTGATGAAGTAATGACTAAGTATGCAGAACATGAAAATCTCATCTAGCTGATATTAGATGAACTGAATCTTTCACAAGCCAAGGATTCAGTTCATACATACAAGAGCATACCTAAACTTACACCTTTATTATTGACTATCTGAGCATTTGGAAAGAACATCCATAATTATTTATTCAATTTTGGAGCTTCAACCATGGTGATGCCTATTTTAGTTTGCCAAAATTTGGGTTTGACCCCAAATCCATGCAAAGAATAGTTTCACAATTTGATAAGACTATGGTTCCTATAATAAGAGAGTTAAACAATGTATGGATATAAGTAACATACGAACCATGACTACTAATGATGATCAACATACTAATAATAGATATTCTATAAGGGTATGAACTCCTCCTTAGTAAATATTGGTCCAAGATATTGAATAGCTATATAAAAATAGATTTATCTCATATTTAGTTACTATGGAGAGGTATTCCAAACTATATTCAAATTGATAAAGAGCCAAAAATAAAGCATCTCATTACTGAATACAATAAAAATAATGAAGAAGTAAGTGTTAAATCTTAACCTTGCAATTTATACCTTCATTACAAAGTATGAAGTGAAAGAACTAGAAGTCTAAAGACCTTCTTAGTTATGTATCCTCCACTTTGATGGTGTAAGATCCAAGAAAGGATTAGGTGTTGACATTAAATTAGTGGACCCATAAATTAATAAATAACTATTAAAATATAGACTGTAATTCCCTTGCACCAATAATAAAATATAATATGAGTCAATAATATTTGGACTACATTTTTCTCTAAAAATAATGTCAAACAATTACTGATTTTTGGAGATTTAGAATTGGTAGTCTATTAGGTCAGGAATAAATACTAGCTCAAGATACCATATTTAAAAAGATACAAACATAGAGCATGGGATTTGATTGAGTCTTTTGAGGATTTTAACATAATGGCTATACCTAGAGAATAAAATAAAGTTTTTATTTCATTAGCTACCTCAGATGTGAACTTGGTACCCCTATAGGAGTCCAAGGTGTAAACATTTTCCATTGAGCTAGTGCCTTGTCCATCAGTTTCAGACAATGTGGAAAATTTCCAAGATTTTTATGATGACTAGAAAATTGTCTAGTTCTTCACTAACTCAGGACTATTTGATTCTCAAATCATTAATGACAAGGAAATTGATTACTTATTCCAAGAGGAATTAGGGGGATAAGGAGTTATTCAACTAAGGGAAAATCATTCCCTCTGGGATTTTTTTCTTTGGAAAGGACATTTTATTTGTATCCTCAAGCTCAATAGCAAATATATCAAAAAGTAAATGAATTTGAATTAAAAAGGGATAATATGGAAGATAAGAGTAACATAAAGTATGTTAACATTGGTCTTATTTGTATTCCAGAGGAAAGGAAAATGATGAAGAGTTTACTCATTCAATACAAAGATGTGATTGCATGGACATATTAAGACATGAAGGTTTTCAACCCAAGGGTCATCACCTATACAATAACACTAAAATTGGACCATAAATCATTTAGGTAAATGCAAAGGCTAGTAAATTCTATCATGAAACCCCTTATTCAAAAGGAAGTGGAGAAGTTATTTAGTGTAAAAATAGTTTTTCTTATTTTCATTCTAGTTAGGTGGCTAATTTTTTTCTAATTGAGAGTAAAAGTTGACATATTAGGCTCTTTGTTGATTTTTAAAAATTAAATAAGTCCTTTAAGAAAGATAATTATCCATTACCTTCCCTGGATGAAGGCATCTAAATAGTCAGTGGTTTAGGAATGATGTCTTTCTTGGATGGATTTTTAAGGTATAACCAAGTGCTAGTAGAATTAGAAGATATAATGAAGACAAAATTCACCATGAAGTGGGGTACTTATGCATATAATAGGATGATATTTATCCTAATTAACATAAGTGACATGTTTTAGTGAGCTATGGACCATGCCTTTTATGGGATGATAGGTAAATGTATAATCATTTACATGGATGACCTCATATTCTTCTAAAAATCAAGGACCGATCATGTAGGGCACCTAAAATCAATATTTGAAAGATGTAGAAAGTTTGGCATTTTGATGAACCCTAAAAGGAGTATATTTGGTGTCATAGAAGGTAAGATCTTGAGTCATATCATCAACAAATACCAGATTATAATTGACTCATATATAAATAAAAAGATATCAAAAACTGCTTTCCCAAATAGCAAGAAGGAACTCAAATATTTATTTGGTAAGATAAACTTCATGAAAAGTTTCTAATAGGCTTTTTAGAAATGGTTAGACCTCTATATGAAATCCTCAAACAAGATGCTCAAGTGAAATGGATACTAGAGGTGTGAAATTATTTTAAATACAATAACTATGCAATATCATAGGCCCCTTTACTAATAAGTCTAGACTTTACTAAAGACTTCTTACATCCATTCACCTTAGAACATACTATTGTTATCGTGTTCACCTAAAAGAAAGAGGAGAGTATCATTTTCATTAGTAACAACTTGAAAGAATCAGAACTTAGGTATTCCATGATAGATAAACAAATCTTTCTCCTTATCAAATTGGTGAATAAATTATGGAAAATATAATCACCATTGTACTAAATCCTACTATTAAGCTTATTTTATCATAAAATGAATTAAGAGAATTAAAATCAAAATGGATGGAAAATTATAGGAATTTGACATAAAAATCAAGCCTTCCATGATCATTAGAGGTTAAGGCATCATTTATCTCATGGCTAATCCTGACCCATACATCACTACTGAGAAAGTTTATGAAAACCAAGTATCTAAAGGGGATTAGTATATTGACATTATTCAATACTTGATCATAGGTACCTACTCCCTAGAGCTTAAAATAGAATAAAGGAGAGTTTCAGGAATCAAAGTGGCCCATTACATGCTCATAAAAAAGATCTTATATAGAATGAATTATGAAGGCATCTACCTCATATGCATATCATCAAAGGAAGCTCAATAAATTATGGAAAATTTGCACTAGAAGGTAAGGTAGTGGTCATCCCTAAAGAAAAATCACCACCCATAAAATCCTCAGACTAAGATATTATTGGCTAATAGTTTTCAAGGATACACATTTTCATTTATAAATGTACCATGAATGCCAATTCTTGGAAAAAGTGGAAGTATATGAAACCATGCCTCTATAGTTGGTGATTAAAGGAAGACTATTCACCCAATGGAGCTTGTAATTCATTGGGATCATTAATCTGAATTCTTTATTTATACATAAGTTTGTACGCACATATATAAACTATCACACATAATGGACTAAATTTTTATCTATAAATAATTCAAGAGCACAATATGTGATCAACTTTCTATAAGAAAATATCATAACTATTTTTATTACTCCCATATCTCTAGTTCATGACAATGGGATAACATTCTAATCATATAAATTTACTGAATGGACCCATGAAAATTGAATCACCATCAGGTCATCATCCATCCATCACCCATAAGGAAATGGGTTGGTTGAATCAAGAAATAAGAAACTGATTGATGCCATTAAAATTTCTATAGTAGACAAACCTAAATATTGGCATAATATACTAAAGTATGAACTATGGGTTGATTAAAGAAGATATAAGTAGGCACTTAAAGCCTCACCTTGATTAATAGTCTATGGGCGATAACCCATTTTCTCAATCATGCATAAGTTTTGAACATATTAGTATATGCAAGAATACATGGAACCAACTGAGAAGGTGTAGTATCAATTATTGTACATAATAAAAATGGAAGACTTGAGGATTGAAGCTTTAGATAAATATCAATATATAATGAAAATATGGTGTGATAAAAGAGAAAAATTCAAAGCATTCATAATATCTAGCCTAGTGATTCTATAGGATACATCCCATTAAAATAAAGGACAACATGATGATTTGACCCCATTATAGATTGGACCTTATCAAAATTTTGAGATGTTGGGTAATAATTATTTCCATCTAAGGGACCTCTAAGGAAATGAAATGACATATCCAGTCAATAGACAATTTTTGAAGCATTAATTTATGGTTGTTTACTCTATAATTATCCTTGAATAACAATAAAGGTGATGGTAAGAGTAGGAATAAGATATATTTATTGTTTTATTAAAATAATTTTTATGGATTTAATAAAATAGTTTCCCTAATTCCTAGGTTACCTTTCCTAGTTTTTAGTAGTTCATTTTATGGATTAGATTCCTAATTTCTAGATTAGACATTTCTCTTTGTCCTATGTCAATCTAAATGACTTTACCTAGTATGATTAAAGTAAGCATCCCATATATTAAAAATTAGTTTGACATGTTTAGTAGCTAAAAGATCAACCTATGGGAAAACATTCCAAGAAGAAGTACATCCATTTATTTATTTCTAGGATTTTACACCTGTACATGTCATATTTTCAGAATTCAAGTGTACAATAGGAAAATTTATCATGAACATGCTAACATTAAATAACTTAATTGAATATATGAATGTTGATCTAATTACTACATACTCTCCCTAGATTAAATGCACTTATCATATTAATACTTATTTAAATAAATAGCCATTAATATGGGTATAGTTGTTAGGGATAGTTTGGTAAACTTATATATACTATATCATTATGGTCTCCTAACAATGCTTTTTGAAATAAAATCTAGAAAACATAAGGATCAAAGTGTCCTTAAAAGAGTGATGTAATAGGCCTCAAAAAATACAAAGGTGATAAAAGATTTTAGAATGGTGAAATAAGGTTAATGTAACATACATCAATAAAGAATATAGGAGAAGGAAAAATAAAGAACCTATGGTACCTCTATCAAGGCTATGAACACCTATTTGTTAGCAAAGCAATACAAGAGCTTCCCCAATTTTCATTTTTTTTTTCAAAAAAAAGAGTGAAACCTATAGTTGTCCCACTTCTCTACTAAAGTCCTCATAATAAGGATAAAATTAAATCAATTCCTCACACATAGATATAGTGTAAATGAAAAGGCAAGTATGTTGTATGTAGCTGATGAGAGTTTCTTTTATATGTCTAATATCATTAATCTATGTATAAAGGTTCACTTTTTATTTAAGATTTTTTAACTACAAGTTATGGATTCTCAAATAATTGGGAGTATTTCCTTTATGAGTCACCATTTATTGTACCCAACATACCCCCACTCCTAGTTTATCAAAATAGGGACTCATTATCTTTTGAAATTAGCATATATCCCTATCTTGAAAGTATTATAAAAATAAAGGCCTTATGTATTACATTAAATCTGTTATGTGATAAACATTGAACTTACATTTTTTATTTCTTAGACTAACCTATGAATTATTTTTATAATTTGTATATATGTAGGTTTTGGCTCATCTTGTTCAAAAAAATTCTTTGATAAAACTACTCAGCATAAAAGGATATTCGATGGTTTTGCTAAAACTTCCATTCACCAAACTCTTCCAACATATTATTAGTCTTTTTTGATTTTACTCGATGATTTCCTCTTACAAATTTCATGTTTTTGGAACTTAACATTTATATGTACCCCCTAGATGAAGTTAGTCTTTGGAATTTTCCTTTGGAAGATTTAATTAGAACATTTGTTTAGGATTTCAATGTGTGGAACCCCAAAGATATATTCACCTTATATTACAAAACTTTACCATTTGATCTTTGACCACTATTCTTTAAGAACCTAGTTTCCAAAATTTTACACTTAAATTTATCTAGGTCTTCAGAGGATTTATTCATTAGAAACCCTTTGGAAAAATTACTCAACACAAAAGGGGTATTTAGCAAAATTATTCAACAATTTTATTCAGTAAATTCCTCTAACATATTTTAGTTTTTGAAAATTTTGTTTGAAAAAATAGCTCATCACATCAAGGTCTTTGGTAAACTCATTTGGGGATTTCCTATGAATTATTTAGGTCTTTTTAAAAAGTTTTTGAAACTTTTTTTTTGGGATACGTGTCTACCTCATAAACATTGTCATATCCCTACTCATAACTTATGACTACCAAAACCTTGCTACTCAATAAACCAAATCCAAAGAAGTGAAAAAAAATACACTTGGAAATTCAAAATTTAATGGCACTCCTAAATGTTAATGGTGCCTACATGGCATACCTACTAGATGAAGTGGAAAATTTCAAATTGAACAAACAAATCAAATTTATAGGCATTGGAAATTAATGGCAAATAAACTAGAAATCAATGTCAAAGCTATATCAAAGAATTTATAATGATGATGTTCCCATTTTATCTTAAGATGACTTGTGAACTCAATTGCTCCCCTATGATCAAGCCCTAACCACCAATGTTTATAACTTAATAACATACTTAGGAGAGACATGTGATTCAATTACAAACTAGACTTGTATTAACTTAATTTAATAATAATGGCATCTTCATCTATATAATTTTGAGGAAATATCCCCATCAAATATCCCATTGAGTACATGGATAAGTTATTCTAACCTAGAATATTCAACAATAATTATTCCAACTACTCGATGTTGTGGGAGGCTATACACCAGGTTAATGCACATATGCATTAAGATAATTTGAGTCTGCCTTAGCATAAATTAGCAACATACCTCCTCCCACTAAATCATCAAGGGTTACACTTTGTGATAGTGAATCCAAAATTCAATCCTTGTATCAACCTCCTATGAGATGTATTCCTTGTTAAGAAGATATCTAGAGGAGCATTCCTACATCATCTTGAATAGAAAATAGTCATGGAATGGATATCTAGAGATGCATTTTAAAGGTATCTATCCCTTTTATTTTGTATATTATACTTATGATTTACATAGAGTAGTGGCATGGAAAAACTAAAAATCAATTGAGAAGGCATTCAATAGGTGGATACTCCCTGGATAAATAATCAATTTCAAAGAGAAGTATCCCATACTAGTGACTAAATTTAGAATGTGAATCCAAATTAGGATGGCCCAATTGAATTTTTTTTAAGAAACTTAAGCAACAAATTATTTCAAATATAATGGGTTTTACTTATTTATTTACTAAGGACATTAGATTTGGAATTTTCCATGGGTGAAGTGATCGAAGAAAGGCTATGAGAGGAGATATTGCATAATTACAAGAGGCCTCTAAGACATCATTTCTATACGATGTCTTACCTACTTGACATAGTCTTTAGCATTATTTATATTCATAATGTCTCACTCTATATCCCCTCTTTATATTTTATAAAAAAATAGATATATGATTATTAATCATTCATGCACATATATGCATATAATCAAAACATTATGTGCATCTCTAAGGATGTCTATCTTGAGGTATGGATGGATATCCATGAGTTACCCCTATTTAGGATATAAAATAACATTACAAATACATTATTTATTATGGTAGACTACTAGATATACACCAATTACATGGTCATCATGGTTATAGGCCATAATGTTGCACCTCTGCACCTCCCCAAGTATGTCCCAAATAAGGTAGTAGAGCAGTAAATAATATGAAATGTTAATGAGGACATTTCAAAAGAGAATGAAATTTTAATTTCATGGATCTTATCTGATGACTGAAATAATGTTCTAAACCGATATATATATATATATATATATATATATATATATATATATATATATATATATATATATATATATATATATCACTTCTATGAGGTAGGGAAGTATAGAGAATATTATTCCTTGGCTATATTTCCATACATGGACTGGGATTACCATCGTCAAGTATAATAACATATTAATGGACTAGGTATTCAATATCAATATCACCCATATGATCATCAATTATTATTCCTCAATTCTCAAAATGATGACCAAGTCAGGGAGAGGGCATAATCGATTCACTTGAAATAATAACTTATAAAACTTATTTTAGGGGAACCTTCCCTTTTTATAGCAAAGGCACGAACTAGACTCCCACTTGATAAAGGTTGGGATTCATCATATTTATAGACTATCATACCTTATAATCCAGAAATGGATAAAGGGTAGCCATCCCAGACACCTACTGTATCACTTAATGAAGTGAATAAAGAATCAGGGGTGTCTTATACCACACTTAGGGAAAAATAAGATGATCCTATTTGTATTGATTATTCATAATCTAGGGGCCCTATCCAAGATGATGTTCCATCAGTTCCATAGGTTATTATTGTGGTTACTCAACAACATAAGAGTATTTTCACAAAACTTCAAATACAAACATTTATTATATAATGAATTGAAGGGATCAACCCTCTTTTCATAACCTAGATAAGGAAGCACCATTAGTGGAGTTAACCACACAAGAGCTAGTTGGTGGAGGAGTCCATTAATGAGGAGATAGAATTATAGAGATTTAAAATATTGATCCTTCAAGACTCAAAAGGAAAGGCACCATTGCATAATAAACCATCAAGTTAGATATCACACCCTCCAATTTACATTACCCCTACTATTTTTCATGTTTGTCTTTATATTGTTAGTTTATTTGATCTTGTTTCATTCAGTCCTCCTAGCCCCCTCCTCTCTAAGTCCATAATGTGGAGGTTACTCCTATTCAACCCATTGTTCAACCAACCCTTCTAATTACAAAGATATAGTATTTATCCTCTACCTTTTTAGTTCTTATTTCCCTAATTTGTCTTCCTCTAATTACACCTTGTACATCTATTCCTACTATTCCTATTTTTATTCCTTCTACTATTCTTTCACCCCCCATAATAGCAAATTAAAAGTCTAAAAATAGGGTAAGGGGAGAAGTATCAAGTTCCTAACTACATGTGTCATCTAAATAGCTAATTATACCATTTAACCCTCCTAGTCATGCTTAAGATACAATCGTGATAACCACTGGGAAGGTTGAAAAGAAGAAAAATCTAGTTTACACAATCTATCGAATACCACAATATGGTAGAGTGGACTGGTCCAAAATAAGATAGACTTCACTCCTTAATCCTATTCTATAACTCTAAGGCATACATCAAGAGAGATATTTTGTGAAATTATAGCATCAAATACTCAACCCATAGATCTAGCCCAGGTAGTCCTCCCACAGAGGGTAACAAACATATAGTTGGAGGCATCCAAAAGGCATGATCTATTAATTACATAATTTCCCACTATAATTTTAGTACTTGAAAAATATACTAGCTTTGTACAGAGGCTTAAAAAGAGGAAAATGGAAAATTAAAATGGAAGAGCAATCATATTGGAGGAGAGGTAAGAAACGTTTCCCTTATCTAAGAGGAAGGAAAAAAATTGGGTCAATCCCCATATATATAAGATTTTAAATATTATTTTGAAACATAGAAGCATTTTCTAGTAGAAATACATGAAGTAACTAAAATAGAATGGAGATAACTAGAGCAAGAACTAGAATAAATAAGATAACAACAACAAACTATGCATGTTCTAGTCCAAATAGAAATGGATGCCCATATTGTTACATCTAGGTTATATAATACACTTGAGACCATTAGTGAAATGAGGGAAACATTGGTACCCCATATAATAGAGACCACCAAAATTTTAATTCTTTGAAAATAAATGAGAATAAATTGAAATTTCTTATTCTTTTTACAATAATCAAAACATATGTACAATTAAACCTAATGGCACTATTAGAGAGTACCAATGCCCTCGATCTAGTAGTAATCAGGACACAAGATACCAAGGAGTGGATTTATGTAGGTGAGGTAGTAATGCCTAAGTAAGTATAACATAAAACTCTCATCTGTCGTATTTTGGATGTACTGAAGCTTTCATAGACCAATTATTCTATAAGGAGACTTATCAATAGGGATGATTTTGACCAACTCCTACAACAAGCTTTAAAAAAATTCAAACATAATATACAAGGGAAGACCTTAAAGGAAATAAAATCTAAGATCAAATTTTCTATGGAAAAGGTCACTAAAGTTGAGATCTTTAGAACTAACTTTAAGACTACAAATTTTGAACATGCAAGACTCCTAATGTAGGTAAATAGGGTGCATATGAATCCACTCTTTAACATGGACATAATATGATACTAATACAACATCAAGAATAATCACCATAGTACTTTGGAAGCAAATAAGAATGTTGGTACTTTAATTTCTAGTTCTACACAAGCATCCACTTCAGTGCCTCCAATAACCACACCCATCATGGAAGCACCAAGTCAACCTTGATTTAAAGGCTAATTTTTTATGAATTCATGCAAATAATACTTACTTTTTCTCTTAAAGTTTACTTACACATAGATAATATGTGTAAAGTTACCTAAACTATTTGTAATCATGCACACATTGCATTGCCTTACATAGGCCAACTAATTTTAGCATAGATTTAATTAGCTATGAGTATGAAAAAAAATGAAATTTTAAGGATATAATTAGAACTGAGGTTCTAACTATGTCATGTAACCATGAGTTCACATACACTTATAAGATGAGGTGTCCTCTCACCAAGTTTATATATTTATGCAATTTTACATTCTAAAGGTTTGGAATATTTTATCAACATAAGAAGAAATCAATTTCAATTATCATGCAATTACGTTGGTGTTTAACCCTTTTATTATTATGATAATAATGTTTTTATTTTTGGATTTTAAAAATACATTCATTTTAAGTGTGAAAAATCTATAGGTAAATTATAATTATTTTATCAATGAATGCAAACCATATATGTGTAGAATCTATTAAAAGTTAGTAGATTTAATTGATTAACTAAGAAATTAATCCAAAATGTGTTAATATTCTTAGTGTATAGAAGTGTTTGATTTTTTGCATAGTTTTATAAGTGTGTGTAACAACTATCTTTGATGCCTTCTTGGTTTGATATGTAACCTTCCAATTAAGGGTGTGCAAAAGAAACTCTAAATGGAGAAACCTTTAGTTGATACCATCAAGTTCCTTATATCACTCCTCAAAATTCATAACTATGTTTCCTTATGTGTGTGCAACAACTATAAGTAGTAAGAAATAGTTTTAAAAGCACTTGTCCACTAAGAAACCAACCTAGAAAGTAACCCTTTGAGATTATCGAACCTTATTTTATGCTATACCATTCCATCCTAAATTTTGTTTGATTTATATCTACCTAATCTATATAAGGTATCATCCATCCATCCCACTCACTTAGGTTTAATTTATTTATAATGATTCATTTCGCTACAATCAAACCTAGTTAACAACCTACATGATTTATTTGCTATTCCAACACAAGTTTGTTTAACCCATACCTAAAACTTGTTTCCTATAATATATTTTACCTCCATTGAAATCCTAAATTTTTATAGGATACCTAATTTAAATTTTTGATTGTGTAGAAAACCCTCATCAATAGGTATCTCCCCATTTAGAGGATGGTGCAAGAAACTAGTGCTACTACCAAGGAACATGTATAGGTATAATATTTATCATTCTAGTATCTATTATGTTTGGCACATATATAAAAAGACTCTAAGACAATTAAGTACCAATATAAGGAATAGGGGTTCATGGAACCCATGTCTATATATTTTATGGTTTCCTTATAATATCAATAGTAGGAACATTTTTAGGTGCTCTAAATACTTGAATATGGTGTGTAGAAGATGAGGATTTTGTGAAACCCATTGTCTATCTTTGATGTAAATTTATCTCAAGTACTAACCACCTAGTAAATGGGATTACTTATTCCTTACACTTTTATGTTAAATTATACTTAACAAGATTGATAATTAACTATCTAGGTTTGAATTTATCTTGCTCGATAGGATGCTAATTTGGAGTAAAAGAAACTATAATTACCTAATTGTCATGAATGTAATTAACACACCCATACACTATAAAAGGTAACAATCAAAGTTTATGTATCTAAGGCCATCACAAAACATTTTAAAGACCCCTGTATAAGGTAAAATTGATAAATTAGTAACCACAAGTACAAGACTAACATGTACAGGTAGATCAATCTCACCAATAACCTTCTAAGAGGTCCCATCGAATGATATGAATAATCTCATAGAGGGGTGTAAATCATGATGTCTATAAATCAAATGCATAAATAATTTCATGGTTAAAATATTTTCTCTTGCACCATTATCAATCATAACACTATGTATATATGTTTATCAAGGTATGCTAGAATGAATAAGGAATGAAGATCAAAGTCATCATCCTTAATTTCATTGTCATCAAAGGAAACAATAGGTTTATAAACCATATGAGGTATATGTCTCATGTAATTACCAATGACCCCATATAGTGGGTGTCCATGATATCATGGAAGAAGATGTGAACTATATGTCATTTGAACTTTTGGTTCTTTTTTAAAATGGTCTTGCATAAGATTGTGAAATATTTTCTATTTATGGTGATCACCAGGTTGTGAACCTGATTCCTTTGGAGGATTATCAAATGTAATCTATTGGTAATTAATGAGGTCTTGGATATTAAGATTTAGGGTAAAACATATGTTTGTAAAATTCATAAGACCTTGGTGATAAACATAATAAGCATTTACATCATATCCTTTGGGTATAGGTCTATTTGCATCAAACACTATAGAAGGGAGAGATATAATATGACACTTTAGAAACCATGGGAGTAAATAAGAAGGAGGCTCAGGTAAACATTTAAAATTTATCCTTAGTGAATTAGATAGGATAAGATAATTATGATGTTGTGAAACTATGTTAGCTATGGTGGGTTTTTTTTTTTGGGCTCGCTAGGTTTTACCTTACATCTTGGTTGAATTGTAAATTTTGTACTAGATGGAGATGTATCTAGTGCATTTTCTACATACTTGATATTATTCAATGAAAAAATATTCATTTAATTATCCTATACAATAAGGCATAAATTATCAAAATATTTAAACTTATTGAAAATAATGGACTCATGAAAAAAATAAAGAAAACTTTGCTTGAATATGTCTTGTGAATATTTATTTGTCATAGGATTGATCATTTTAGCTGACATTGTCTTGTATCTCAAGACATAATCATTAATATGTTCATTGGTTCTTTGTTTGATTTTTTAAATTTTATCTTAAGAAAAATTTCTTATAATGTTAATAGAGAAGTGTTCTATAAACCAATTTATAAGGGGTTTTAAAGTGTTTACTGATTGAGTTGGTAAATCATAGAACCACCATAAAACATAATATTTAAGCTCCTTGGAAATAATTTGGTAAAATTTTTATCATTTGAAGCATAATCACAACATATTCCATAGAGGGTTTGAATATTTTATTTAGGATCACTCTTTCCATCATAAAATGTGAACTTAGGTGTAACAAATCTAGTTGTTAAAGGGTGAAAATATATCTCAAGTTAAAGAGGGTTATGCAACACACCTTGTGAATGTATGGAATGTGAAGAATTTTAATCCTTTTTTTGAACATTTGTAAACTTATACTATCAGGTTTTTATGACTTGAAGGAGTGATTGAATTGTAGGCCTATGAGGATTTTGATTAACAATTTGATTTGTCAACATAGGGACTGGAAACATGTGTTTAGTAGTAATAGGCATTGAAAATTATATTTATTCTAAAATAATAGGAATGTTACTAATAGATATATCGATAGTAATTTCAAGGAATAAAGGTTGAAATGCCTAATACATTCCCCCATTATATATATTAAGTTATAGTGTGTTCAAGGGGATGGATGTATCCACTAATTGTTTTGCATTTTTAGCTTCAAGTATAGTTAAGATTTTATCAATATATGAAAGGTTTCATTGAATGTGCTCATGAAACATTTAAATTACATGAAATTGATCATTTTCTACTTTTTAATTACCATTTGTTTCCATTTTTTCATTATTATAATCTTCTTCTGTGATAACCATATCATGTTTTTTCCTTTGTCAACATGGGTATCATCATGTCCCAAGGGATGAGACCCCTTATTGGTTTGAGACATCTTAGATGGGTTGAGTGGAAGTTTTATATGTTAAATAAACACTAACTTGAATATATGGATATGACTAGGCTACATGCAAAATAAAACTAATAGGAAATTAAAATATATATCAATCTAAAAACATATCTAGTTTAAAATCCTAGGAATTATAAAAATTTACAATAACAAGGATTAGGTTCACCAAATGTTTAATCCTAGTTTGGATGTGTATTTTAATTAGTGGTTAGGGTTAAGGATATATAAATGATAAGGAACAAGTGTGAATATTATAAATATAGTAGGATAATTATTGTTCTAAGATTTTATATACCATATGCTAAATTTATAAATTTGAGATAGGTTGTTAATGGAAATAACAACTATGATATATAGATAAATGACATAAAATAAATTATTTAGTTGTTGATTATTATAATAAACTTATAGATCTGGTACTGGTGAGAATCAAGTAGGAATTACATTCTATATCAATTGTTAGATTTTAGATCTGGTGCCTCTAGCTCTCTAGACACCTGTATCATCCTTGGATAGTTGCATCAATGTTAGTGTTTGATATAGACACTAGTGTCCTATATGGAATACTAATTAAAATAAGATGCAACCACATGTATGCTTCTAGGTTTGGATTTTCTTTCATTCTAGTGCATTCAAATCTAGGTCATGGACTATTACTTTTGGTGAAATGGCAAAACCCTAGCTTTACATCTTCAATGTGACCTTGGGAAAAATGGGTTAATGGGTACACAATGTCGAGATAACCTACAATTAACTTGATATTAAATGGTGAATACTCCATAAGAGGGCCTTAGACTCATTTAGTTATCCCATACATGTTGGCTTATGTGTGAATCATGATATGTGTAAAGTAAGTACAATAGTGACTTGGCTTGTAACTTGATAAATATGACCTTTTGACTACTCCTTTATTACTTCAAAGATGTAGCTAGGATATTCCTTTGAATGATATAAAAATAAGTTAGAATAGGAAATATTTTGGTAACTTGAGTTCTTATTGAGTGTTCTTTTATTTTTTGTGTGATGAACGAATGAGGGTTGATATTATATTTATACCAATCCTATTAGGAGATAACTCATGTTAAAGCACTTAGCATGACCATTGTATTATGTTTCATTTTAACATAAAATGTTTTTAAGGAAATTGTAAACTTTCATTGGGATAGAACAATAAAAGTGAGATTCTAAACTCTAACCCAAACATTAGTATCGAAGGAGAAGGAGATTAGGCACATGCTCATAACTTGCATAAGTATATTTTAAGCATTCTAAGTAAGACTGGATGTTTGTTTCATCAACATAAGGTTGTTTAGAATAATAGATATGCCAAGGGGCCCAAGATAGAGTAGATGTGAGGATTTTAAAATAAAGGTATGTGTATAACTAAGAGGAATAACCAAGGTCATGTATTTTCCAAGTATACAACACTGAGGTGCTACATAATCACAAAATATCATCTATAATTCCATTCCAACTTCCTTTAGTTATATCAAATGACAAGGATATACTAAGATATTTGGAAAATATGATAGTAAGAAAAGGATAAAGGGGTCCCCTTTCTTGATCCCTTGATCACTTGGAAAAAATGTAATAGGATATCCATTGACAAGGATAGAGAACATTGTTATAGAAATATAAATTGTAACTAGCCTTTATAAAGTAATATCAAATATAAACCATTCAAAAATTATGTTAATAAAATCCCCATAAACTCTATGATAATATTTACTCATATCAATATTTGATATAACCCCTTATTTATTACCTTTCTAATAAAATGTATCAATTCATGCATAAAAATAATTCATCTTAAGTTTGTTTACTAACCACAAATACTCATTATGTAGAAATGATAGAAGGAAGAAAAGGTTTTAATCTCAAATCAAGAATTTTAGTAAAAATATTATACACCATATTACAAAAACTTATAGTATTAAAGCTCTTAAAATTCTTAGCACCAGTGAAATTAAGAATGAGAGATATGAAAGTGTTGTTAAGTTATTTTAGAATTTTTCCAAATGTGAGGAATTCATCCAAAATAACTGAACATCACATTTTACCACTTCCCAAAACTAACACAAAAATGATACTAGAAAGTCATTAAGGCCAATATGTTTATCTCCTTCCATAGAGGAAACCACAAAACCCACCTTCCCAATATAAATTTTTTTTGAAAGATTAAGGTTATCTACTAGAGTAATGATATTAGGATTCAAATCCAACATATGAGAACTCTAGTCAGTAAGATTATCATCCTCAACAAAGAGGGTCTTTAAAAACCAAATATTTTAATTTCCAATTGATGGTAGATTAGAAATTGAGTCCCCATTATAATTTTGGATAGAAATAATATTTTTAGAGATTTGGTGCTTAAGAGTGGATAAAAGAAAGAACTTAGTATTGTTATCCACTTATATAATCCACAACACTATAGATTTTTAATAACCAAAAAACTCCTCCTTAGCATTGAGATAATGAAACCCACAAAGCACCATTATCTTCCTTCTAATAAGTGTTTTAGTTCATACCATTAGCTTCTATCTCAATTTTAACTAGAGATAGTTCCTATTTGATACTATTTTTCCTCTCAAAAATATTCCCAAAAACATCTCTATTCCACTTTTTAAGTTGAATTTTATATTCTTGTGTTTCTTAACAATTAAAAACATGGTATACCCATTGGTTAGAAACTTCCACCACTCCTTGATTCTATCCTCTAGATCAAGTTGGAGGACCCCCATTTTTTCAAAGTGAAAAGGGGTTTTACTACTCATAGAATCAACATTCAGAATAAGAACCAAGGGATTTTGATCCAATCTAATTATAAGATGAGAAGAAAAACAAAAATTATGGATAACAAACCAGTTAGAAGAATCAATAAATATACCAAGTTGATCCTGAATGAGATGATCTCTAATATATTTGTTTGACCAAGTAAAGGCATAACCCCTTAGTTCAATATCAATTAAAATTTTCTTGGAAAAAAAATAGAAAACTCATACATACTCTTATATAAATGCTATCCCTCCAAGGGTGAAAGGGGGTGAAAGAGGTGTATTAAAATCCTTGATAATCATCCATCTCAAATTTTGAAATGGACTACTAAAATTGGTAATCTCCTCCAATAATTTACTTTAACTAACATATTTATTTGGAGTGTAATTATTAGAAAATATATAGTTAGAATTATCTAGGGTATTAGTGAAAAAAATAGAAATATGATGGCTATTAGAAAGCATAATATAAAGTTTTAACAAAGAAAGATCCTTAAAAGTGACCAATCCTCAAGAAGCACCAATTTCATCAATAGTAAAACCTAAAGCATTCATCCATAAACTATTTTTGATGTTCATAATCATTTCAATGGACTTTTTTGTTGCTTGAATAACATAAATTATTATTTTATGAATATAGATAAGGTTTTTCAAAACTTTGTGTTTAGTAGGATTTTTAAGATCCATTATATTCTAATAAATGAAAATCATTTTGACACCAATAAAGAGTTCCCATATACTACCAAATTCATTTGGGTTCCATCATATATCTTTTTATCCATTAATTTATGTCTAGAATGATTTTTAGTTGGTTTTCCCACTTTATTGGAAGATCCTACATCTATCTTTTTATTTACAATTTTTTTGTTGATCTCTTTTGTATCCTTAGAGTAACTAAATATGGAGAACCATCAGTTTTTCATATATCATAATTAATTTATCCAATATTAATTTTAATAGGTAAATTTGGAGTACCATTATCCTTACACAACTTAGGTGGATTAGAATTATGATTGAATTTATTATGGAGAGTAACCTCTGTGAACTATGAATTTGATGATGAAGGGGAGATTAGTATTGTGTTGGTGGATAAATCAAATCAAAATCACACTAAACTAACACATACGAGGGTTATATTAATAAAAAAAATAAAATAAAATCACAACTAAAAAGTAAGGAAAAACAAGAATTATTCAACTTCCATGGATGCTCCAAATGCTTTATTGCAGTGGCTTGCTCAGTTTGTGCTCATGAAGTCTGCATCAATGGAAGCTTCACTACCTCCATCTCTCCTTGGCACCTTTCTTGGATTTGGATTAAATATTTTATAATAGTAAATTTAGAATGTGAGATATTTTTGGAATCAATTTGGAATGGTAAATTTTCGTAATTTAAGCTTAAAATTCATGTGGCAAGGCCTCCTAATTATAGATTTTTGCAAATGGATAGAATCAACCTGAACCATCCATCTCAAGATTGAAATTTGTGGATAAGGACTAATATAATTTTGAAATTAAAATTAATAAATAGCATCATCAATATTTGGGATGGAGGAGCATTTAAGAGGCATGGGAGTCATTGATGAGGCATGGGAGGGGTTAACCTTGATATTTTATGCATTTATGGCCTAGGGATGTCTTCCCAAGAAATGATGTCACTTGATGATGTAGATATTCAATATTTATTTATAAAAATAATTATTCAAAAAGTGTCCATGTAATTATTAATTAGGCTCTAATTTGATTTAATTATATCTTAATCTTGATTAATCATTTTGTGCACAAATTAATCAAATTGATCAAAATGCCTTGTTATTGGTCTAAACTTTGACTAGATTAGAATTAGAATATGATGTAAGATGCATTGGATATGTTATCTATTTAGGATTTTGTCAACATAAAATAAAAAAATCACGTATCTTGTACAATAAATTTGATAGAAAAGAGCAATCCAGAGCACCCATGTGCAAAATTGGCATTTTAACTCAAAATGATTTAATCAAAGTTAGTTGGCCCATAAATTGCATTATCTCATTTAGTGATACCTTGTCCAAAATTGGCCATTGAATATATCAATTTCAACTCATTTAATGTATTTTAGTGTTTTTAAGACAAATTGTGCATTTTGGTGGAAATTGGTCAAAATCTTGGATGGAGGTTATTGGTGGCTAGTTTTATGTGTCTATAGTTTTCCCCTATTTAAAAAGATGTTACAAAATATAGGAAAAGACATGCCTTCTCAAATAATGATAAAAGGCTTGTATGATAAAAAGAAGATGATAGTTAAATAAAAACCTTCAAATGTTGTTTGGCAAGCCTATGATGATGCCCTCTTGAGGGAGTGTCCATCACATTTGTTCATGGAAGGTCCTTTGAAAAGAAACAAGAAGAAAGGTAGAATTCACCCATGGTTGAGATGAATCCAATTGAGAAAATGCTTGCATGCATTGATTTAAAAAGGATGATTATTTGCTTAAAGGTGGTTATAATCAAGAATAAAAGTTAAAATAATGATTTACCCATAGGTGGTAATAACCATTAAGAGGACATGGATTGGCTAAAGATTATGGTGCCTAGGTTAGAGCTGATTAGAAAGAATAACTCAAGGATATAACTTGAAATATAGATTAAAAATGAGTGGGTTCAAAGTGAGGAAAGAGATGAAAAGAAGAATAAGATTGATCATTAGAAATGATTCAGTTTTACCTATGAATGAGGAGATGCTCATCCTTGTTAATAGTGATATAACTATAATGGGCAATGGGTTGATTTCATCAAGATGGGTGGAGGGATTTGCCAAGGTTTCAAAGAGAAACTTTTGTGGCTCCATTGATTGTAGACCTTCTTGAAGCTAATTTTTGTTGTAGCATGTGATGTTAGGCATCATGATAGAACACCATGAAGACTTATCCAAAAATTACATAAAGACTAACTCCAAATCTAATAAACACTCAAAAACAATGCACCAATGATAAAAACCAAGATAAAAATGTTTACATATGAATATGGATAGAATCAAGTATAGGTTCACATAAGGAATCACTTAATACATATAGACTGAGTCAAGGCAAAAGTATGAAAATCAAATAAATAGGAAAGTGAACAAACAAACAAACAAATAAAAAAACAAATAAATAAATAAACAAAAATAAAGCTTGAAAAAAAAGTAAAAGAAAGCATCCTAATAATGACCATGCCCCAGTAAGGTGGATTGGGGATAATTGACTAGGCTTAGACAAGACAAATATTTTTGGATTTTGAAATATTTGAATGTTTTTGAAATTTTAATGTATCTCAACTCGTTACAGAATGATAAGAGTATTTAGCTTATGTTACTCATAAAATGGTGAGAGCATATGGAAATGGGGGCTGAGGTGACCTCAACATAAATTGAGCATGGCCCACATAGTCCTAAAATGACCTCAAGTTATATTAATTCTATCCACATAAAAGGTAGGTAAAAACCAATTAGGTCCCAACAAGTTCTCAAATATGGAAAATGGCCAGTCAAATGGAAAAAAATGGCATGGTGATGCAACAATGTATGATAAACAAGTGTTGCCCCTAGTTTACCCATAGGTGATTATAACTAGGATATAATAGCATAGATCAACAATACTAATTTGTTCATGTGTAGTTATAATTAGTAGTAGGACTAGTGAGACACTGATTTTCCCATAGGTGGTTATAATCAAGCTCACATAAACAAACTTGACACAGGATGGAAAATTAAAGATATCTTACTAGATCAACTATCAAACTACTTTCATAGACTATCATTTAACCATAGATTGGATTTATTTTTGAAACTTGATTAGAAGGGCCCCATAAAAGGTGTGGGGAGAAACAAAGTAACCAAGATCAAAATAGGATTGGATAGGATGACTAAAAATAGGCTTTGGTCTAAATATGAATGAAATGATAGGATGGTATGGTTTTGCTTAGGATAATGATGGTTTTTGATAAATTGGATAAAATGGTAAGAGGGTTTCCCCCAAGTGAGAAGGTGATTAGTTGGGCTATGTGATCATGGCAAAAGGATATGTAACAATGGCAATGACATGGTAATGTGAAATGGTATGGTACATGTTTTTGGACTAGGTGTGATTTTTGATTCTATTATTCCTACTAATGGGGAGATGCACATCTTAATCAACAAATGATATAAATAGGATACTTGATCATGTTAATTGCTAGCCCACACCTTGTTTTAATAGATACTCCATCAATAACTACCTACATATTTTGATTCTAAGAATGTTGTTATGATCTTCATTGGTCATTGATTTTGATTCCTTCAAACATTGAGACAAGGTGTCTTTGTATCCTTTATAAAGGAAAGTGTGGTCATGGATGGTAAAAAAGGACAAATATTGGAATTTAGGTTTGATTTTGAAATGGAATGGTAGATTATAATGGAATATGGAATGGTTGAGAAATAAATGAAGATCAGGATGTTCAGTCACATGTAATGTTATTGATGCCAAATTCAATAAGACTTTCATTGTGGTGGGGTCGAAGACTTGTTCTCTCAATAAGACCATCATATTTTTTTATTGTTTGTGCTTGAGAATAACTAACATATAATTAGGATAAGATAGAAAGATATTTTAATTTTATCTTTGATTTTATCTTCATCAAGTAGTGAAGAACTTTTGTGCTTAGCTATTGGTGCCTTAATGAAATTTTCACCAATAAAGTTGTCTTTATTGTCTTGTAGTTCCTCCAAGAAGGTTTCACTATGAACATCAGCTTTTTAATTTGATTATATTATAGTTCTTTTTAAAAAAATTCACTACAAGATGTTGAGTTTGGACTTTGCTTGTCCCCTAATACCTCCAAAAAGGTTTCACTATGAGAGTTTTCTTCTAAAATATGAATGTGGTATTGACCTCCTTTCTCTTATTTAACTACTATGTCACCATGAATGCAGTTTAAAAAAGTGTGATTCTATTGGTCCCAATCAAGACTTATGGGAGATGGAATGTCAATAATATGGCTATGTTTTTTGGTGGTAATGGCCTATGAAATGGTAATGGAATGGGAGTTGGTAGTATAATCCTCATAGAAGATACTAGGATAACCTATGTCAAAGATAAATTACTCATCCTCAAAATTGTAAAAGGATCACAAATGTAATCAAATTGATCTATAAGTCATGCGTAACTAATGTTGTAACAACCATGAACATATTCTCATTCTGAATCTAATTATGACTCAAGGGACTCTAAATTCAAATTGAGTGGATGTAAAGTGATGAAAGATATGAGTATAAGAATAAGAATTTATCAATAGAAAATATTCAATTATACCTATCAATGAGGAGATGTTCATCCTGATTAACAATGATACAACTACAATGGTCAAATGAGTTATATTGATTAAGGTGGGTGGGAGGATTTTCTAAGGTGCCAAGGAGAAAATTATACATCTCCATTAATTATATACCTTCTTGAATCTAATTTTTGTGTTAGAATGTGATGGTAGGCACATGATATAACACCATGAAAACTTGGCTAAAAATGCATAAGGACTAACTCCCAATCTAATAAACACTCAAAACCAATGCACCAATGATAAAAATTATGATGACATTGACATATGAATATGGATGGAATCAAGAATAATGTGTGAAAGGAATCACCCAATGAACACACATAGACTAAGTCAAGGCAATAGTGATGAAGCAAACAAATAGGCAAGAAGACAAATAAAAAACATAAAAATACACAAATAGACAAAGAATTTGAAACAAATAAATAAATCAAAAGCCTAAAAAAATCAAAAGAAAGTATCCTAACAATGTCTTTGCCTTATTAGGGTGGATCAAGGATATCTGACTAGTCTTAGATAGGACAAATGTTTTTTTATTTTTGAGGTATCGTAACTTATTATAGAATGACAAGATACCTGCTCACAAAATGTTAAGAGTGTGGCTTAGGTTGCTCAAAAAATGGAGAGAGTGTATGGAAAGGGGGACTGAGGTGACCTTAATATGAATTTAACATGACCCACATAGTCCTAAAATGACTTCAAGTCATATTAATTTCATCCACACAAAAGGTGGGGAAAATCCAACTAGGTCCCAATAAGTTCTCAAATCTAGAAAATGGCTAGTCAAATGAAAACATTAATGGCAAGGTGATGTGACAATTCATGATAAACAAGTGTTGCCTCTATTTTTCCCATTGGTGGTTATAAATAAGATACAATATCATATATCAATGATACTAATTTTCCCATAGGTGGTTATAATTAGTAGCAACACTAGTGAGATACTGATTTGTCCATAGGCAATTATAATCAGGCTCACATAAAAAAACTTGATATAGAATGGAAAATGAAAGATATCTTTCCAAATCAACTATCACAATACCTTCATAGACTATTATTTGAACATATATTAGATTGACTATTGAAAATTTATTGTAATCCCCTCATAGAAAGTGCAAGAAGAACCAAATGAACCAATATCAAAATAGGATTGAATAGGATGACTTAAAAATAGGCTTTGGTCTAGATAGGAATGGAATGATAGGATGGAATGGTCTTGATAAGGATAATGATAGGTTTTGTAGGTTAGATAAATATGGTAAGAGGGATTCCCATAAATTATGGGGTAAATGGAAGGATACACGACAGTGGAAAAAGGATATGTAACAAAGGCAATGGTATGGCAATGTGAAATGGTATGGTAGATTTTTTTGGCATGGGTGTGGTTTTTGATTATGTTATTCCTATTGATAGGGAGATGCATGTCTTAATCAAAAAATTATACAAATATAATAATTTATTATAATAATTACTAGCCCACACTTCATTTGAATAGTTTCTCTATCAAGAACTAGATGTAAATTTGGTTGCCAATAATGCTTTTGTGATCTTCATTGGTCATTTATTTTGATTCCTTCAAGCATCAAGATAAGGTATCTTCATATCCTTTAAAAATGAAAGTGTGACCATGGATCATAAATAGGGACAAATAATGGATGGTAGGTTTGATTCTAAAATGGAATGGTAGATGATAATGTAATTTGGAATGGTTGGGAAACAAATGAAGATTAGGACATTTAGTCACACGTAATGTTTTTGATGTTAGATTCAACATGACTTTGGTTATGGTAGGGTCAAATAATTGTTCTCTTGGTAAGACCATCATATTTTTCTATTTTTTGGGATTGAAATTAATTACCATCTAATTAGGATGTAGATAGGAAGTTATTTTAATTTGATCTTTGATTTTGTCTTCACCAACCATTGAATAAGTTTTGTTTTTAGCTATTGGTGCCTCAATGATTTTTCCAACAATGAAATTGTCTTGATTGTCCTATAGTTCTTCTAAGAATGTCTCACTAATGAACATCAACTTTTAACTTTGATTGTCTTTTATTACTTCCAAAAAAGTTTCACTAGAAGATGCTGAGTTTGAACTCTGCTTGTCCCCTAACATCTCCAAAAACGTTTCACTATTAGAGTGTTATTATACTACATGAATGTGGTCTTGACCTCCTTGCTCTTATTCAATTGCTATGTCACCATGGATTTAGTTTAACAAATTGTGATTTTATTAGTCCTAATCAACACTATGGGAGATAGAATGTCAATAATATAGCTATGTTGGTTGGTGGTAATGGCCTATGGAATGGAAATATAATGGGGGTTGGCATCACAATCTTCATAGAAGATGCTATGATAACTTATGTCAAAGATAAATTAATCATCGTCAAAAACAATAGAATGATCAGAAATATATTAAAATTTATTTTAAAGGCATACATAACCAATGTTGTAACAACCATGAATGTATCCTTCTTTTGAATCCAATTTTGACTCAAGGGACTCTCAATTCAATGTTGAGATAGAGGTTAGTTTTGCTTCTTATGCTAAATCTAATGTTGGTTCAATAATATAACCTAAATCTAACTATGTTCTTCATTTTATGGGTATTCTATCATAATGATGTCTTTTTAGATATTTGGTATTGGACAAGTAATGACCTGTGATGTCATAATAGGCTCTACAAATATTGGTTTGTCAAAGTGACACTCCTCTACAATGAGAAAAAAGGTCAAGAGATAACTCCTTAGATATTGGCTTATCAGATGGATAATCTTGAAAAATAAGCATATGGTCGAGGTAATGATTTGTCCAAAGGTAGTTATAGTCATTAAGAAGCAACTCAAAAAATACTGTCTCATCAGTGTGAGACTCTTTGACAACTAGTATAGGATCAATAGGTGATTCATCATAGGTTGGCTTATCATAAATGTTTGGTTCAAAAAAAACATCTTGGATTGGTTGGTTATTTTGGCCTTGGTTTACAATGAGCTAGAAAATACTAGTTTTGATCATAGCTTAGTCTTCAAATGATTAGATTGGTTGAGGTTTGGATAGGATTGGTAATGCAGGAGGAATGGCTTATGGTTAGATAATGGTAGGGCATCAGGGAGCATGATTGCTTACATGAACCAAAGGACAAAGTCCTAAGATGGTAACAATAGGGTGGTGTGGAGCTTTATTGCTCACATAAATCAAAGGACTAGGTCTTAGAATGATGAAAGGTTGTTATAGAGCCTATTTGCTTGCATAAGTTAAAGGACTAGGTCTTTGTATAGAAATGGTATGACATTGTGGTCCTAGAATAGAGATGGTATGACATGGCGAAGCCTAATTACTCATACAATCCCAAACATCCAAGTCATCCTCAGAAACCATATCATCCCAATCAGGGTTTTGAGTTGGATTGTAAGCTGGACTTTGACTTTGTTCCCCATATGAAGTATTATAGGGAGAATACTAAAAACTCCTTAGAAAACCTATCTCTATATGGGTTTCTATTGGTATTTTATACATCCATTATATCATAAGTTATATTTTACATGACTCCAACATAAGTTTTGTTAGACATATCCACATAAATGATGAAATATCAAAAACAAAAAGTTTTAGTGTTCTATAAACTCTAAAAAACAATGTCCAAAGGATAAATGGTTCAAACTGGTCCAAATTGGTTGAAGGTGGAGTTGTATCTCTAAAATGGTTTGTAATAATACTTGACATAAAATAGTCTAACGTCAAATGTCTAATGTCAAATGTCATATACACAAAAGGTCAAGCATCTATATAAAAACCAGCATGTCAAAAGTCTAGGTTAAAGTGTTCCAAACAAGGTCTTAAATAGGAAAGGGAAAAGAGTCGCTAGGTCTTTTGTCGAAACATGGAGTTAACAGCTAGGCTCAAATAGGCTGTGATAGGCCTTTTGGCAAAAAAACATCAAAATATAGATTTTGAAACAAAGGATGATGTGATTTGATTTAATCTAAAAAGTGTAGAAACAACTTTGACATAGGCCCAAAACATGAAATCAGACATAAACATGATCAATTGGTATAATCCATAAGGAAAAAGGTTCTTGGAAAAAGGCTATGTTCTCCCAAATAAAGGCATAAACAATGTTGAGGATAGGCATTGAATAAACAAACCATCAATAGTGTTTAAATTTGGGTAATCAATTAACCAAAGTTATGTAATTCAAAAGAGAAATATCTATGTATCAAGCCCATGTAATGAGTCCTAAACATAAATCAATCATTATTTCAATCCAAACTTAACAAGGTTAATTGAAAACTTAACATTGAAAATAAGTATTTGACCAAACAAGCTAGACAAGATTGGACAGCATGATGACACATAAACAAGGTCCAAATGGATGATGTGACATGGTTTGAAATAAATAGTTTTTGGTGCAATGATAAATAAGTTTTGAAATAAATTGAGCAACCTAAAAGTGTAAGCATGCTTGAATGATGAGATCAATGTTATTTTCAAATGACTCAAAGGAAAAATGGTTTGATATGATTTTATTAGAGTAACACTACACTCCACAACTCAAATTGGCATGTACACAAACAAGTTTAGCAAAAATTTCAAGGCACAAGTGTTGTGTAAAATGGCCAAATAATGCCTCTTTAGACAAAAGAGTGATTTACAAAAAAAATTATTTTGGCATGGTTTCTAAACAAACAATCACATTTTAGTCTTAAAAAATACAAAGCAAAATGACCAAAATACTCTAATTATAATCATTTGAATCCTAGCAAGTGCACGGAACTATGGGGTTGACTAAAAATAATTGGTTTTTGAACATCTCTAGAGGAATAAATTGCACAATGACTTTCATGTCAAATTATGCAAAATAAAAGCATGGAAATTGGGTGTTCACAACACTTGGCTTATTACAAAAAGGTCTAGCTCTTTTTTCAACCACTCATCATATTGATCACTCAGTGTAGTATGATGTCCAAAGTGTTGATATGTCCTATGTGAAAATCCATCACTAGAAGGTGGTTTAATCACTTAAACATTCTGATCCTAGTGAGATTGGGTGAAGTTAATGCTAGGAGATGAAACCCTGAGTCAAATAGTCCCTAAAGAACTTATGGGAGGTAATGGCATCCCCCTCATAAGCCAAGATGGAATGAAATGAAAGAAATAAAAAGAAAGACTTTAGGGTCATTTTCTAGGTCACCCAAACTATGATGAGTTTTTGGGGAGTGCTTTAGATGACATAATTTCTAAGCTTTGTACTAGGATTTTTGCAATAAGGATGGCGATTTTGATTCTAAAGGTTCCCTAAAGGGGAAAAATAATATATCATACACATACAAACCTTATTTTTTCCAAACAAGTTATAATTTAAATAACTAATTGAATACAAAAATATTGGAAATATGAGTTCATTTTAAGTACCAAGTTGAATGATTGTGTGGTGTTCTTTTGACCCTTTGGTCTTAAGTTTTAATTTTAAAATCCTAACTTATAAAAACATTCACTTAAGTACCTAAATTTTTATTTAATCCCCAAAATAAAATTCCTAATTCATTTTTAAACACTTAAATTAAGTGTGAAATACACTAATTTAGTTTGCTTAGATGACTTTCCATGTATATCTTGCAATAAAAATGTTAGTAAGTTGGTTAGCTATGAATCACTTTTGAGGATGAAATAAGAACTTTTGAAAAATGAGCTCTTAGGTTGACAATTGAGTTGGATTGAAAGTTGAGTTGGGTTGATAGGTGATTTGGGTTGGACAGGTGAGTTCGAGTGACCCAGAGCTAAGTTGGGATGAACTAGAGCTGAGTCAAGATGATCTAGAGCTTAGATGGGTTGAACTAGAGCTAAGTTGGGGTGAACTAAAGCCAAGTCATGTTGAACTAGAGCCAAGTTGCGATGACCAAAGCTAAGTCAAGTCAAACTAGAGTTGATTTGGGGTGAGCCAGAGCTGAGTCAGGCCAAACTAAAGTTGAGTCAGGCCAAACTAGAGCTAAGTCAGGCCAAACTAGAGCTAAGTTGGGATAAACCAAAGCTGAGCTCGACCATCTCGAGAATAAAACCATGGTTTATAAAAATGGATGTTTTTACTCAAATTTTTGCTTTCTTTACTTCCATACTCTAAGAGCCTACATGACAATAGTTATTAGGTTACTTATAGAGGCTTTGTGCGAAACTTTTTGGCTTGTGATCCCATCAGGTGTGCCATTATGTGAACTAGGAATTTTGTGATGAAGGAGAGATTAGTATTGTGTTAGTGGATAAATCAAATCAAAATCACACTAAAATAACACCTTCATTCCTAGCTACTAAGGTGATCATAATTTAAAAAAAATGAAAAGCACAACTAAAAGCTAATGAAAAACAAGAATCCTTCACCTTCATCGGATGCTCTAAATTCTTTGTTGTAGTGGCTTACTCAGTTTGTGCTCATGAAGTTTGTATCAATATAAGATTGACTACCTCTATCTCTCCTTGGCACCTTTCTTGGATTTGGCATCATAACTTTTGCATGTAAGAGATTTTCATAATAAATCTTGCATGGTATCGTTGCATAAGTTAATCTTAAAATTCATGTGGTAGGGCCTCCTATTTATAGATTTTTACAAATGGGTAGAATCAACCTAAACTATCGATCTCAAGATTAAGATGTATGGCTAAGGATTAATCCAATTTTGAAAATAAAATTCATAAATATGCTCATAAATATTTGGGATATCAGAGAATTTAAGAGGCATGGGAGGCATTGATGAAGTATGGGAGGGGTTAACCTTGATATTGTATGCATTTATGGCCTAGGGATGTCTTCCCAATAAATGATGTCACTTGATGATGTAGATATTCAATATATATTTCTAAAAATAAGTATTCAACAAGTTTCCATGGAATTCCTAATTAATCTCTAATCTAGTTTAATTATATCTTACGCATGATTAGGCACTTTGTGCACAAATTACTTAAATTGATCAAAATGCCTTATTATTGATCCAAAATTTGACTAGATTAGAATTATAATGCAATTTAAGATGCATTGGATCTATTATCCATTTAGGATGTTGTAAACACAAAATAATAAAGGCACATGTCTTGTATAATAAATTTGATGGAAACGAGCAATCCACAGAACCCAAGTGTGAAATTGGCATTTTAAATTGAAATGATTTTATCAAAGTTAGTTGGCCCATAAACTACATTATCTCATTTAATGATACCCTAGACAAAATTGGCACTTGAATATAAAATTTTTAACTCATTTAATGTGTTTTAGTGTTTTTACACCAAATTATGCATTTTGGTGGAAATTGGTCAAAAGCCTAATTTGAGGTTATCAGTGGCCAATTTTAGGTGTCTAAAGTTTGCCCCTATTTGGTAAGATGTTGTAAACTTTAGGAAAAGCAATGTCTTCTCAAATAATGAGAAAAGACTTGTATGCAAAAAACAAGATGATGGTTGAAGAAAAAGCTCCAAATGGTGTTTGGGAAGCTTATGATGATTCCCCCTCAAGGGAGTGTCCATCACATTTTTTGATGGAAGGTCCCTTGAAAAGAAATAAGAAGAAAGGTATAACTAACCCATGGTTGAGATTAATCCAAATGAGAAAATGATTGCATGAATTTATTTAAAAATGATGCTAATTTTCTTAAAGGTAGATATAATTAGGAATAAATTTCAAAATAATGATTTTTCCATAGGTGGTTATAATCATTAAGAGGACATAGATTGGCTAAAGATGATGGTGCCTCGGTTAGAGATAATTAGCTAGTATAAATTAAGGATATAACTTGGAATATAGATTAAATATGAGTGGGTTCAAATTAAGGAAAGAGATGAAATAAATAATAATATTGATTATTAGAAATGATTTAGCTGTACCTACTAGTGAGGATATCCTTGTCCTTATCAATAATGATACAACTAGAATGCGCAATGGGTTGATTCAATCAAGATGGGTGGAAGGATTAGCCAAGGTGGCAAGGAGAAACTTGTATGGATCTATTGATTGTAGACATTTTTGAAGCTAATTTTTATTGTAGCATGTGATGGTAGGCTTCATGATACAAAAGCATGAGGACTTGGCCAAAAAATGCATAAGGACTGACTCCTGATTTAATAAAAACTCAAAAATAATACATCAGTGATAAAACCAAGATGAGAATGTTGACATATGAATATGGATGGATTCAAGTATAGGTTCACACAAGGAATCACCCAATACATACATATATATCGATTCAAGGCAAAAGTGTTGAAAGAAAACAAACATGCAAGTGAACAAACAAACAAATAAAAAACAAACAAACCAATAAACAAACAAACAAACAAACAAACAACTTGAAATAAAAACAAATGGAAAGCCTGAAAAGAAAAGCAAAATAAAACATCCTAATAATGATCATGCCCCAGTAAGGTGTATTGAGGATAACTAACTAGGCTTAAACAGGACAAATGTCTTTGTATTTTTAAATATTTGAATGTTTTTGATATTTTAATGTATCTCAACTCGTTAGAGAATGATAAGATATGTACTTGCAAAACAAGGAGAGTATTTAGCTTAGGTTGCTCACAAAATTGGAAGAGCATATGGAAAGAGGGACTGAGGTGACCTCACCATGAATTGATAATGGCCCACATAGTCCTAAAATGATCTCAAGTTATAGTAATTTCATACACACAAAAGGTAGGGAAAAATAAACTAGGTTCCAACAAGTTCTCAAATCTAGCAAATGGCCAGTCAAATGAAAAAACAATGGTAAGGTGATGCAAAAATTCATGATAAATAAGTGTTTCCCATAGTTTTCCTATATTTAGTTATAACTAGAATAAAATCTCATATATCAATGATACCAATTTTCCCATAGGTGGTTACAATTAGTAGCAAGACTGGTGAGACACTGATTTGCCCATAGGTGGTTATAATTAGGCTCACATCAATAACCTTTATACATGACAAAAAATGAAAGATATCTTGCTAGATCAACCATCAAACTACTTTCATAGACTATCATTTAAACATGGATTGGATTTATTATTGAAACTTAATTATAATCCCCCCTCAAAAGGTGTGGGAAGAACCAAAGTAACCAAGATCAAAATAGGATTGGATAGGACAATAAAAATAGGCTTTGGTCTAAATAGTAATGGAATGATAGGATGGTATGGTTTTTCTTAGGATAATTACGGTTTTTGATAAATTGGATAAAATGGAAAGAGGGTTGACCCCAAGTGAGAAGGTGATTATCTAGGATATGTTATCATCAGTAAAAGGATATGTAACAATGGCAATGGCATGGCAATGTGAAATGGTATGGCACATGTTTTTGGCCTAGATGTGATTTTTGATTTTTTTTATTCTTGTTGATGGGGAAATGTACATCCTAATAAAAAAAGATAATAAAACATACTTGATAATGTTAATTGGTATCCTACACATCATCTTAATAGCTACTCTATCAAGAACTACCTATATATTTATATTTTGAGAATGTTATTATGCTCTTCATTGGTCATTGATTCTGATTCCTTCAAACATCGAGACAAGGTATGTTTGTAGCCTATACAAAATAAATTGTGGCCATGGATGGTAAACAAATAAAATTAATGGAATGTAGGTTAGATTTTGAAATGGAATGGTATATGATAATGGAATATGAAATGGTTAGGAAACAAATGAAGTTCACGATGGTCAATCACACTCAATGTTGTTGATGTTAGATTTGACATGACTTTGGTTGTGGTGAGTCAAAGAATTTTTCTCTCAATAGGACCATTAGATTTTGTTGTTGTTTGTGCTTAATAATAGCTACCATCTAATTATGATATAGATAGGAAGCTATTTTTATTTTATCTTGGATTTTGTCTTCATCAAGTAGTGAAGAATTTTGTTGCTCAGCTATTGGTGCCTCATTGTGTTTTTCAACAATAATAAAGTTGTCTAAATTGTCCTGTAGTGCCTCCAAGAATGTTTCACTAATTAAAATCAGATTTATACTTTCATTATCTTCTAACACTTCAAAAAAAACTTTCACAAGAAGATGTTAAGTTTAAACTTTGCTTATCCCCTAACACCTTTGAAAAGGTTTCACTAGGAGAGTCTTTTTCTGCTACATGAATGTGGTCTTGACCTCCTTGCTCTTATTAAATTGCTATGCTGCCATGGATGTAGTTTAACAAAGTTTGATTCTATTGGTCCCAATCAACACTTATGGGATATATAATTTCAATAATATGTCTATGTTGGTTGATTGTAATGACCTATAGAATGGTAATGAAATGGGGGTTGGTAGCATAATACTCATAGAATATATTAGGAGAACTTGTGTTGAAGCTAAATTAATCATCCTAAAAAACCTTAAAAAGATCATAAATGTATTGAAATTAATATATAAGGCATGGATAATTGGTGTTGTAACAATCACAAACATATTCTTCTTCTGAATCTAATTCTGACTCAAGGGACTCTAAGTTCAAGCTAAGTGGTTGCAAAGTGATGAAAGAGATTAAAAAAACAATAAGAATTGATCAATAGAAATGATTTAGCTATACCTGTTAATGAGGATATGCTTGTATTGATTAACAATGATACACCTAGAATGGTCAAATGAGTTATATTGATCAAGGTGTGTGGGAGGATTTGCCAAGGTGCCAAGGAGAAACTTCTTTAGCTCCATTGATTATAGAACTTCTTGAAGTTGATTTTTGTTGTAGCATGTGATGGTAGGCATCATGATAGAACACCATGAAGACTTGGTTTAAAAATGCATAAGTACTGACTTTTGATTTAATAAACACTCAAAAATAATACACCAATGATAAAAACTATGATGACAATGTTGACATATGAATATGTATGGACTCAAGAATAATGTGTGTAAGGAATAACCTAATAAACACACATAGACTGAATCAAGGAAATAGTCATGAAAGAAAAAAAATAGGAAAGAAGACAAACAAACAAATAAAACACACAAAAAGCACACAAACAGACAAACAATTTGAAACAAAAATCCTAAAAAAATCAAAAGAAAGTATCCTAACAATGAGTTTTCCCTACTAGGGTGGATTGAGGATAACTGACTAGGCTTAGATAGGACAAATGTTTTGGGATTTTTGAGGTAGTTTAATGTGTTAGAGAATGACAAGATACCTGCTCACAAAATGGTAAGATTGTGGCTTAGGTTGCTCATAAAATGGTGGGAGCGTATGGAAAGGGGGACTAAGGTGACCTCAACATGAATTTAGCATGACCCACATAGTCTTAAAATGACCTCAAGTCATAGTAATTCCATCCACACAAAATGTGGTGAAAAACTAACTAATCCCAACAAGTTATCAAATTTAGAAAATGACCAGTCAAATGAAAATAGTAATGGCAAGGTGATATGGCAATGCATGATAAACAAGTGTTGCCCCTAGTTTACTCATGGGTGGTTATAACTAGGATACAATAGCATATATCAATGATACTAATTTGCCCATAGGTGGTTATAACTAGGATACAATAACATAGATCAATGATACTAATTTTCTTATAGGTGGTTATAATTAGTAGCAAGATTGGTGAGACATTGATTTGCCCATAAATGGTTATAATTAGGCTCACATAAGCAAACTTGATATAGAATGAAAAATGAAAGATATTTTACTAGATCAACTATTACAATACCTTCGTAGACTATCATTTAACATGGATTACTATTTTTTAATTTTGATTTTAATCCCCTCATAAAAAGTGTAGGAAGAACCAAATGAACTAAGATGAAAATAGGATTGGGTAGGATGACTTAAAAATAGGCTTTGGTCTAGATAGGAATGGAATGATAGAATATAATGGCCTTGATAAGGATAATTATTGGTTTGGTAGGTTAGATAAAAATGGTAAGGGGGATGCCCTCAAGTGATGGGATAAATGGAAGGATACTTGACAATGGAAAAAGGATATGTAACAAAGGTAATGGCATGGCAATGTGAAATGGCATGGTACATGTTTTTGGCCTAGGTGTGGTTTTTTATTATATTGTTCTTGTTGATGAGGAGATGCACATCCTAATTAATAAATGATACAAATAGAATATATTATTATTATAATTACTATCCCACACCTCTTTTGAATAGCTACTCTATCAAGAATTGGATGCAAATTTGGTTGTCAAGAATGCTTTTGTGATCTTCATTGGTCATTGATTTTGATTCCTTCAAGCAACAAGATGAGGTATCTTTGTAGCCTATATAAAGGAAAGTGTGACCATAGATGGTAAATAGGGACAAATAATAAATGTTATGTTTGATTATAAAATAGAATGGTAGATGATAATGGAATGTGGAATGGTTAGGAAACAAATGAAGATCAGGACATTCAGTCACATGTAATGTTGTTGATTCCATATTTAACATCGCTTTGGTTGTGGTGGGTTCGAAGACTTATTCTCTTGATAGGAGCATAGAATTTTTATATTTTTTGGGATTGAGAGTAGTTATGATCTAATTAAGTTGTAGATAGGAAGCTATTTTTATTTGATCTTTGATTTTTTCTTCACCAAGTAGTGAAGAACTTTTATGCTCAACTATTGGTGCCTCAATGAGTTTTTTACCAATGAAGTTGACTTAATTGTCTTATAGTGCCTCTAAGTAGGTTTCAATAATGAACATTAGATTTTTATTTTTATTGTCTTCTAGCACATTCAAAAAAAATTCACTAGAAGATGTTGAGTTTGAAATTTACTTGTCCCCTAGTGTAGACACCTAAATTTGGCCACTGATAACCCCTAATTAGGATTTTGACCAATTTACACCAAAAATACATAATTTGGACTAAAAACACTAAAATATGCTAAATAATGTGAAATTGATATATTCAAGTATCAATTTTTGCCAAGGTATCCCTAAATAGGGCATTGTAATTTATGGGCCAGCTAACCTTGATCATATCACTCTGAGTCAAAATGCTAATTTTGCACCTAGGTGCTCTAGATTAATCTTTCCTATCAAATATATTATACAATACATGTGCCTTTATTATTTTTTTTAGTAACATCCTAAATGGGATAATGGATCCAACATATTTAACATCATATTATAATTATAATCTAGTCAAATTTTGGACTAATAACAAGGCATTTTGATTAATTTGGGTAATTTGTGCACAAAGTGCTTAAAACATGCTTAAGAACTAATTAACCCAAATCAAGGCCTAATCAATAATTCCATGGAAACTTGTTAAATAATTTTTTTGGAAATTAATATGGAATATATACATCATCAAGTGACCTCATTTCTTGGGAAGACATCCCTAAGCCATAAATGCCATAAATATTAGGATTCATGCCCTCCATGACTCTCAATTTCCCCTTATTCTAATGTCATGATGAGGATAATTATAAAATTAATTACAAAAATTAAATTAATCCTCAACCACACATTTCCATCTCATTATGGATGGTTTAGGTTGATTCTAATCAATCTCAAAAATCTATAAATAGAGAGGCCATGAACATCATTCCTCAGACTTGATTATGCAATTTTTATAATGCAAAATTGATTACAAAGCTTCAAACAACTAGTGTTACAATGCCAAATTGATTCCAATCAAATCCAAGCCACAAGCTAAAGGTGCCAAGGAGAAATGGAGGTAGCCAATCTTTCGTTGCCAAGGAATTCATGAGCACACAATTGAGTAAGCCACTGCTACAAAGGCATTTGGAGCATCTAAGGAAGATGAAGGAATTATTTTGTTTTATTCTTTACTTTTTAGTTGTGTTTGTCATTTTTTTGTTAACTAAGCTCTCCCTAGTGTCTAGGCCTAGATATGTTATGTTATTAGTGTGTTTCTTTCATTTTGTTTTCATTTTAGAACTAACACCATACTAACCATCCTCTCTTGAGTCAAATTCTTAGATTAACATAATGGTATGCTCGATGGGATAAGACATATATCACACTTGAAGAAGATCATTTTTTAGCATTAAAATATTCACTTGGACCTTTAAAATTCTTTCAAATTGATTTTCTAACTTTATTTTACCATTTTTATTTACCATAGTTTTACATAGTAGCGGACATCGAAAGGTAAGAGACATCGGTTGCATATTTTAACCAATGTCAGTTAGTAAAATTGACATCAATTCTATACCTACCATTGGTCACATTGGTATAACTAATGTGAGCTGGATAATTGACATTGATTAGAAAATGTCACCATCGTTGGTTATAAAAATCGACATCGCTCATTATGTTTTTCTTAAAATATAGACCTAAGAGCTCTTTTTCTAAAGTTTATGGTTTAAAACCAAAAATAAATTCAAAGCTAAAGGACATTATAAAAAATTTTCTACATGACCAAGTTTGAAATTTGACAAAAACATGTTTAGATCACCTTTTGCATGCTTTAAAAAAATCAATTAGGAACTTTGTTTTGGTGTTTAACAAAAGAATTTAGATGTTTGTGGTGAATGTTTTCAAAGTTACAAATAAGACCAAGGGGTTAAATGAACACCAAAAAATATTTCATTTAGACTTAAAATTAAACACACTTGTAAATATTTGTTTGTAATAGTTGTTTAATTAGATTTTGTTTGGAAAAAATATGAAATTTGTGTGTATGCTCTTCCATTTGTCCTCTTTAGGGAATCCTTGGAATCAAAAGCACCTTTCCTATTGAAAATATCCTCGTACAAGGCTTATAAATATATTAATCCAAAGCACTTCCAAAAAACTCATCAAAGTTTGGGTGACCTTTAAAATAACCCTAAAGTCTTTCTACTTTCATGCTATCTTTATTTTTATGCAAACATGGCTTGCGAGGGGAACTTCATCACCTCCCACAAGTTCTTCAGGGAAGATTTGACCTAGGGTTTCACCTCCCATCATTGTGTTCATTTGGTTCCTAATTGTAGTTACACATGGGATATAGTGACACTTTAGAGATCGCACTACACTAAGTGAATAATAAGATGTAGTGGTTGCAAAAAGGACTAGATCTTTTTGCAATAAGCCAAGTGATATAGACCCAAAATCCATGTTTTTATTTTGCATTTTTTGACATGAAATTCATCGCGTAATTTATTTCTATAGAGTGTTCATAAATTTTTTAGATCCTAGACAAATCCCCACTTACCATAAAAGTATTGTTGGTGCAAGGTGCACCTTAAGGTCCATGTCACAGTACTATCATTTGAGAGAAGGGGGGGGTGTAAAAACCCTACTATATAATATGTATTTAATTTTAGATTAACACTTAAAATCCTCTCAAATGACATATATTGATGGATTCCAAAAATACCAAGTAACATTGTTAGTCTAAGATCTAAGAGTGATTAATTTGTTGGTCTTGTCCTAGATTAAAGTCTTATTTGAAGTCAAAACTCGGTGTAAAAAAACAATCCAAACCAAATACATAGTCCAAATTTTCATTTGATCAAAGAGGCATGATGCTACCTATGTAAGATCATCAATTTACCTTGTTCAAAGTTCATCAAAAGCTTGAGAGTTATATCATCCATTTTGGTGCAGTTATGCTACCCAATTAAATCTAGACCTTTACCAAAGTTTTTTAAGTCATTTACTTATAATATAAATTAAAAATTTCACCTTTATTATTTCATATGGTTGATGTGTTAAGTGGGTTCATCATTTTCACTAAACTTGAGAGAACTTAGGTTCAATTACCAATTTAGGTTGAAGGTTGTTTAAGACTCATAATCATTATCATCACTTGGTAAAATTAATCCATTTTGTGCTAAACACTTTCACTTTGAGTCTATGCACCATTAAATTTTGAGTCAATAAAAGTAGTGTTATGCTATCAAAATTATGGGAAAACATCTTTGCCTTAGAGAATTTTTAAAACAAAACTTTTTGTCACACCTTTTGGGTAGTATAACATCATTATGCTACCCAAAGAATTTAAAATATTGTTTCATAGACCCTCTTGCATAGAGATCCAAATTTTATCTTACATTTTTTGACAAATCAAAGTGTACTTTTATGATCTTTTGCCTAAAATAGTTATATTTTTCACTTTTTTCTAGCTTGTTTGTCAAAAGAGCCAAGTTTTATACCATTTTTTGTGAGAAAATAAAATATTTCTAAAGTAGCTTTTATTTCATACCTTATACCTATTTGATCAAGTTCATGTCCAAGAATCAAATTCCTAGTGTTTGTTAGAAGTGCTTCAAATCTGTTAGATTAAAACTTTCATCTATTTCAAAGTCTAGCTTTTGATGTTGTTTGGCCAAGAGTCCCAGTGCATGCCTTGTTTGAGCCTAGCTTTTGATTCCACATTTAGCCAAAAGATCTAGAAACTTTTAAATTCCTAGATTAGACTAATTTTCAACACTTCAATCTTAGAGTTTGGTATTTATATTTTTGGTCCATTTACTTGCTTATCTTTGTGTGAATAGTGAAATGTTAGATACTTCACGCTAGGTTCATTCCTCATAAATATTTGCATAAACCTTTTGATCCTTTTGACAAATCTATACCAAGTTGGGACATCATCTATTTTAGACATTGTCCTTGTTAAATTTTATATACCTCTTTGACATTTTATCATAAAGCATTAACTATGGATCCCAACAAGTATTCCTACACTTGTAGTGGACTCATGTATAATTTGAGGATTAGTAATGTAGTTGTGTAGGAGTAAATGGTGCAAGACCCCTATGAAGATAACATTTCTTATGAGATGGATTCTTATCCCTCTTATAATACTCAATCAGGGGCACAAAACCAAGATCCATTGGCCAACTATCTGGTTAACACACCACCTTATTCAAAATTAGACTAAGAAAAAACTATATGATACTTAGCTACAATACCCATAGTGGATGAGCTAGTACTTCAACAATCATATTCTACTAATATGGCTTCCACGTATGATCCATTTTTTTTAGTAACATTTATTACAAAATAAATATGAGGTTTTGTTTAGAGCCACAGAGGTAGGGGCCAAGCTTCTATCAGACTTCTCCCATGAAAATTTACCAAGTCTAGTAAGAGTGCCACATAATATCATTTATGATCAATAGGATTATTCTATAAATCCTATGGATCTAGTCCAAATAAAGTACCAAGATCCTAATAAATATAATTGAGGCAAAAACATCATGGAAGATCACTTTAACCAAATGTAAATAGCATATCAAACCCACTTGAATCTAGCATGTGATTTCAATCAAATGAACATGGTAAGTAAGCCTCTTATTGACCTAGTTCCTTCAGTAGTAGTATTGGTAGAGTTAATTGGACAATAAAATCTAAATTTTGACCCATTCATGCAAACCACTTCAATAGATAACTTGATGCATATGCCCATTATTGAAGAAGTGTTTTTAGCCTATACACAAAATAGTGAACCCAAATAGTAGATAATGTGAAAATAATGTCCAATCCTAATCAAAGTGTTACTAATTCACAAATAAGTATCCAATAACATGTGCTTATAGTTAATCCTATGAATAGGTCATCATACTAGGGAATAGGAGTTTTTACACCCCAACCTCAACTGGTTGCTTCCTCAAGTGTACAAACTATGGGATTAGGCAAACAACAACTAATATCACACCTCAAAGATATAATGTGATGAACCCTAATCCTCCTTAATAGGTAACAATAAGTACTCCATAATAATAGGCATAATCTAGTGTATCAACATAATAAAGGACAAATATATTACCACCTCAATTAGGGGTAATAAATGTTCCACCTCACTAAGTAATGACAAACATACCTCATCAATTTCATACTAATATGCTAATCCAAAACCAAGCAAGGACTAGTCAACAACGTGCAAATATTGGTCAGTGATAGATGCCAAATCTACAACCTTCTTTTGCTTCTTCACAAGGATTCATGTAATAAATAAGTACTCATGTTTCTTAGGTACCTGTTAGACAACTATTGGTTCAAAATGTGCCACAAATCTAGAGACAAGATCTTGGTCCACAAGTTCCCACTCAATAAAAATGTTTGATTAGTCATTATCATGTCTCTTTTCAACCATAAAATGCATAATATGGTTATATCCCTCCATCCTACCCATAAAATTCTCCAAGTCAAACCTTTATCACCAACCCAAAAAAAAATATCACACAAACAAGTGTATAATTTCAAGTACATCCTAATCCATGTATGCGTATTCCTAGTCCATTACCCAACCAAACCAATGTACCCTACTAGATATCTTTATCATACCCTAGTCAAAGTGTCCCACTTGTGACCTCCCAACCATCTATCAAAACTAGTATTCTCCCTCAAACCAATGTTCCTTCTAGTTTTCTATCTCAAGATTTTCAACAAATAAATGATTTAATTATTTTTATTTAGGCGGTAAAATAGACTAGAAGTTTCAAATTGGATGACGTGTATCCCTACCCATTTAACATGGAGTATTTACAAATACCATTTCCTCTAGGATATGAACTAGCAAAATTTGACAAATACAAAGGGAAAGGTGAGCCTATGGTTCATTTAACTAAATTCTTTGTCGCATGTCAACTAGTGGCATATAATGACATTTACCTTTTGTTATTGTTTATAAGGAGCTTGGCTGGACAAGCCTTGGAGTGGTTTTTGAAGCTAGCCAAA
Source organism: Torreya grandis (assembly GCA_037957365.1). NCBI lineage: Eukaryota > Viridiplantae > Streptophyta > Pinopsida > Cupressales > Taxaceae > Torreya > Torreya grandis. The sequence goes on from JARHVA010001067.1 coordinate 838,080, forward strand.
AATTTACTAATGGATTTTGATGATCTTTATAACAAGTTTGTGCAACACTTTTCCTATAATCTTGAGCATGATATTTCATTAGTTGACTTAACACAAGCAAAGCAAAAAATTAATGAGAGTTTTAAAAGTTATTTATAATAATGGAGAGCCCTTGTAAGAAATTTTACCCATAGTTTACCAGATAAACAATTAGCCACTGTGTTTACCAAAAATTTGAATAGTGAGATAACTTATCATTTAAAACTACAATATGTGCATATTTTCAAGGAAATCATCGATAAAGGCTTGTTGATTGAGTGAGCACTCATCAATAAAGGAGTTATCAAGCTTAATTCAACTAAGCAAAGTACTAATAAGGGAAATGACCAAAATCAACATCCCATTCAAGCACCATCATTAGAACTGGTATAGGCCAATAACCAAAAAAGATTAAAGTAATTTAACTGTAATAGGAATGTTGTGGGAAATGGAGTAACCAAATACTATTATGTAAAAATGATGAAAACATCATATACACCACCTTTTCAATTTAATCCTACCTAGAAAAATCTCTAACCAATACCACAAGTGCAACAACCAAGACTTTCACAACAAATATATCAACCTTTACCATGGTAAACCCCTCCTCCTAGGAAAACTATAGCTGCACATTGTCTTTAGTGACCTAGGATAACATATTGAGTCTATATTTTTCAATCTTGTTTCCACTATTATGATTAGTTAGCCTATACCAAAGCATTATATGCAAGGCATTCCTTATCCTAATTGGTATCATGAAAATAAATTCTATGACTATCATCAAGTTAATGGGCATAATCTATGAAGATGTGTCCAAATCAAGTATTTAATTGAGAATATGTTGGATAATAGGGAGATAACATTGGATAATGGTGTTTCCACTTCCAATCAAAATCTTAGGATTTATCAAAACCCCTTTCCCTAACATAATAATTAGTAGTATTAAAATAATCAACAACAACAACAATGACCATTGTAGTATCAAAATCAATAGTATCAAAGTCAAAGGTCAAACTAGTAGAATCAACAAAATCAGTAGAACCCATAATGATATAACAATGGAAAAAACCAAGGTGAAAATGGTAACAAACAACAAACCTACCATGCAGTTTCACATGACTACAATAGGGTTGTAGGTCATATTGCAAAGAGTAGAGTTAATATAATTTCCATTAATCCTAAACCAAGCACTAATCACCCTAGATCATTACTAAACAACAACATTCAGCCAAATTACATGGATAATCCTTCTTTGACGTAGGAATGCATACAATCAAACCAACAAACTAGGAATTCCCCTTTTTGATGTTATATAGATAACTCATCCTTGCCATGTGACCACATGTGAGTGTATTATCAATCAAGACTTGTCTTGTCTGGTCCCACACCATCTCCAATATTTAATGTCAATTATACAATCACAACTTGGACATCAAATATTACTATCTCAAGCCCATAACTATCTTCCAATTTGCCTAGCATTTAACTAACCATTCAGCCTTGAAATAAACCATTCACTACTAACCAAGACAAGAATTTTGATATTGTCGAACAATTGTAGAAGACACCAGCACAAATTTCTATTTTAGATTTGTTGTGAATTTTAATAATCAATAAGAATATATTGAATGATTTTTTGACCCAATCCACTATTTCTAGTGATATATCCCCTAATAAATTATAATCTTTGGTTGGATACCTTGCTCCAGCCCAACAAGTCACATTCAACTAAAGTGACATGTCTTCCCTTGGCTCATTCCATAATAATCCATTATATATAGAATTTTATTTAAGATGGTAAAAAGTGAAATGCATCCTTATAGACAATGGATCTAACCTCAACATAGTGTCTCTAAATCTCATCAAGTGGCATATCTCCAACTAGAAATAATAACCATCAAGTCCTATGATAATAAAAAAATAGAATAAAAAAGCACCATTAGTTTGTCAGTTATCATTGGGCCTTTGACCCATGATACACTTTTCCATGTACTTGATCTTGAGTTATCATACAATATGCTTCTAAGAAATCCTTGGTTACATGATATTCCTATAATCCCATCAATGCTACACCAATGTATCATGTTTTTCCACTCAGGGATGGAAGTGAATATTCTAGGAGATTTATACCCATATTAACACTACAAACATCTTGAGGCTAAATTTTAAAGATATAATTATCAGTATGACATGAATCCAAGTTATAAGTAGGATAAAGGCAAGGCTATACTTATTGATCCTTTAGTAGATAATTGCATAGATCATAATAACTTGGATTCCTTTTCCCACATGCCTCTTCCTAAAGCTTCTAATCATTTTGCCATTTTAGATAATGGACTAGGAGAGTATGTGACCCATGATACATTTCATATTGTAAATCTTCCTTAGAATCCAAAAAATTTTAGGTCACCTAATGTCACCCCACATATGCATTGACAAAAAAAGAACAAAGATAAGGGACCTATCACATTTGTACCAGCATCTAGCCTAGAACCTAACCCTCTTGAAGGGGATGAATCATGGTTATCCAATGACAACCAAGCTGATTATTATAAAAATACAAAGTATCATATTCCCAATAGGATCATGGAGCATCACAATTATGAAGGAAGAGGCCTCAGACCAAATAAATAAGGAACATCGAGCCAATTTCCATGACTAAGTATGAAATACCTTATGAATTTATATTAAAACCACTTGACGGTGACCCCACATATCTTATTCAAAATCCATCACCAGTGACTAGTGATGATGATGTCAATAGTGAACTAGAGTCTGATCATAACCTCACCTTTGATAACTTAGAAGAAACCAACCTATTTGATAATAATTACATTTTTACCCTTACCCTAGCCATTCATCATAACCCTTTGCCATTATATTATCCCTAACTTATAGATTGGGACCAACAAGAATCTAGTCTATCGATTGATGAGTTCTAGAATGATGAGCCATTCTATGAATTTTTAGGCCTTAGAGACAATGTTCCATTGAAATATCACAATTCAAGATTCTCAATCACATTAAATCATATATCCTATTTTGGAGAGTGAGTGAACACCCTTAGCTAAAACAAAATAAGTAAAACATTGAGGTTCTAAAGTGGAAACCTCTTTGAGGTGCTTTTTGACCAGGGAAAAAGTAAAGATAAAGGCTAGTCTAGTGGTGAAAACCTATTTCAAGTGCCATTATATGGGGGTGATCATTTTTCTTCTAATTTAGACTAGGAGACCACCAACAATGAACTTTCCTATGGATCCAAGTTAATATTTAAGCAATAACAAGTATTTTATCAAATTCTTCAAGAATTTCTGACTATTTTTATTATATGGCTAGATCTCCCATTAGGAGACTTAGATTCATCATGCCTAAGATAAGTTAAAGATCAAGTCCTAAAAAAGGACCCTAACATAATTCAACATTTTAAGTCATTGCCTACTATCCTAGAAGATGGTTTGACCCTTTTAGTTGAAGATATAATAAAGGTAAATATCAAGACTCCATCAAACCTAAAATGGATAAAATTAGGAGAATCCCTCACTAAAGAGGAACATGATTAATTTATAGCTCTGTTGAGATAATTTGTAGATATCTTTGTATGGGCCTATTCTGACATGCCAAGTTTAGACCCTACCTTAGTTTTGCACCACCTTATGTTTAATATTGACACCAAATCAGGAAAACAAAATCTACATAATATGCATCCTCAAATTATTTTATTGGTAAAGAAAGAGTTGGAAAAAATCTTAGAATTAGGATGTATCTAATCCATTGACTATGCAAAATGGATCTCTAATATGGTACCTATTAATAAAAATCCTGAAGGGATTAGAATCTATAACAATTTTCAAGACATCAATAAAGTTATCTTAAAGATGATTTCTATTTCCTAATATCGACATGATCATCGAATCCATGATATTTTATGAAATGCTTTCACTCATTGATGGCTTTTTAAGATACAATTAGATCAGAATAACACCAGAAGACCAACATAAAATAGCATTCACCACTCCATGGGAAACATTTTGTTATCAGGTAATGCCATTTGGCCTTAAGAATGATAGAGCTACATATCAAATGGCCATGACTATCATATTCCATAATATGATATATAATATTGTTGAAAACCATATTGATGACATATTAGGAAAATCTAGAACTAGGGCCAACTATCTAGTAGTGCTATTTAAGATATTTAAAAGATTATGGGAGTATAAATTTAGACTCAATCCAAATAAATTTTTGTTTCGTGTAACTTCAAGAAAACTAATTAGCTTCATCATGTCTCGTAGAGGTATTGAAATTGATCCAACTAAAGTCTATGATATAATTGAGATACCACTACAAACCAATTTAAAGCAACTCCATAGTTTATAAGGTAAGATCCAATCAATTTGATGCTTCATCTCTTCGTTAGAAAAAAAGTGCTATCCATTTATCCAGCTTTTGAATAAGTGAGTTGCATTTCACTAGGATGATCAATGCCAAAAAAAAAATTTAACAACTCAAAAACTATCTTGTTAATTTGCCTATTTTATTACCTCCTAAGCCAAGAAAGACATTTTTGTTATACCTATCAGCTACTGGCCATGCTCTAGGGTCACTCTTGGCTCAACATGATGATAATGGAAAATATCATGCCATATACTACCTAATCCATACCTTGGTTACATATGAACATAACTATGCACCTATTGAAAAAGCTTATCTAGCCATGATCTTCACAGCTCAAAAAATATGCCATTAATGTTGAATAATAAGACCATCATCATTTCAAAACTAAATATACTTAAGTATCTATAGTCTAAAATAGATTTGAAAGGTAGAATGGCTAGATGTATCATGCTTCTCAATGATTTTGACATAGAGTATGTTAATCAGAAGGCAATCAAGGGATAAGTTCTTGCAGATCAACTTGTTGAAGCACCTCTTCTAGACACACATCCACTCATGTTTCAATTTCTTGATGAATCCATCATGATCATCATTGACACACCCCTTGAGGAGCATCCCTAGAATCTATATTTTTATGGTTCATTTACTGGACATGGATTAGGGGTAGGCTTATTGTTTATTACACCATAGGGGGATATAATCCCTAAATAATTTAGAATCAAATTTTCTTGTACAAAAAGCTTGACTGAATATGAATCATTTATTGTAGGACTTCAATAAGTAGTGCATTAGAATATATCTCATCTTCAATTTTATGGTGATTGTTAATCATTAATCAAGTCATAGATCATTTTTAGACCAAAGATGACAAGTTGATTCCATATAAAGCCATGGTTGACACTCTTAAGTGATAAATTAGCAATATTCAATTTGAACACATACCAAGGGCTAGTAATAGAACTACAGATGCCATGGATACTATTGGATCTTGATTTAACAAAAATATAAAGCTAGAGAGTATCAATTCCTCATTGATAATTTGTTAGCACTAGCTCATGAACCTTCAACCTTTGCCACGATTTGTGATATTTTTAGTCCTAATTCTATCTGGTACTCAAACCTTTAAAACTACCTTTATGACTAATTTATACCACCTAACCTCTCTCAAAAATAAACCAAAGCCTTCATTCATCATTCCACTCATTATACTCTACTTGGATCTACCCTTTACCATCTTAGTTTTGATGGAGCTCTGCTTCATTTTTTAACTTTGATAGAGTCTACACTAGCATTAAGATAAGTTTAAGGAGTATGTGGTGCTCATTATAGAAGGGCAGTCCTATCCAAAAATATCTTGTATACTAGTTATTATTGGCACACAATGGATGTAGATACCACTTCATATGTAAAGAAGTGTTTTAAATGTCAATGGCATGCTAATCTAATTCATTCCCTAGCAAAAACTTTGAAACTTATGTTAACACCATGGCCATTTTCTACATGGGGACTTCACCTCATTGGGAAGATTAACCGAACTTCATCTAATGGCCATATGCATATCCTTACCACCACTAAGTATTTCACTAAGTGGGTTGAAACTATGCCCCTCACTTATATGAATAGAAAACAAATTTCTAAATTCATTTTCAACCATCTCATTTTCTACTATGGTATCCCTTCTGGCATTATATCTGATAATGGAGGATCATTCAAGAATAAAGATGTAGACTAGTTAGGTAATGAATACAACATCACATAAAAAATTTCTATATCATATTACCCTTAAGGTAATGGCCAAGCTAAGACATCCAAAAAAACCATTATCAATATCCTAAAAAGTATTATCAATGATGCTAGTCAAGATTAGCACTTGCAGATATTCCTTGCCCTTTGGGCATACTATACCAATAATCATATCCCCATAGTAGCCACTCTATACTCACTTATTTATGATACTAAATCCATCCTTCCCTTTGAGGTCTAATTTCCATCATTGTGCATCTATTTCAAGCATTTCCTAGATGATCATGACTATCGAGTAGCTTGACTACAAGAGCTAGACCTAATTTATGAGAAACATATAGCTGTGCTCAATAATCTTCAAGCATATCAAAACTAACTCAAGGGCCACTATAATCAATGTGTTAAGTATATAACATTTGAACTTGGTGATATTTTTCTTAAATGAAACCAAAAGAATACCATGACTGAGAAAAAACATAAAGGAAAATTCAAGCCAAACTGATAGGGCCTTTCATCATCACTACATATTATGGATTAGGAGCATATAGGCTTGCCACACCAAATAGAGATGAACTTCTTGAGCTGATGAATATTACTCATCTCAAGTGGTAATATTCTTGAATGCTAAGGTGTATTATCTATAAGGACCATTTTAGTTATGCCCTTTTATCATTATTTTTATTTATACAAATACCATCCTTATCTATCTCTTCATTGTATCCACTTTCTACTTCTATTCTATTGACCCAGTGTGTTTTAAAGCCTAGCCCATTTGACTTAGGTTTTTTTCAATTCATTACATAGTTTCAACATTAAGGTATCTGTTTAGTTTCATTAGTTGGTTTAAGTAATTTAGACAAAGATTGTATTTTGGGACAGTGTGATAGAAGTTTCAGTGGTTGCATCCTTCATTTGTTATTCCTTTATTGCAATTAATTATAGCCACCTTTGGGAAAATTAGTATAATTGATCTATGCCATTATGTCTTAGTTATAACCACTAATGGGAAAACTAGGGGAAACATTAAGCCTTGATGTACTAACTTACCACTTCCTATGTCATACTATGCCTTTTTACCAATTGTGCCTATTTTATTTGAATTGACTGTTACACTAGTTAAATTCCTCCACTTTAAAGGTAGAACTATATTAACTTGAGGTCTTACTCTAGGACTATGTAGGCAACAGCCAATACTTGTTGAGGTCAGCTTAGTTACCCTTTTCATATGCTCTTACCATTTTGTGAGCACCCTAAGCCACGGTCTTACTATTTTGTGAGCACCTTAAGCCACACTCTTACGATTTTGTGAGAACCCTATGCCACTCTCTAGCTATTTTTTGAGCACCATAAGGCACACTCTTAACATTTTAAAAGTATCCTAAGCCATGGTCTCACCATTTTATGATCACCCTAAGCCATTCTCTCACCATTTTGTGAGCAACCTAAGCCACACTCTCACCATTTTGTGATCAACCTAAGTTTGAACACTCTCACTATTTTGTGAGCTTAAACCATTTAGTGTCTCATCATTCTTGATTGATTTGAGATTCTCCAAAAAAATTATAAAAACATTTTAAAAAGTGTTAAAAAAGAACAAAAACATTGACCACTTCTTTTCTTTAAGGATTCTAAGAACCCTTACTAAGTTACAAGTAAAACACTTATCATTTAGTTTCCCCATCTTTTTTGGCCTTTTATCTCATTCATTTGTTGTTTTCTAAGACCATTCCTATTCTTCTATCACATCCATTCTATATATTTTCCTTATTTATCACATTCTTCCCATTCTTTGGGAGAACTACATTTAGACTGAAGTTTTTTATTGGATATTAAATCCATAGAACTATGTAGGTAGCATCCACTTGCGTAATGCATATAGAGATATCTCAACCACCCCCTTTTTTTCTTGTATTCCCCAATTTTATTCATTTGTTAAGCTATCACCTATTTTCTATTGTCAATATTTGTAGGGTTTTTATTTCATTATTTATTTCTTTATTTTTTCTTATTTTATTCATTTGTCTACTTGTTTGTTTTCTTTTAAAACTATTACCTTAACTCAATTTATGTGTGTTCATTAGGTGATTCCTTACCCACATTTACACTTGAATCCATCCATTTTCATATGTTTACATTTTCATCATCATTTCTATAATTGATGCATTATTTTCTATTGAGTATCAGATTACGAGAATTAGTCCTTATGCATATTTTGACCAAGTCCTCATGATGTTATACCATGATGCCTATCGACACATGCCATAAGAAACCTTAGATTCAAAAATTCTATTCAACAATGGTGACATCTCCTCAACATTGACATCTCAATTCAATCCCAATCATATCTCAAATAGAGTAATTAACCATGAAAGAATTTCAACCTTTATTATTTTAGATGTGCATCTCCCTACTAGTAAGCTGTTCTAATTCATCATTACCCTATATGTTAAGTTATCATCATCCTTGACCAAGTTTATCATGTTTTCCATAATTGGGGCCAAATGATTATAACCGCCTATGGGCAAATCATTGCACACCATCCCACCTGTATTTCTCAATGATTATAGCTACCTTTAGAAAAATCATTATGTTGTCATCATTTCCCTTTTTCTACCCATACAGGGGCATGTTGTTATCTTGTTTGTCTATCTTAACTAGGGAAGCTCCATCTTATTAATGATTATAACTACCTTTGGCCAAATCATTGTGTTATCATACCACGTTGCCACTACTAGGCCACAATGTTTATAAATTCCTTTGGGTAAATCATTGTACACCATCCCACTTGAATTTTCAATGATTTTGACTACTTTTTTAGTATCATTGTGCTTTAAACCCATCATCCTTCCTTTCTTTGGTCCCCTCATTTTGCTTTTTCATTTTTGAGGGATCATTTGTCGACTTACTTATGCCAAAAAATCCCTCAAGGGGGCATCATATAATTAGTTTATCATCATTGTAGTTATAGGTATACAAGGCCTTTTCATTATTTGAGAATATGTTAAAATGATTATAGCTTGTAATGCCTTCCTAAAGATGGGTAAACCATAGACACCTAAATCTAGACATTGATAACCCCCAATCAGACTTTTGACTAATTTTCACCCAAAATGCACAATTTGGCATATAAACACTAAGAAATGCTAAATAATGTACAACTATAATATTCAAGTGTTTATTTTGGCTAGGGTATCCCTAAATAGGGTAATGTAATTTATGGGCCAGCTAACTTTGATTAGATCATTTCGAGTCAAAATGTTAATTTTACCAATTATGGGATAGCTAAACGAGACACATGCCTTTGTTATTTGTTGTTAGTAACAACCTAAATGGGATAATAAATCCAACACATCTAAAATCGCCTTCCAATTCTAATCTAGTCAAATTTTAGACCAATAACAAAGCATTTTGATCATTTTTAGTAATTTGTGCACAAAGTGCTTAAACATGCTTAATAAATAATTAACCCAAATCAAGGCCTAATCAAGAATTCCATGAAAACTTGTTGAATAATTTTTTTTGGAAATGAATATGGAATATATGCATCATCAAATGACCTCATTTCTTGGAAAAACATCCCTAGGCCATAAATGCCACATATATCAAGATTCATGCCCTCTATGCCTCATCAATGACTTTCATGATTCCCTCCATTCCTCTTAATTAACCCTTATTCTAATGTCATGATGAGGATAATTATAAACTTAATTACAAAAATTAAATTAATCCTCAACCATACATTTCAATCTCAAGATGGATGGTTTAGGTTGATTCTGATAAATATCAAAAATCTATAAATAGAGAGGCCATGAACATCATTTTTAAGACTTGACTATGAAAATTTATAATGTAGAATTAATTAAAAATCTTCAAGAAAATAGTGTTACCATTCCAAATTGATTCCAATCCAAGCCAAGCCATAAGCCAAATGTGCCAATGAGAGATGGAGGTAGTCAAGCTTCTATTGCCAAGGACTTCATGAGCACAAAACTGAGCAAGCCACTAATAAAAAGGAATTTGGAGTATCTAAAGAAGGTGAAGTAATTATTGTGTTTTATTCATTACTTTTTATTTATGTTTGTCATTTTTTTTGTTTACGTTCTCCCTTGTGTATAGGCCTAGAGATGTTATGTTATTAGTGTATTTCTTTCATTTTGGAACTAACACCATACTAACCATCCTCTCTTGAGTCAAATTCATAGATTCACACCTAGCACCTATGAAAATGTTTCACTAGGATATTTCTCTTCTACTACATAAATGTGGTCTTGACCTGCTTACTCTTCTTGAATTTCTATGTCACCATGGATACAGTTTAATAAAGTGTGATTCTATTGGTCCCAATCAACACTTATAGGATATTGAATGTCAATAATATGTATATGTTGGTTGGTGGTAATGGATTGTGGAATGGCAATAGAATGGGGGTTGGCAACATAATCCTTATGAACCATACTAGGAAAATTTGTGTTGAAGCTTAATTACTCATCCTCAAAAACCATAGAATGATCAAAATTGTATTCAAATTGATCAAAAAGGCATACATAACCAATGTTTTAACAACCAAAAACATATTATTCTTCTGAATCTAATTTTGAATCACAGGACTCGAAATTCAAAGTTGAGACTAAGGTTGATTTTGCTTCTTATGCTAAATTTGATGTTAGTTTAATTGTATAACTTGAATCTAACTTTGATTCTTCATCTAATGGGTTTTTTTTATTAAAGTTATGCCCTATTGGATATTTTGTATTTGATAAGTAATGGCCTATGATGGCATAATGGGCTCTACAAAGATTGGGTTGTCAAAGTGAGGCTCCTCTACAATGATAAAAATGTCAAGAGATAACTCTTTAGAGATTAGCTTGTCAGATGGAGACTCTTGAAAAAAAGTTATATGGTAAAGGTAATGATTTTACCAAAGGTAGTTATAATCAATAAGAAGTGACTCAAAAAATAATGGAAAATCAGAGTGAGACTCCTTGACAACTAGTACAGGATCAATAGGTGATTGATCACATGTTGGCTTATAACAAATGTTTAGTTCCAAAAAAAATCTTGGACTATTTGGTTATTTTGGTTTTGGTTTCTAATAAGTTGGAAAATACTAGTTTTGAACATATCTTAGTCTTCAAATGATTGGATTGGTTGAGGTTTAGATAGGATTGGTAATGGAGGAGGAATGGCCTATGGTTAGATAATGGTAGGGCATCAAGGAGCATGATTGCTTACACAAGCAAAAGGATAAAGTCCTAATATGGTAATGATAGGGTAGTGTATATCTTGATTGCTTGTGTAAGTCAAAGGACTAGGTCTTGGAATTATGAAAGGGTGTTTTCGAGCCTAGTTGCTCACACAAGCCAAAGGACTAGGTCTTTGTATGGAAATGGTACAATTTTGTGGTTCTAGAATATAAATGGTATAACATGGTGTAGCCTAATTACTCATAAATCCCAAGCAAAAAATTCCTTCTCAAAAAACATATCATATCAATTAGGTTTTTGAGTTAGATTGTAAGCTGGCCTTTGACTTTGTTTTGCATATGAAGTATTATAGGGAGAATAATAAAACTCCTTAGAAAACCTATCTCTGTAGGGGTTTCTATTGGGATTTTGTGTAACTATTATATCATAATTTAGATTGTAAATTACTCCACCATATGCATTTCTAGACATATCCAGGTAAATGATGAAATATCCAAAATAAAAAGTTTTAGAGTTTTACAAATTCTAATAAACTATGTCCAAAGGATGAATGGTTCAAATTGGTCTAACTTAGTGAAAGGTGGACCTATATCTCCAAAATGGTTTGCAATAATAGTTGGAATAAAATATTCTAACATCAAATGTCTAATGTCATAGACATAAGATGTCAAGCATTTGAATAAAAACTAGTATGCCAGAAGTCTAGGTCAAAGTGTTCTAAACAAGGTCTAAACTAAGAAAGGGAAAAGAGTCACTAGGTAATTTATCCAAACATGGAGTTAAAAGTTAGGCTCAAATAGGCTGTGCTAGGACTTTTGGATAAAAAACATCAAAATCAATACTTTTAAATAAAGTATGATGTGATTTGATTTAATCTAACAAGTTTGGAAACAACTTTAACATAGGCCCAACACACAAATCAAACATAAACATGATCAGTTGGTATAAGCCATAAGGCAAAAGGTTTTTATAAAAAGGCTATGTTTTACAAAATAAAGGCATAAATTATGATGAGAATAGGCATTGAATAAACAAACCATCAATATTTTTCAAATTTAGGTAATTGATTAACTAAAGTTATGTAACCCAAAAGAGAAAGATATGTGTATCAACCCCACCTAACGAGATCTAAATAGAAATCAATCAATGTTTTAATCAAAATTTAACAAGGTTAATTGAAAAATAAATGTTGAAAACAAATATTTAACCAAACAAGATAGACAAGATTGGACAACATAGTGACATATAAACAAGGTCCAAATGGCTGATGTGACATGGTTTGAAACAAACAGTTTTTAGTGAAATGGTAAACAAGTTTTGAAAAAAATTGAGAAACCGAATGGTGTAAGCATGATTAAATGATTTGATAAATGTTATGTTGAAATTTCTCAAAATAATAATCATTTTATATGATTTTTTTAGTGTAACATTATGCTCCACATCTCAAATTGACACACACACAAACAAGTTTAGCAAAAATTTCAAAGAACAAGTGTGGTGTAAAATGGATAGCATAATGTCTATTTAGACAAAAGAGTGATATATAAAAAAATTTATTTTGGCATGGTTTATAAATAAATAATCACATTTTAGTCTCAAAACATACCAAGAAAAAATGACCAAAATACTCTAAGTATAATCATCCAAATCCTAGCAAGGGTATGGCAATGTGGGGTTGACTAAAACTAGTTGGTTTTTGAACATCTCTAGGGGAATCAATTCAATAACAACTTTCACATCAAATGATACAAAATAAAATCATGTAAATTGGGTGTCCATAGTACTTGGCTTGTCACAAAAAGGTCTAGTCATTTTTGTAACCACTGCATCCTGTTATTCTCTCAATGTAGTGTGATATCCAAAGTGCAGGTACATCCTATGTGTAACTCCATCACTAGAAAGTGGTTTAATCGATTGAACCTTCTAATCCTAGTAAGAGTGGTAGAAGTTAATGCAAGTAGATGAAACCATGGGTCAAAGCTTCCCAAAAGAACTCATGGGAGGTAATGGCATCCCCTTCATAAGCCAAGATGTAACGAAATAAAAGACATAAAAAGAAAGACTTTAGGGTTGTTTTCAAGGTCACCCAAACTATGACAAGTTTTTGGTGAGTGATTTAGATGATATTATTTTTAAGCCTTGGACTAAGATTTTTGAAATAAAGATGGTGATTTTGATTTTAAGGGTTCCCTAAAGGGGATAAATAAAAGAGCATACACATGCACACCTTCTTTTTGCCAAACAAGTTCTAATTTAAATAACTAATTGAATACAAAAAGCTTGGAAAGGTGAGTTCATTTTTAAGAACCAATTTGAATGATTGGGTGGTGTTATTTTGACCCCTTGGTCTTAATTTACAAATTTGAAAGGCTAAATTATCAAAAAATTCACTTAATTACTTGAATTTTTCATTAAGCCCCCCAAAAAAGTTATTAATTCATTTTAAAACACTCAAATGAAGTGTGAAAGGCACTAATTTAGTTTGATTAGATGAATTTCCGTGTATATCTTTTAAGAGAAATTTTAGAAAGTTGGTTAGCTCTAAAGCACTTTTGAGGATGAAATAAGAACTTTTTAAAAATGAGCTCTCGGGTTGACAGTCGAGATGGGTTGACAATCAAATTGGGTTGACAAGTGAGTTGAGTTAGATAGGTGAGTCAGGGTGAACTAGAGCTAAGTTGGGATGAACTAGAGATGAGTTAGGCTGAACTAGAGTTAATTTAGGATGATCTAAAACCAAGTTGAGTTAAACCAAAGCTAAGTTGGGGTGAGCTAAAACTAAGTCATGCCAAACTAGAGCTGAGTCATGATGATCTAGAGTTGAGTTAGGTCAAACCATAGTCAAGTTGGGGTAAGCTAGAGTTGAGTCGAGCCAAACCAGAGCTGAGTTGGGATGAACTAGAGATGAGTCACGCTAAACCAAAGCCAAGTTGGGATGAACTAGAGCTGAGTTAAGCCATCCCAAGAATAAAACTATGGTTATAAAAATGGACTTTTTTACTAGATTTTTTTCTTTTTCTGTTTCCATACTCCAAGAGCATACATGACAATAGTTATTATGTTTATTTTAGAGGCTTTGTGATCATATGTGTGGGTTGTGGTCCTATCAAGTGTTCCATTATGTGAACTAGGAATTTGATGATTAAGAAGAGATTAGTATTGTGTTAGTGGATAAATCAAATCAAAAGCACACTAAACTAACTCCTTCATGCTTAGTTACTAGGATGAGCTTAATAGTAAAAAAAATGAAAAGCACAACTAAAAAGTAAGTAAAAACAAGAATCCTTCACCTTCCTTGGATGCTCCAAATGCTTTATTAAAGTGGCTTGCTCAGTTTGTGCTCATGAAGTTTGCATCAATGGAAGCTTGACTACCTCCATCTCTCCTTGGCACCTTGATAGGATTTAGATTCAATATTTTGGCATCATAACTTTGGCATGTGAGAGATTTTGGAATCAATTTGGGATGGTATCTTTGCACAAGTTAAGCTTAAAATTCATATGGCAAGACCTCCTATTTATAGATTTTTTCAAATGGATAGAATCACCCTGAACCATCGATCTCAAGATAGAGATGTGAGGCTAAGGATTAATCCAAATTTTCAATAAAAATTAATAAATAGGCTCATCAATATTTGGGATAGAGGAGCATTTAAGAGGCATGTAGGGGTTAACCTTCATATTTTATGCATTTATGGCATAGGGATGTCTTCCCAAGAAATGATCTCATTTGATGATGTAGAAATGCAATATTTATTTTTAAAAATAATTATTCAAAAATTTTCCATGGAATTATTATTTAGGATCTAATTTGGTTTAATTAGCTCTTAAGCATGATTAAGCACTTTGTGCACAATTTACTTAAATTAATCAAAATGCCTTGTTATTCATCCAAAATTTAAATGGATTAGAATTATAATGTGATGTCAAATGCATTAGATTAATTATCCCATTTAGGATGTTTTCAACCCAAAATAACAAAGTCACATGTACCATACAATAAATTTGATAGAAAAGAACAATCCAAAGCACCCATGTTCGAAATTGGCATTTTGACTCGAAATGATTTGATCAAAGTTAGCTGGACCATAAATTACATTATCCCATTTAATGATAACCTATCCAAATTCATCACTTTAATAATCAATTTCAACTCATTTAATTTATTTTAGTGTTTTTAAGCCAAATTATGCATTTTGGTTGAAAATGGTCAAAAGCCTAGTTGGAGGTTATCAATGGCCAATTCTAGGTGTCTACAACCTCCATCTATTATAAATAATAAGGAATAATTTATAATTTATCTAAATCATCTTCCTATATTTTTTATAGAGTTATAAATTATAAGGAAGTCCAAACATCTGATGTTTTCTTTCCTTCAACCATTTTAGTCTTTTCTTTAATAGTTAATGCTTATGTGTTATTATCATAAATGGGATTAAAGATAATATCTTCTATGTTGATGCCCTCCATATCCTATTTATCCCATTGATATAATGTCTTAAAAAATCATTTGTGGCTCAATGCGTCCTTTCTATTGCATAGTTTAGTTGGAATGAGAATATGATTTGGGTGTGATGGGTTATCATTAACAAGGACTTGAAATCTATTAAAATCTTGAATTTTGGTCTTTTCATTGTCTAATTTGTGCTAAACTCTAATATCCTTTGATTTTTGGGAATGATTCTTGATTTTAGTAGTGAAAGCTTCGATATTATGATCCAACATTGAAAAAATATTGAATTTCATTAGAGAGTCCTCAAACTCTATCCTCTAATTCTAATATCCTAATAAGGAATGTAGATTAATTGAATTTTGTAATCATTTTCCAATAACAACATTGAAAAATTATATAAAATAATAATCTTGACTTAGACTAAAAATTTCATCAATGGGTATTAATGAACCTATTATCTTAGCAATAACATGAAAATTTTCTTCTTCCCAAAACACATACGAAAGCTCTAGTATTATATACCAAATAGGCAACATTTAAATATATTATTTATTAGGACAAAAAAGGGTTTCCATTTTCAAAAAAACAAACCCATTTTCCATAAAAAATTGAATAGAAAGAAGGCTTTCAACATAGCATAAATTTCAATATGGCATTTCAATTTCCATTTATGATCTGCCCATTTACACAAATCATTGATTTTGGGTCTATCACCCAAGAACTTGCCAATTAGTGTATTATCCATCTGAGGGATAGATCTCATAACTAAATATGCAAGGATGTTCAACTAAAATACATTATTTGATAAGATAAGATCCATTTTATCTTCTTACATTTTTAAATTTTTGAAGATGATTTTTGACCCTTTGATCTTCCTCCCATGTGTGTTATCCCTTCAAAAAACTAGCCTATGAATTTTTCCTTTTGTCATCCCTAGACATCTCAATTTGATCATAGCATGGACCCTTTATAAATTTTCCTCTATGAACCAACATCAAATCACCTTCATCTTACTCTTGCCTTTCACCATCACCATATCCTGCTCAAAACTCATATTCAATTTTGAAAAACCATTCCCTCCTAAATGCTCCACCAGATCAATCCTCCCCTTACCACTTGGACCCTCTAATTACAATATGAATATGTTGAAGTTAATACAACACTATAAAAAAAAATTAAAATAATACCCCAATTTTTTTTTAAAACCTCTCAAGGATATCCAAGATTTAATGGCTCTTCTTATTCATACCCATCCTTCTAGGTCAAACATTATTTCAAACATGGGGTAATTTCATAACATGAATTTTCCCATCTCTTTTTCATCCATAATTATTGTAAGTTATACTTCCATGGGAGGTAATATAACTATAAATTTCACCACTAAAATAAAGTATAATACTTAAAATATTAAAATAAACCCTACTCAAATGATAATGTGAATATTAGAGTGAATTGTTAATATGAAAATATGGAATTCCAACCAACTCATGTAAATTCAAATTTCTACCAGAATTCAATGTTCAATGGAGATTACCTAATCAATGTCTCCTCCCTCCTCGGTAATGGATAATAATTATAACCCATTCCTAAAATATCCCATTTACAACAAAATCATTCAAATTATACAATATAGACCCTTAACTACTTATGCTTTAACCATGGAAATAGAATAATAAATGCATCCATCTCTTATGACTCTTTGAATGGCCCCACCTTGTATCTTAAATATTTTAGAAATATCTAAAAATATTGACTTAAGACTAAAAATTATGATACTAAAAAATTAATAGTGAAATCCATAATTTTGGATGATTTAAAATGGTAAAATTAACCCGTATTAGTAACCCACCAAAACCCATATCTCATTCTCGATCTTGATATCCTACCATTGTTAGGTCATTCACAATCTATTAACACCCAAATCACCTAGAATACTCTAGAACATGCATCAACCTTTCATCCAACATAATTAAGGTTTTAACCAAGTATACAACCTTTTGAGTTTAACCCCAAGTTATTTTTAAATGGAGATGACCTTAACCAACACTTTATCACTCTATGACCTAGATAATAGTTTGGGACTTGCACCTACATTCTAAATATTTTTTATTGAGATTCTCAAGACATTTTTATAAAAATCCCATGCTCATGAAAATTTTCAAGACCCTAAAAACTAAATTCCTTTTTGAATATCTAATTTACACATAACCATATGTATACCCTAATATGTTTTACAACTTTCAAGAATACAATTGATGTTTTTATTTTATTATATTGATAATTTTTTACTATGGTAGTGTTTATGATATTAAGAAATTAATAATTATGTTTAGCTATTGCATATGAACTCTCACTAATGAGATCCATTCTCACACTTTATCTTCTATCAGTCATATTTTTGTCATAGGCAAGCATTTCAATGAGGATACATAGGATACAAAGTAAATGTTAGAAACATAAAATTGTTTTTATTCAATATTTATTATACTTTAACCACATGTTTTATCCCTGTAATAAGTGATATTCTATCACTCATTAGGAATTTATATTGTTAAAATAAAGTTATCATTAGATAAATATTAAAATAATGTGTTACATTTTTATCATGTTAGGTACATCTAAAATTATATTTTATATAATATTTTAAATGAATCTACTTCTTTAGAGACTATTAATGAAAATTTAATTAGTTTACATAGATTTTATTGTCATAATTTTTAGAATATACCTCTATGCAATTTTATTATTCATATTTTATTTCAAACCCATTGGAATTTGAACCATTTTATGATCTATTAGTTTTGGGCTAAAAATTATAACCCATTTAAAATTATGGTTTTTGGTTTTTCTTTAAAAATTATTATAATAAAAATTATATGACCTCACCAATGCATCTAAATTATATAAATTTTTTTCATCCTTTCAATTCATATAAAACAAATAATTGGGGTCTAATTTATTGAGATATAAATTTTATAAGGTTTAGTGCATATGCAACCTAGTTGTAGGTTCTAACATAGTCTTCAAGAAATATTTAATAAAAAAAAATTCAAGATAAGAAATACTTATGTTATCTTTCCATCCGCCATGTTGTGAAAAAATTATGCACCTATGTAGCTATCATACCTTCATAATAGTATACCAGTTGTGGCTACCAAAGCTACATGGAAACACCTCATAAAAATGACATCAACATTAAAATCTACCTATGTGCCTATTTCCCCTATGAAATTATATCATTACTATTATTTTACCCTAAAAATTTCTTATTTTCCTATATTACCACCATTATCATCACTATTGACACTCTATGCAAGCATGTTTCTCATCGATCATTAATCAACACCCATATGTGGCATCATTCATGTGGATTTTTTACCTCTACATGTATACTATTTTCAATTTTTCTTGTGTAATGTCAAAAAATATTCATCCTTATCCCATATGCCAAAAACCATGTCATTAAATATCGATGCTAGTAACCCTTGATGAAAAACACCACATTAGTAACTCTTAATGTGAACCATAATGAAATTATCCATATAGATTAGCCACATCAATCTTATATGTGGACCTAGAACATTTCTATCATTACTATCAGTTTCCACTAAAAATTTCTTATATTCCTCTATTACCACCATTATCATCACTATTAACAATCTATGCAAGCATGTTTCCCATTGATCATTAATCAACACCCATACGTGGCATCATTCATGTGGACATCAAACCACTTGCCAAGTTACCACATCAAGTTAGTTCCTTTCATTTTTTATATTTTTCCCTTGAAATTTAATGAGTTTGTTCTCACTCATTGGGAGTTTGGTCTAGGTCAAAAGTTTTTTAATCTATATATTTTTAGTGGATTTGTACTTGTAATTTTTTTATTTATGCCTTATTTTCATAAAAAATATAGTTTCATTTTCATTTATATTTTTAAAATTTTCTACACACTTTTCTAAAATATATATAATCACTACTTAATGTTATTTTTTAACACATGTATTTTTTCAAGTATATTTTAGAAATACATTCATATTTGTTTCAATTTTCACTATAAAGTTTATGATGTTTTTTTAGTGTTTACAGGATATGTTTCCCATTAGAAATGAATAATAAAATGGTAACCAATCTTTCCAAAACAATGGTTAATCTACCCAATGCACTATCTAGTTTAACCATTCATGTTAACAACATCATTACTACTACCACCCTTGTATACGACCTTGTAACAACAAGTGTCAAAAATACATATATGATGGTTCTTATGACATATTGTCCTTTTTTATTTTATTTTTAACATGAACACTTGGTTTAAATTTATAAATACTTCTAAATATACAAATTCCAATTCATGGGAGTAAAGTTATTAATAAACACTAAATTCTTGATCATCAATTGACTAGGTACTTGTAACCATACCAATACCTTAAATTCTTTTGTAATATCTCTTCAAGATAATTGACACCCATGAAATTATAAATAATACTCAATAATTAATTTTTTTTGCATCAAGGAGTCCATATGTAATTATAATATTAATTTTCAAATCCCACTACTTAATGATCATGCTTAAGGTGGAATATGAAGTATTAGTTCTCCTTCCTAAATTTAATATTGGTTTGAAAGAATGCCTAATAGAAAGTTTAAATATGTGCATCTTGATACACTTGGTGTTGAATTCAATCAATAAAAAATAATATAATATAAACTTGTATCCCAATCCAAAATCTCAAATCTTTCATTTTATTCATGAAATTATAGATAAAAAGCATTTCAATTTCAACATCTTTATTAAATAGATAAATTATCTTTCTCTTCTATTTTTTATTATCACAATACTTGTTCTCCTTCTTTTAAGTATAATAAATATATAAAACTTGGAATGTATTTAAAAAATAAGAGGCATGATAGTTCAGAGTGTTTTATCACAAAATATTTTTAATGTAAAGTCTCCTAATAAAGAATTAAATAATGTTCCCATCAATAATTAAGTGTTTATAGGATTTATAATGAGTTAAAAGGTCAATATGATAAGTTTGTTTTATAGTTTTTTAATAACTCATGCTAACTTCTCACATGATTTCCCAGCTTACTTTATCATTGATAATGGTTTATATAAATATTTGATTTTAAGATCCATTGTAAAAAAAATAAACTCTTTTTAGTACCTGCAAACCCATCTATATGCACTTTGATGGAGAGATAATCATTCATCCATAAAAGTAATGCAAAAATATACTATCTATTTTTATTTGAATCCCATGCTTTTTTTAATATCACATGAGATATGAGAAATATATATTTGTATGGCTTATTTCTAGGTAAACTCCATTAGGGTGATAGGAAATCTCATTATGATGTACATTAAAACACCCAAACACTACAAGAAGGTAACAAAAATACCTAATTAAATGCACTAAAGACATAAATTTGGATGTTCAATTATATGTAAGCATGTAATATCAGAGAGTTTTTAGTGATGTCATGAAAGTGTCCTAATGAGTGGATGAAGTACTTTGATAGCCTAAGTAATAATGACAAAGTGGCAATGTGCTTGTTCTAGTGTGCTTTATGTTGGCTTAGTTAATCTTTAGTTTTGACATGATTGGAGATGTTCAGGGATGATTATAGAGGTTGTAGCATGTGTAAGAGTTCCCTAAGATGTTATCTATGCTTTGTGAGCTTGTGTGCATAAGTGCAATTCATTTGGTAGTCTATAGTTTTCATTTAGATAATTTGGGTCTAGTGGCAAAAAATCATAGTAGGTAGTTTCATGACATCACCATTTCCATGTGGGAATGAATCAAGGGTAGTTATTCATTTCTAAGGTGGAAGTGTTTATTTCAAGGTGGGTCTAAAGGACTTGATCAAGGTTGTAGGTAAGAATGAATTAACCAAAGGTTCCTGATCAAAAGGACTTTATCAATATCTTATTTGTGATCATCTTATAGGATAGTAGTCCATGTGTTTATAGGGTTGAGAGTGGGTTTTTTCCACCAAGAGGATTTCCCATGTAGATCTTATGTTGTGTATTTGATCTTTTAGTATGTTAATTATTCTCTGCTATGAATGATATGTATGCTTCATGAGTGTA
Organism: Torreya grandis; assembly: GCA_037957365.1. NCBI lineage: Eukaryota > Viridiplantae > Streptophyta > Pinopsida > Cupressales > Taxaceae > Torreya > Torreya grandis. The sequence goes on from JARHVA010001067.1 coordinate 859,992, forward strand.
TGTATTATGTGATTAAGAATTTAGAATAATTGAAATTAGAGTTTAAATATCTGGGCTCATTGATTCACCCCCTAGTTATTTTACCTCTAACAATTGGTATCAAAGTAGGTCCTTTAGAAGGAATATTAATAGGTTAAAGGAGATTCTAAGTGGTACAAAGTTGGATAAATAATTGAGGAAAGAAAATATTGAGTTTAGATCAATGGTCAAAAGTCTTAAAGAATATATTAGTCATGTTAAAGAGAAAGCATGTAGGTTTATGGATGACATTTTTAAAGAAGATAAGAGGGATAAGGAGACCAACCAAGTTCTCAAAATTCACATGGAGGCTGGATGTTCAAATATGAAAGCTAAATAAGTTAAATTGATAAATTAAAGACTAATCTTGTTTCCCTAAAAGATGAGTATGAAAAGGTCATAATCAAGATAGGTAAGCCTGAAGAAGAATAAAAGAAATTAGAACAAGTTAAAGGATATGGGAAAGATATCAACAATCTCAGGGATCATTTAGGGGTGGTTAATATAAATTTGAAGATAAGAGAATAAGAATGTAGCCATTTTAAGACTCAATTAGAAGAATCAAATGTCAAAATGAGTTCAAGGCATTGTGAGTATGATGAGATGAAAACTGAGATAAAATTGTTGAAGAATGAGCATGAACATATCGTAGACAAGTTGAACAAGCTAACAAAGGAGCATGATAAGTTTGATCAAGTCAAGGATATTTCAAACTTGAAAAGAAATAAAATAAGGTCTATTAGACATCCAATTTCTTCAAGGTATACTAGTTTATTGCATGATCATTGGTATACATGTAATAAGTATGGCTATAGAGATAAGGAATATAAAATGAAGTTAGTCAATTTTGGACATTCATGGAGCTATTATAGAAGGCATTTTTGGCCAAATATTGATCACATTTCAAATCTATGAAAAGGTACGAATGATGTTATTTATTACAATTGTCATAAGAGTGGACATATTGTTATATTCTATCCAAATAGTGTTAATAGGTCTTCAGGGTATATCCAAGGATATAGATCTTGTAGAAGGTTTGATAAAGGAAAAAATCATGTATGGAAACCAAAGGTAATCATTGCAATTCTTCTAGTTATAAGGTTGATAAGAGAGTTTCCATAGAAGGATATGTTTCAAATAAGGATAAGCTCAAGAATCAAGTAGGTAGGATAGTTGTAGAATACAAGAAGAGTCAAAATATGGTATGGAGACCTAAGGTAGTAAAGACTAAGAAGACTAACCTTATTGATTCTAAGAGTCTTGATGGATTATTTTTTGAGGTGGAAAAAGAATCAAAAATGAAGGAAAGTCAAGAGTTTATGATGTCAGCATTTATTTACAAAGCTAAGGAAAAGAATGAAGTCAAAGATTTAGTTACAATCAAGGAGGACTACAAGTCAGAGAAAGATATGGAGATATGGGATTATCCTATGTTTTAGGACTTTTAGTCCCACTATGTCAAAGGGGTGTCTCTATCTAGGCTTTAAGGAGACACTTGTTAGACAAAAGAAACTTGGTGGCTGTCAGATATTGTTTGAAGAGAAGGTATGAAAATAAGGTATGTTTGTGCATTAATTTTATATATATTTTGTTACAAAAAATAAACTTGTAAATAATCTTAGTGATCCTATCTTGATAATGATTTATCTTATTGGTCATCATCTGGATGCTCTAGTATAAAGTATTTGAAGTCTTGATGAATATGTCATGTTCCTAATGAATCATGAGTTAGGGGGATATTTGTAATTGGTCAGGTCCTAAGATTAGAGGATTGAGTAGTTGAATAAGATAAATAAGGTTTGGAGAAGCAATTTTATGTGCTCAAGATGATAATTTCAATTAGATAAGGTCTTTGGTTAAGGGGGAACAACAAGTTCATGAGTTTGATCCAGAGGTTAAGGAGGTGTAGTACATGATCAAAATGGATGGTTCCAAGTGTCTTAATGATATTTATGGAATTTCAAAGAGATTTTAGTGATTATAAAGGTACATACATTTATTTATGATGTGCTCTAGGTCATTTTGTGGTCTAAAGTTATGTTGAAGGCAAATTGAAGTTTTTTGAGTACTCTCAATTTTCTCAATTTTTCCTTAAGGGCAAGTAGGCCTAAAATGGGTTATATAATGTATGGATTCACAAAGGTTTGGAAGCCCAAATCTTAGTCCAAAAGTGTGTGATGCATGTCTACAGGTGTGGAAGTAGTTTTAGAGGTGTGCATTGACCATAAGGAGGTTTGTTGACCTTGTTTGTTTTAAGATTCTAGGGTTTGGGGCTTTAGTATAAAAATGGTTTGAATTGTGAATTGAGGTGTAAATATTATTAATATGTTGAATAGGAAAAATGGGTGGTCAAATAAATCTTCATATAGTTTTGGTTTATGGTTCTCAAATTATTCAAGTTTTTATCAATATGGCGGGCTAATTGGCTAGTAAGTTTGTGAAGGAAATGTGTTGAAGATGATGACATTAGTGATTCAAATTGGTCTAATTTAGGGGGAATATGAAAATGATCTAAATATGAAGTTTTAGGTCCTGAAGATGTGTCTACTAAAAATTGTGGGCTATGCAAGTTTTAAGTAGGGCTACAAGGAGGCTACACAACATTAGTTTGAAGAAGAGTGATTTTTTCTCAGTTTCTCCACAAAGAGCAAGGTATGTATGTTTTAAGATGATTTATCAAGTTGTTTTAGTGAATTTTTCCTATTTGGTGAGTGGTATGAAGTTTTCTTGGTGGTCCTTATGGTAACTTGAGAGAGAAGGTTGGTAAGCCTACGTAGTGGTTCTTCATGATGCAATGAAGATCTGAAGATGATAAAGTGGTAAAATAGCTTAGAAATCATAAGGGGAGTCCCTCTTAGATTTTTCTTAGTAAGATAAATCAGATTTAATTTCTCATGTGTGTTCTTTATTCATTGGTTACAGTTCTTGGTTGAAGAAAGTGTTGGCATGGAGCAAAAGGAAGTTGTTAAGATAAGAAGACATAGGCTCAAGGTTAGGGGAAGTTTGTATCATATTTTTAATATGGTCCTTTGATCTTAGATATTATTTTTAGGTCTTAGGATCAATTAGTGCCTAATTTTTCATTATGTCAAAAGGGGCTAAAGTGAGCCATATATTGCTATATATATCTTAGGATCAATTGGTGTCCAATTTATCATTGTGTCAAAGGGGGAGAAAGAGAAGGTGAGCTATATATTGCTATATATGATGTTTATTGACATCAATGGAAAAGGGGGAGATTGTTAGAGAGTTTTTAGTGATGTCATGGAGGTGTCCTTAAGAGTGGATGAATTTTTTTGATAGCCTAATGAAAAATGACAAAGTGTGCAATGTGTTTGTTCTAGTGTGTTTTATGTTGGCTTAGTTGATCTTTAGTTTTGGCATCATTAGAGATGTTTAAGGTTGAGTATGGTGGTTAGATCATGTGAAAAATGTCCCTAAGATGTTATATATATGATTTGATATCTTTGTGCCTAACTGGAATTCATCTAGTAGTCCATATTTTTCATTTGGATAGTTTGGGTCTAGTGGTAAAAAATCTGAGCAGACAGTTTGATGAAATTGCCATTCCCACATGGGAATGAGTCAAGGGGAGTTAGTTGGTCATATGTTTATGATCACACTATTACCTAGTTTTTATGTACTAGATCTCAAGTCATGTATCAAAGTAAGTTTAAATATATAAGGGTGAAAATTTTGCTTCTCAATCAAAATTCATCATTTTCCCATACTTAGCCAAATTTGGAATGTGGCCAAAAAGAGCTGATTAAGCATGTTGATGAGGTAAAAATTAACAAACATGTAGGTGTCAAGATAAAATTATCATATGGGGTTTTTCAAAATTTTCTTGGTTTATTTCTTCTAATTTTCATATCATGTGATGTAACACATCAAAAGATATGCATATGCAAAATTGGGCTCCTAGGTAGTTAGACTGTGTTTTCCCATACTTAGCCAATTTTGTAGTATGGCAAAAACAACCAAGTGAGAATTTTTATGGTGTTATATCTTTCATGTGTGAAGGTGTCAGGATAAACTAATAATACGGGTTTATTTAATTTTGAGAAAAGTTAATTTGCATTAAATTTTAGATCATGCACTAAAGCATTACAAAAGTTATGTCAGAACAAAGTTGGTCTCCCAGATAAATTTTGGCATAGATGGCTCTGTGATAGAAGTTTTTGATAAGGAAATTATATCTCACATGTGAAAGGATTCTAGGATCTATTTTTTATATGGTTGGATTATCCTATAAGAGGAGATCATCTAGTACAAATTTGAAATCATGCAAGTAAGTGTAGAAGAAGTTATTCAGGTTCAAAAATGGCTATTCAATCATATTGAAAAGGTCCCCATACTTGGTCAATTTTTAAAGAGTTAAAGCTCGAGTAAGATTAATGGTGCATGTTTCTCAAAGAAAAAAGGAATCAATGAGATGAGGATAGGTGCATGATGTTTAAAGACTAATCAAAGGTATAAGATAAGGATCCAATGATGATCAAGCATTCATACAGATTGATCTAATGGTAAGAATTGATCGTTATATACTTGATTGATCCATAGATATCAATGGAGCATGTGAAGTCAACACTTAAAGATTACATGAGATAAGTTCAAAGTGATAGAGGTTTAACATTTGAAAATTGGTGCCTATTTGTTAAATATCAAACAAGATCAACATAGTGTATTTGATCTAACTTAAGATGACATGAGATGGGAGAAAATATTCTAAGGTTTAATAGTGATCATTGCCATTTGAATTTTCTAAGGGAAAAACTAGTGTTTGGTCTTTAGGCCATATCTTTTGATACAAGATTAATTTTCTCATATAGTAAAAATAAAATATGTAGAGGACTATGAGGCACATCTAGAAAAATGTATTTGAAGATCTAGAAGTGTGTACAATCAAATTTATTAATGTTTAAAGTTGTTTGTGTGTTCATGCTTATTCTGAAAATGACTTGAGAAGGATATTTGAGCTTGTTTTTATGTGTCATGATGAATTTTCTTTTTGGAAGTGTTGTAAACTCTATGAGGATGCTCTATGAGTATTTTAGGGGTGTGATCAATCTATATTGGGTATGAACAATGATTAAGAAGTTGATTATATGTTTGTTAATGGTGTTCCTATGAATAAGGTCCCTATTTGAGTTGATTGAGGATACACATTGGTGAATAAAGGTGACTTTGATCATTTTAGGATGTCCTAGGGGAAATAATGAGTGGACCTATGTATTTTTAAGTGGTCCTATGTTTTTTTTTATCGAAGATGTATCAAATAGGTGAATGAGTCTCCATAGGACCTAAAAGTTACTCAGGATTATTTTGAAAGGGGATTGTGCTTAAGGGTGACCTATATGAGATTCCTTAAGGGTGAAGCCATGTTTTTGTTTGACAAGTAAATATTGTGATCTTATTAATTCATGATTTATTTATATATAATGAAACCAAATGTGTTGGTTTCTAGACTTATGGAGACTTGAAGAAGGGAGTCTTAGTGTGGAGCCAAGCAAAGGAGATAACCTTTGAAAGAGAAGGTATAAGTCAATGAGGATTAGTAGAGAGAAAAGAGGATCAGACATTATAGTCTATACAAGGTGTTAAAGGTGATCACATATGTCATTAGACCTAATAATCCTATAAGAGGTATAATGGGTGAGTATGCTCAAAAGGTCATTTGAGAGAGACTTGAGAGAGTTTTGAGAGTGGCATGTATATGTGAATTAGGGCGTGAATGAGAGGTAGATTTACTTATGGATGAGTTGATGAGTATATCAGTTTTAGGACTATTTGTATGACTTATTGGTCATTATGTTTTTGGTAGAATAGTGATCTTACTATTTGAGTGTGAATGAATTCAAGGTGAAGACTATGGGAGATTGGTGGTTGATTTGAAAGGCATATTAGTGTATGTACTATTTGTATGACCATATGTTCATTTTGTTAAACCTATGATATATTTGTTAATACAAAGGATGCATTGAGTATGCATAGCTAAAGAGTGGGGCTAGTTGGGATATGTAATATGTCCTAATTGATCTTTGTATACTATTTCAAGTATGTAATGTGATTTGGCCAACTTGAAGTGTTAAGTGAAGATGAAGTTTGATAATCTAGGGGTCTATCATTAGGTGTTGAAGACATCAATTTTAAGGTGAAAGTGTTCATATCAAGGAGGGTCTAAAGGAATCGATCTTCCTTAGGGGTGATTGCTCCTTGTGAAAAAAGGTGTCACTAAAGACCTTTGATTAGAAGGACTTAATCAAGGTTATAGGTTAGAAGGAATTGACAAAAGGTTCCTGATCAGAAGGACCTGATCAATATCTTATTTATGATCATCTTATAAGATAGTAGTGCATGTGTTTATAGGATTCAGAGTGGGTTGCATTCCCCAAGAGGATTTCCCATGTACATCTTTCATTGTGTATGTGATCTTGAATTAAGTTCATTTTTCTCTGCTATGAATGATATGTATGCTTAATGAATGTATGTATTTTTTGATTAAGAGTTTGGAAGAATTGAAACTAAAGTTTAAATATCTGAGCTCATTGATTCACCCCCCTTCTTGATGATTATACCTATAACATGTAAATTATTGAATAATTTAGAATAAATTACCCTAATTTTTATAGAGGTAAAATATAATTAAAAAAAACAATCATTTTTTCCACACAAGAAATAATTTTTCATAAGTTACTATAGTGTTATTCAAATTTATTTTAAGAGTGTAATAAAATTCCCTTAAATAGATAAATCAATCATGTAATTAAATTTTATCCTATGGTTTCATTTCAAAATGCCCAATTGTATCACAAATTAATGATACAAAGTGATAAAATATACTTTTATATTTAAGACTCATTTTCCAAAGGTTTCATCTAATCAAGTACATCACCTTTTATTTCTCCCATTCTTAGTTTTCTTAATAAAGATAACATAAGAAACAAAAATTAGTATCCAATTCATCCCATTTATCACCTATTATATAAACTTCAATGTTCAAAGTTTTTATCCAAGATAAATCTTAATAGTAGCTACCATCATGTCAAAATTTAGGTAGAGGAAACATGGAAGACATATTTCAAAACAAAAATAGATATTTTTAAGTGGATAGTGTATGGAATAGATTAAGATATAACTAAAAATTATCCTACATAATAAATCTAATATAGGAGAAGGTAATCAAATAACATTTATTAATATACTTTGTATATTGGGGGCATGACCAAATTGGATCCACTAAACCTAACCTAGGGATCTCTTATCACACAACACTAAATGAGAAGGTTTGAAAGCCTCTAGTAAATTAACAATGAAATAACCCTAGATAGATAGTCTATTTCTCATTTTAGGTTATTTAATAGGTTAGAATCATCTAGATAATCATTTTAGGTAATATGTACCATGTTGCATTAGATTAATCTAGATGGTGGTCTGTTGTATTTATACCATGAGGGTTTGTCTTCTCGGTGGTGGTGTCCCAAAAATTTCACACTTATAAATTTGGGGTTACACCTTTTAAAATTTTTGTCTTTTGCCTTATGTGAGTCAGTTGTCCTTGTCAAAACTTAGTCTCCTGAATAAGACTTAGATTCTTGTAATCTTAACTACAATTGCTTTCATTTATAATTTATTTAAATTACTCTAGAAGGTTTAAAAATGTTTGCATAGGTTATTATCATTGAACCCATTTTCCCATATATCCAATAAGTTCAAAAAAACTAAGTGTTTGGGCTCACTTCTAGGCCAATTCAATTTTTATAAGTTACTTTACTTATGAAATTGAGAAGTAAGTAGTCATCACAAACCTAAGTTACATAATTTAATTCAAACTAGAATTATCAAAAAAATTTACTTCTCATCAAAAGCTATGTAAAATAGATTCAAAGTTCTGAAGCAGCATTACGTACCTGGAGTTCTAAAGCAACATTACTTATCTAGAGTTATGAAGCAACATTACTTACCTAGAGTTATAAAGAAACATTACTTATCTAGAGTTATAAAGAAACATTACTTATCTAGAGTTATAAAGTAACATTACTTATCCAAAATTCCAAAGTAACATTACTTACCCAGAGTTTTGAAGCAACATTACTTGCTTGGAGTTCTAAAGTAGCATTACTTACCTAGAGTTTTGAAGCAACATTACTTACATAGAGTTTGAAGCATTATTGCTTACCTAGAGTATTGAACTCTAAATACTTGAGGAATACCCAAACCTTCCTAGATAACATGTTACTTTCAATGAGTTTCTTATATTTTGCTAGAATCTAATAGCAGGAAGGTGAAGGTTATTGTAAGAAGTTAGAAATGGAGTTGTTGAGATATGAAATGGAAAGACAATTAGTTGCCAAATTAGATGATGCAGCTATCCAATTCATGATGTCTCAACACATAAAATATAGAGAGAAGTGTAGAAATGAAGTTTATTAATTGGAATGATTTCAATATTTCTTCTACTTCTATTTTCTTCTTTAAACTTGTAATGCATTCAAGTAATTTTGATTTAATTAATTACTTGTAAAAATAAGCTGTTATAAAATGTAAAACTCAAGTAACTTGACTAAATGCCATTACTTTAAGTCATTATATAAAATTAAATTACTTAATCTTTCTCTATATAGTATGCAAAAGAGATTTTATTTGATTAAAATAAATAAACTAAGAAGTGATAGATCTCATAATCCATTGCATGCCACATAAGAGAAATTCTAGGAAGATGTCTCTCAATGGTTTTATGTTTTTAATGTAGCACATGGGAATTGGAGTTGTCTCCTATTTTATTCTAACATTTAAATTGTATAAATATAAGTAAAGGCCTACATTCCTAAGGAGGGTAATTTTAAAAAAAGTAATTGTAACTGAAGTAAGAGAGTTTAAGCAATCTAAAACATTATGTTTGAGTTTTTCTTTTGTATGAAATTGGTTTAAAGTGAATAAAAAATACATTGATTTCGATGGAAATTTGCATCTCATGAGATCATTTGGTGGATTTATGAAGATTAAAATGGTAAAATTTGTGCTATCTTTAAATCTAAATGTGAATGAAAATATTTCTTAATCATTTATTGAAAGGATTATCATCTTTTGAATGTTTATTTCCCTATATATATTTAATAAGATCTATAAAACTACTTATTGTGAAGTGAAACTTATTTCTTCTCAAATATTCTAGTCTTTCATTCTGTATTTCCCAAAATTTATTTACACATTCTCAAAATTAGTTGATTACTTGGTACAAAATCATTTTATTATGGTTCATGAACTCTATGATTAAATTAATACCCTAAAAATAAGACAACTGGCACAAAATTTGTGAATAACTAAGATTTGTGAATAATTAAAAGTAAGTATACATAAGCATATAGGAGCTTCACCATTAAATTAAATAGATTTAATCCTATAATTTTCTAGGTACTTTTGATAGCCTAAAAAATATCTATCCAATAGTTTCTGGTAACTCCACTAGAGAAATATCAACTTAACTCCCAAAAATAAAATTAGATTACTCACACAAGTTGAGATAGGTGTAGATTAATGTCCAGTTTTCAAAAAAATCCTAAAATTTCAAAACCACTATCTAAAATGCTACATTTAGAGTAATGGTGCACTTGTCTATTTAAAACTCCTTATCATGAAGTTAAGTTGAATTTCTAAAAAGAGATGCATTGCTTTTTATTGAATTAATGTATGTCTAGAAGCCACATTTTGTTTTAGACCTTTTTTATCTTAAGCTTGTTACATGTCAAGGAATTGACACCTAAGTCTTTGATTATAAACCATATGTATTGAGTAATCCTCACAATAATTTTTTTTCTTCAATCCAACAAATCGACCTTTCACTAGAGCAAGGAGAGGTCAAAGCCAAACTGAAGACTTATTTAAACTACAAGAATAGTTCAATTTTAGCTTTCCTATCCATGACAAAACAAGAAGAGCCAATATCTCACCTATAAAATGAGCATAAACTCTTGTGAATTAAATTCCACATAATTCTTTATGAATAATCCAACCTTTTAATCCACAGTTCCTTATTCTAGAAAGAATGGTGCTACCACTTCCTATCCTTTAGGGGGTATCCATTCACCTTTTAAATTTGACTCCTCCTCTCCATGACTTTCTAAAGGGATCAATTTACAGGTGGTGGAAAATAAATTCTGAATGAGACTTGGTTGGTTTCTTTGTAGCTTGTGGAGTAATCGACATTGAGCATGAAGATGACTCTGTTAGACTCTTCATTGAGATATTCCATGACTTAGCTAAAGAATTGTTTTACCATTTATCCCTTGACACTATAATAAGTTGGGCCATTATATTTGAGCAATTTTAGAATAGGTTTAAAGTTTATAAATATTCTGATATATTGCTCACCCAACTCACTCAACTCAAAAAAGAATCACATGAACATATGCAAGATTTTAATGCCAAGTTCAATAGATTACTCTATAAAATCACTCACACTATTCTACCCACTAAAGATAATCAAAAGTGCTTCTTTATCAATGCTCAATTACTAGAAATCAGTTATCAACTACATAGAGCACATCCTACTAATTTAGTAACTCCTCAAAATCTTACTAAAAAGGTTGAGGATGACTTGATTATGGCTAGAAAAATAAAGAAAACAACTTCTGAGGGTGATTATTTTGCTTCAAACACATCACAAACTATTGATCACCTACTGCATAAGTTGTCTAATGACCTTTCTCAAGTTAAGAGGTAAATTTTGCAAAGTACTCATGTTGTCCCTACTACGAATACACGTGCACATAATTTCAATAATCAAAACTAGAACCATATTTATTGGCCCAATAAAAGACTAGTAATTGAAGATGATCCTAATAATGACATTGAGATGAATTAATAAGATCATATAGTTGATGATACTGATCAAAGTCTTGCTAAAGAGAATGATTTTGTAGATCTTGATGATGACTCCAATAACTACTACCTAGAATATGAATCAAAAAATGACAATGAAGAAATTCTTCAACATGATCATAGCCATTATTTTATAGTATTTTAAAAAAAAACTCAAAAAGTTGGTGAAAAATCCTCCAAGGAATAAGTGAAAGAGAAAGAAGACCCTAGGTTAGATGTTAGCATCCTCCAAAGAGGTGGTCCTTTACCTAGTTCTCTTTCCCCAAAATATAAGTATGTAACATCTTCTTCTCAACCTCATAAGTTAGTCACTCATACTTCCAAAGTTAATCCTATTTTGTCTATGTCTATCCTTTCTTTTGACATTATTGACCACATCAATAAAACTAAGATTTAAATGTCAGAAGACATGAGGGTTGAAATAAGACAAAAAGAAGTTGCTTTGTAAGCAACTCAAGAGAGAGATGATAAGATATAGGTTGAGTGAACATCCAAGTAAACAAGTAGAAGAATATAAACAACACTTTGATATGGAATAAATGTATGTTAGTGAAGAGAAATAAGATGGTTATAACCATTTGAGTGATAGGAATGATAAATAAGATGTCAAATTAGAAGTCTCATAGAAGTCTTGGAAAATGAAATACAATCGATGGGAAAAGGTATGAAATTTGATTGCAAGTTTATATATAAATAAATGAGAAATTAAAGACAAAAGTGGAGTCACTTGAACAAGAATTTCAAGGTGAAAAGGTGTACGAATAAGAGGAAGAACAAGTTTTAGTAGTTGAGGGTCACACGATAGAAAACAAAGAGCATAAATATGAAGCATTCATGATAGTAGGGAAACATATTGAAGTAGATAATGAAACAGTTGCATTTGTATTTATAGTAAGCATGAAAGTCTTTTGAAAATAAGGAAAGAATGTAGGTTTATTAGTAGTATGTTGGGTCATCTACAACCTATATGATAGAGAGAAAGTTGTAATAATGAGTGCACATAATGTGAAAAATGATGGTGCAAGCAAACATTATAAGCAAAGAGGCAAGTTAGTTTATGATAGAGGCAAGGGTGAAATACCACTAACTTACAATGAGCATCACTTGAAGTTTTATAAAAACTTAGCAACAAGGTAACACCTATATTTAAATTAATAAAACCTCATTTTTTGTGTTATTTTTCTTTTTTGTTCATTTTTTTAATATTTTTTTTGTGATTGAGTTTTACTTGACTCCATACCCAATACACAAGAGTCAAAACTAGAGATACTAGGATCTCACCTTTGTTTCACTCTTTCATATTAAAATAAAGATGTCCTCAGCCAAAGCCAACTGGTCTCCCCAAAATTTCACACTTAGAAATTTTAGGTTACCCCATTTAAATTTTGGTCTTTTTCCTTATGTGATTCACTTATACTTATCAAAACTTACTCCCTTAACTAATACTTATATTCTTTTAGTCTTCACTAAAATTTCTTTCATTTATAATTGCTTCAAATATCTCTAGAAAGTTTGAAAATGTTTGCCTAGTTCATTCTCATAAAACTCATTCTCCTATCAATCCAATAAGTTTAAAAAGCTAAGTGTTTGGGCTCACTTTCAGGCCAACTCAGGTTCTCCAAGTTACTTTACTTATCAAAGTGAGAAGTAAGTAGTCATCACAAACCCAAGTTACACAACCTAGTTCAAACCAAAACTATCAAACAATTTTACTTCTAATCAAAATATAAGTAAACTTGATCTAGAGTTTCAAATCATCATTACTTACCTAGAGTTTTGAAAGAACATTAATTATATAGAGGTCAAAATTAGCATTACTTACTTGGAGTTATGAAGAAAAATTACTTATCCAGAGTTCCAAAGTAGATGTTATATTTTGGAAAACTCTCACCCAAGATCTCTCTAAGAATCCGTTACCACAGCCATAGAGATTAACACATTTCTCATAAGGAAGTAACTATCTATAAATAAAAATATATATTACAATGTTCTCAACTCCCTATTATTTTATTATAAAACACATTCTAAGAGTGTCTATAAATAGGAGAGAGAGAGAGAGAGAGAGAGAGAGAGAGAGAGAGAGAGAGAGAGAGAGAGAGAGAGAGAGAGAGAGAGAGAGAGAGAGAGAGAGAGAGAGAGAGAGTCAACATAATGTTGACATCCACCTAAGTAAGCTTAAAAAGTAATTAACCCACATTAATTACTCTAACACCATCCATTAATCATAACATAGGGAGTAATAAAAAATAAAAGAGTGTAAAACTCCTTATAAGATAGGTCCCAACAACTATGCCATGTTGGGTACCTATGTACAATGTCAAGAGAATCCAGTGAAGAAGTTAAATGCCCTAATGGATGCCAATCTATCTTTCCATAATACATGGATGCTAATCTCTCTAACGACAAAGTAAAAATAGGAACTGGTGCTAAACACAAGGATCAATTGGAAGTAACATTGATATCTAAAATATTGGGTAGAAGATGAAACCTAAAGAAGCATTTCTAAACATCCCCCCTTAATGTTGAACACTAGGTGAAAATACTCATAATATCTACATGAGTGGACCTAATCCACTACTCAAACACCAAACAAGTTAACATTGTATACACCAAAATATCTCCATGTCATGCTAAATGAGATTGTTAGACTATCAAGGAAGATAAGATGACACTGAGATTCACTAGAATAGCTAAAATCAAGGTGTGGGAGACTATCAACTATCAAAAAAGGTGGTTTCAAAAATATAGAAGAGTAGACCAAAGAAGGCCAACAAATGATGAGACATTATGTAATCCTCATTTGGGTTGTGGTAAATAAAGTTAATAAATAAGATACCCATGTACAATAGAGGAATCCAAAACTCATTATTGTGATAAAACATGAAAACATGCATAAAAAAGGGTGAAAAAACATAACTCTTAGAAAGTGGATAAAAGAGAGAAAACCAATAGTAAAAACTCCCCCCAAAGAGAGAAAAGAAGAATAGAGAGAAAGAAAGCCCTCAAAGGTTAATCATGAATAAGTTCACACTCTAAGTGCTCACAAGTATTATAAGGACTCAATTTACATGAGTATTCTAAATCCACTAATTGATCATAAAATAATTGACACTAGGCTTCACTAGAATAGCTTCAATCAAGAAGACTGTTAGTAATGATGAAAGTACAACAAAGTATATTATGTGTAATGAACACTCAACACTAAGAAGTAGAATATACATCACACCCCCATACTACTGAATGGATGGAATGGATAAAATAAAGGTCTACATGAGTGGCTTGAATCCAATACTTGAACACCAAACAAGATAACACTATATACACTAGAATAGCTCCAAAAATGAGGAGACTATCAACTATCAAAAAAGGTGTCAAAATTATAGAAAAGATGATGGCTCATGGTAGTGATGGAAAATATAAGAAACAGACAAAGTGAAAAGGTGCCTATAATAGAGCACATGAACACATGTAGGTGGACAAGGCTAAATGAGCAAACCCCTCATGCTACTTTATAAATTAGTGTGAGTACAATATAACCCATACACAAAGAACACCAAAAAGGAGACAAGGAAGACACTAAGATTCACTAAAATAACTCTAATAATGAGGAGAATATCAACCTATTAAATATGCCATCAAGAGAGATGTGCTCCAAAATAAAGGAAGCAAAAAAGGAGTCTCCATAGAAGAAGGAAAGATGATAAGAAATGGGCCTCAAGGAGAAAGAAACAACTACCAGTATGTCAATGTACTAATACATGTTGTGGGCTAATATAAGAGTGTGGAAAATGGAAAAATAAACCATAATTTATGTAAACACACAAAAGAGAATCAATAGCCAATAAAAACAATGTGTAAAGCACATGTAAGGACATCAGGCTCAATCAAAATGCATCCAAGAAAATGCATGTGTGAAGTACAATGTAGGGCCCATAGGAAAACCATGTAATAATGACTATGTTCATTCAATAATAATATGTCAGTCTTATTTGAAAATGCATCCATGAGTGCAACAAATGATGACAATGCAAAGGATCAAAAAGGAAGTATGTGTTTCCTAGGATGGGGTCTGACCTCCTAGCATACTAGACCCCAAACTCTGATCTATGAAAAATGAGATAAGGTATGTTTAAAACAATGTATAATCCCTCATCAAATGCTCAAGAACATAGTAATTATGTCACCATAGAAATGCCACCATATAATGTAAGTGCATGGTAGTACAACCAATATGAAGAGACCCCCCAACATGTATCACTTTATAAAATAGTGTATTTTATAATATAAATAAGACAATTGCATGGGAAATTGAAAAATAAATACTTTTGAAAAATATGGTGCTCAATTTTGAGCTACCAATCAAAAGTTATTAAATAAATGTTTTTAATAAAGTAAGCCTATTTAATAAAAAATTGCACTAAATGATTAAAACATTGCACCACGGGTAAGGGTACCTAGCCTTCCAACCACTTGTTAGAATTGGAATGAAACCAAGAATACAATGGTTTTGTTTATGAGGGGGAATTGGCCTCCTACTGACCTGGGCCTCACCCTTTGTCTTTGACAAGCGAGAAAAAAGGGTAAAAAATAAAACCATTAACTTGTTCCTTTTACAGAATTTTGTTTTTGAAAAAAAAAATAGTAAAAAAAAATGTGCTCACACACCATGTGAGAACACAAAATATCCCCTCACACTTCACATGAAAAATGGCCCCATAGTCAATATTCTTTGTGAAATAAATTTGACTCCCCCCAAACAAATCACCACCAAAAGGATTTTGTCTCCCAAACAAATCAATCCTCTTATGTCATGTTTGTGACTTCCCCACTTCATTGTCTTTACCAAGAATAGACCATCCAATAGACTCACCAACAATTCAAATGTATGCATGCTAAAACACTAATTTGACAAAGATAAAATCCATGCAAAGTCAACAAAGATGGCAAAAGGTGGGTTGGTAGGTGGAAATTCAATAAAACCATGTGTTTAACACTACAAGAATAAGCATACATAACCAAAGCCAATGTTTTCTTTGTGTATTGATTGTTTTGATTTTGGTTCAGGTACATAGGGGGAGTGTTGGAGGTTAGATACAAGGAGGATGCAACAGGGTTATGTGGGAGGCAACAACCATTGTCAAGCTGGGAGCACCTAGCATTGTAGAGGTAGTGGGAAGGTGGTGTGAGTGGTGGTGGAGCATGGTAGGGGAGTGGTGGATGGAAAATATATAAACTGAGGTAGTTGCTTCACTATTGGAAGGCAAAGTAGTGGTGGCTTTGAGAGTGGCCACAAAAAAAATTCCTTTTTTTTGTTTAATAAATAAACTTTTAAAAAAAGGAATCCCCCCCTTTGTTCTTAAATGATTGCTCCCCATTTTAATTTTTTTTTTTTAAATATAAAATCCCCACTCCAAATTTTAAAAAAAAATACATTTTTTTTAAGAAATTGGTTAAGAGTAAAAATTGTCTAAAAAAAAAATTCAAACCCCTTTAGCCAACAAATGGTCAAAATTAATTGGGATATTCCACCACACCAGGAGCACTGTAGGTTTGTTTTCCTCCAAGTAAAACTCTACCCCCACTAAATCAATCACTCTAGATGCATCTATATGGTCAGATATGTATTAAAATTTGCATATTTCTTGAAAACCACTTAGTAACCAATAAGATTCTCAAATAAATTTGGAGTGCCAGATGACCAATTCTAGCAAACAAAAAGCATGAACCTCTCTTCATAGATTCCATAAGCATGCTAGAGAACATTGATCAAATCCAAAATGTAAAAAAAACTCTAGATTACAAAATCACCTCTAAGACATTAATTGTCTTCCTTTTGACATTGTTGTTCAAATTGAGCAACATGACTGGATAGAGGACTTAGTGAGAATGAAAGAGTTAATGAAATGACAAAAGTTTGAGTAATGGCTCAAGGAGATGGATCTAATACCATGTCAGAGTTTTCAAAACTCTCACCCAAGATCTCTCTAAGAATCCATTGCCATAGCCATGGAAATTAACACATTACTCATAAAGAAACAACTATCTATAAATAGAAAGTTAGATTACAATGTTCTCAACTCCCTTTACTTTTCTTATAAAATGCACTCTAAGATTGTCTATAAATAGGAGAGAGGGAGATTGGGTGAGTGGAAGTAGGTATGTTGACATAATTTTGACATCAACCTAAGTAAGCTTAACAAGTAATTAACCCATATTAATTACTCTAACAATAGCATTACTTATCTAGAGTTCTGAAGTAACATTACTTAGAGTTTTAAATCATCATTACTTACCCAAAGTTTTAAAGCATAATTACTTACCCAAAGTTCTAAAGTAGAATTACTTACCTAGAGTTTTGAAGCAACATTGCTTGCCTAGAGTCTCCAACCCTGAAGACTTGAGGAATACCCAAACCTTCTCAGGATTACGATACCCTATTACTTTGAATGAGTTTATCAAAGTTTGTTGGAATTTAATAGTAGGAGGTGAATGGATATTGTAAAAATTTAGAAAGGGATCTGATGAGATAAAAAATGGAAAGGAAATCAATTTCCAAATTAGATAATGTAGCTATCCAATTCATGATGTCTCAAAACATCAAATATAGAGAGAAGTGTAGACATAAAGTTTATAAATTTGAACGATTTCAATATTTCTTCTACTTATTCTATTTTCTACTTGTAACTTGTTATGTATTCAAGTAATTACTTGTAATAGTAAGTTATTTTAAAATGTAAAACTCAAGTAACTTGAATAAACACCATTAATTTAAGTCATTCTATAAAATCAAATTAATTAAGCTAGCTATACGTAGCATGCAAAAAATATTGTATTTGATTTATATAAGGAAACTAAGAAGTTTTATATGTCATCAGCTATTGCATGCCACACAAGAGAAATTATAGGAAGATGCCTCTCAATGGTTTTGAGTTTTTAATGCAACACATGGGAATTGAAGGAGTTGTTTCCTATTTGATTTTGACATATGAAATTGTATAAATATAAGTGAAGGCCTGCATGCCTGAGGAGGGTAATTTAGAAAAAAACAATTGTAAATTAAGAAAGAGAGTTTAAGAAATCTAAAACTTTATGTTTAGATATTAGATTTTTTATTTTGTATGAAATTGGTTCAAAGTGAATAATAAGGACGTTGATTTTTGTGAAACTTTGCATCTCATGAGATCATTTGGTGGATTTTTGAATATTAAAATGGTAAAATTTATGTTATCTTTAAATTTTAATGTGAATTCTAGTCTTGTTTAATAATTTACTAAATGTACTATCATCTTTTGAATGTTTATTTACCTGTACAGATTCAATAAGCTCTATAAAACTACTTATTGTGAAGTACATCTTCTTTCTTATCAAATATTCTAGTCTTTCATTATGTATTTTTTGAAATTTCTTTACACACTCTGAAAAAACTGCTTACTTGCTGTAAAATCACTTTTTATGATTTATGAACTCTGTGATTAAAGTAATAACCCAAAAATAGGATAACTTGCACATAATTTGTATAATATGTGGATAACTAAGAGTTATGAATAATTAGAAGTAAATATACATAAGCATATACGATCTTCACCATTAAATTTAGGGTATTCAATACCATGACTACCTAGGTAATTTTGATAGCTTATAAAATATCTAGCCAATAGGTGGCTAAAGTGGATAAGAAAGAATAACCTTGTAGCATTTGATTGGATTTAAATTACCAAGAAATATTATTATATGTGAATTCATGAATTTGATTAGTTTTGGAAGAGAAACAATAGGCTATAAAACTAAAAGATAAAAGGATGATAAAATAAACTAATTCAGTCACTTAGTTGACTAGGTCAACCAAGGTCAATAACTATTTGGAATATTCTAGGTTGGTGAGGAGATACATGGTCTACTAGGTCAATCTAGTGGGTTACTAGAAAGAAACATAGTAGTTTAAAATTGTATTAGGTTGACTAGGACCTACAAGTTGACCAGTTGATCTAGTGTATTTATGGAAAGTCCAAATAATAGATAAAAATCGTACTAGGTCATTTAGGACCTATATGGTTAACCAGGTCAATCTATTGTATTATTTAAAATATGAATACATTTGGAGACCTATTTGGTCAAGTTGATTGATCTAGTTGGGCAAATAAGGAAAAATAATAGTCTTTAAACCTATTAGGTTGATATGGTCAACTTAGTTGGGTAGATGGGGGAAAATAATAATATATAAATCTAAAGGGTCGATTTGGTCAACATAGTTTAGAAAACATGGAAAGATGAAGATGTGAAAGTCTACTAGGTCAAGCTAGTTAAATTATTTATATAGGCAAGAAAAGACAGTGGTAGACTAGGTCAAGGAAATTGAATTAGTTGAATCTATAAAAATGTTAATAGTAATTTGGATAACATAATTTAGAAATAGAATTAAAATAGATTATAGAACTAGTTGAAACACACATCACATTGTTTTATCAACATTTATTAGTACAGCCTATACTATAATATAAAATAGTAAGTAATAAGTAGGAAATATAATTTTATATCTACTAATGTTAATTAATTATCTGAGAAGATTAGGAAGTTATAATAAAAGGTTTTTTTGGATAATGTATGATCCCAAAGGGTACTTAATATGCTATGCACTTGATGTTTTTTTCTAACACATTTGATCCATGGGATAATATGACATGTTTATGTTGGTTTCTTATGAATTCATTTATGCATTTCCTTGAGTGTCTTACCTTAATTTTCTCTTGAACATGAATATGATCCTTTATTTACAATGCCCATGCCTATGTGTGGTTTATTTGAATATGACATTGATTGTTTTATGGACATTTTAATATGTCATCCTTATTTTTGTGGACATTTGACTATTTCATGTCCCTTTTATTGTGTGGAATTTAGATATACCCCTTATTTTTGTTATCTTAGGACTATTGTATGTTGAGTTGCTTTTAATTGATATTGTGTGTGTACTTGATTTTCTTGTTAATTTGTTATTGTTACTATCTAGAAATTTTCATGATGTTTATCATGAATCTTAGGCCTTCATGTGATCACATTTTTCTATGTGATTCAATGCTACATTTACATATACATGTCATTATATATGTTAC